>OU342479.1:12647500-12745000 GCA_910589355.1 Parapoynx stratiotata
GCCCGCGGGCGGGGAGCCGCGTCTGTCGCCAGAACTGGAAATGAACGATTAAGGATATTATGAACTTCAAACTTCACAACACTGACAATAATGAAAACTTTCTAAATAGCATGAACCCCGCGATATGATATTTATCATGCTCCACTGTCAAATTTCATGGTACTTTGACAGTCGAACGTGAATTTTTTCAAGTAGGCCTTCAGGGTCAGTTCCTAAACTATAAGGAATATCGAAAAATGCTGAAAGGAGTCGCGAGGCCGATTTAGATGAAAACAAAAACTACATCATTGGATTTTTGAAAAAACAATAATCCTAGCCAGGAATCGAACCCAATGATTTTGAAAAAATAACATCCTGTTGTAATACTCTATTTGATGGTGTTGTCAATAAGGATCAATTTCTGGGAAGTAATGATATACGAGAAACTTAAGGAAAGAGATTTTTTTAAAATGTTTTATATATTTAAACTACTTACTAAACCTTAGCTCAGTAAATGTTCGAAATGATAGCCATAAATCATTGTTTTCAACACAAAACCGGACTCGTCGTCTCAAATATTTTATTGTATTCAACACAAATCAACTGTTGTCTACAAGGTTAGTCTGTAATACCGAATATAAAATTTTTAATGAATATTGTTGTTTTTGTTGTATATCATTATTAAATGAGTGATTTCGTTAAAAAGTAGTCCCAAGATTGTTTACCAAATAGGACACGTTAGGATGAACGGAATTTATGTATGTATATAATTACATACGTATAATCACGACTATAATCCCCTAAGGGTTAGTCAGAGACTGGGCAAAAGCACCGCAAAAGCAGTCCACTGCCATAGTCCGCGCTTCACCAGCAGTGACTGCACTCAGCGTGACAGGTGGTGAGCCCGTCGCCGCTATAAGCTATTAGATGGTTGTGCAGTTCTAAGTCCATCGCCTTTTACGCCACCCAAGGGAAAAGATAGGTTGGTAGTATTAATTGAATGAGCCGCTAGCACACGACTCCGATGTAGGTGTTACCTTGTGGAGGGCGGAGCGCCGCGGGAGCGCGACCGCGGCCGGCGCTCGTGGCGCTCCGAGTAAGGCCTGCAACAAACAATACGTTTGCACAATGAACAACATGTATACAACACAGAACTTTGTCACATTGAAGCATTTACAGCCAAATTATGTCACAGTAATTAAATATTGTAATATGATAAAGTGACAATTATCATAAGTCCGAAATATCTTGAATAAAAAGTGGACTGATTGTGAACCAATGTAATACAATTTTGATTGATTTGAAAAATTTTTTTTGACAACAATCATCCATATTGGAAAACGAGGTGTGACCAGATAATGCACGTTTACTCCTTTATTGAATGTAGATCATTCCATTCTTTGGCGGTTCACACGTGGAATGTTGAATTATTATTTTTTTAATATAAACATTTTTCCTATTACCTTTTCTCCTCCGAACGACGACCGTGTCTATCTCTGTCTCGTTCACGCTCGCGGTCTCTGTCGCGCCGGTCTCGATTCTCTACAAATCTGGAAAAGTGAATTGATCAAGATAAATATCGATAAAATTTGGTATTTATATGAAAAAGTAACAGAAAAGTAGGTCGTCATCCTTTGAAAATGGGATGAAAGTAGTACTTTTCATCCCTAGAGAGAATGGTTTTCATCTGAAAGGTGATTTCATAACCTTTTTTATTAATGTATCTAATTTAAAACTAAGCAAGTAGATAGTGTAACAAAGCTAAGAAGGCCATTGTTCTACTTCACCGATCTAGATCTAGATTCTATTTTCTTTTTATTGGTCTAAACTGTTGCCTCTGACAGCTACTCAGCTATCACCGGATTATTTTCATACAGGCGAGAACTTTGGTGGGTCTTTACGCCTGTAGTAGCGAACCATTACTGGAGGATTTCTCTCTGGAAGGAATCCCCCCCGAGCGTCCTGCTTCCAGGGAGTCTCCAGGGCACTCGAGCCGGATTCGGGTTCTATTTATTGTAAAGGTTAAAAGAAAAAAAGATTCATTCCACTGTTTCATATGGAGTAAAACGAATTTAGCGTCAGCGGCGCGGCGCGATATATTTTGACATTTGGGAACATTTTAATGAATCTGTCGCGCAGCGTCCGTGCGGTTTAACCTTTAATATCACATATACAATAAATAGAATCTGAAAAATACCTGCTTTTAACGTTACTTTCCTCGAACCTGTTCATGATAAAAAGCAGCGTTTACTTCGGGTGAAAGACAATTACTTTCATCCCTTGGATAACAATGTACTACATATAGACGGTCTTCCCAAACTGTTAAATAGACAATTAGCTTCACATTGGTACAGAGAACAAAGATCATACCGTGGCGACGTGGCGTCCCTGGTGTCGGGCGGTGCGTCGCCGCCGAACGGCTTCAGGTCCATCAGCGCCGGCACCTGACGTGCAACATAGAGAACCATCAACGAGTTTGAATTAAACTTACGTACAGTTCATTGTGAATATCGCTTGCCTCACATTGTGCCCGGTGCATGGCAACAGGCTCGCCACCTGTTACATGGGGACCTAACATATCTGGCGGTGGGTGTTTAACACCTCTACCTACCCCTTCGGGGAAAGAGGCGTGACGATATGTATGTACGTAATGAGACAAATTGAATTTACCACCTTATGAACCGAGTAGTCGGTTTTCATTGACCTATAGTGAAAAATTATTGTAAAATTGTAAAAACCTTTGTTTATAAACAATATTATTAACGTTAATGAGACTTGATTGTTACAAACAAAATGGCAAAATGGACATAAAATTATTCCATGCAAAAAAACGAGATCGAGCTCAACCTATGAAAATAGAAGCAACTAAAAAGGAAAGATTCTGTGATATCTACCATACTCTATATTGCTTTCAATAAATTTGAAACAATGAGAAGAACTAAAAATCTATTATAATTAACAAAAATTTGAAAATTTTTGGTTTTATTTTTTATTTCATCCCAAGACCAAGTCGTTATGAATAGGACACATCTCATTTTTTTCTAGTTTTATGCGCAATTACTATATGTTTTAAAAAGATAATGTTTTACATTTATCGAAGGTGATTAAATTTAGCTACGGTACCACATAAATTTAATAATGTAAGTAGTCTGTTAATGTATTATTAATATGTTAGTCTTTTGTAACGCTGCTATGGAGGAGTGGTGTTTCCTAACACAAGCAAATAATTTGCTTAATATGAAGTACCTACCACTTTTCACTGTATTAGGCTAAGTTACCGTAAATAAATATATAAAAAAAAAAAAAAACATAAATACATTTCCATAGATAACGCAAGAATGTCGATTTGTATTGAAACCAAGCGTGTCATGTTTTTAACGTCTACGGTGACGTCACAGCCGTAATTTTGAGACGGCAGATCCAAACTGATTGAAAGATACCGATGCCACCGATGCCGCTGCCAATTATCACACGAGGCATTTTTTTAGTTTTTGCAGCCATTCGCACAGACTAGTTAGCTGCGGTCGACGTTTGGTCGGGGTTTTCGAACTCGCGCAGTTCATGTATTTGCGTCATCTATGTATAAATTTTGTGTATTTGTGTTTATTATATTATTCGTGTGTATTTTATTATGTCTCATATCTTGCTTTTATCCATATTCGGCCTATACATACCTGTATACAGTTATTTTTAAAGAATCAACAACTACGTAGCTAACATCATAAAACAACATTTGTTCTACGAATTTTGATAAAGCACTATTAATTTAAAATAGTTATTTTACTTTCGTAATCAAAAATGAATATCAAATTCTGAATGTTTTAGCTCTGTGCGCATCGCGCATGTCGCCTGTTCATAGAAATGGAACATAGACTTTCAAATGTCCCGCCAGTACATTATTTATAAGCTTGTAAGTTCATATTTAATTAATGTACTGAGTTATGATAAAACTCGTAGAACAAATATTCTTATTTAAGATGTTAGCTATCTAGTCTTCCGAGGTTGTTGATTAATTTAAGATAACCCTGTATAATTTATGTCGAGATAAAAGTACATATAATAATAACCTTGTTGTCAGCATGTCTCTCTTCAGGACGATCGCCCAGCAGCCCTCGTCGCGACCCTCCTCTGTCTCCGCGGCTAGACCTGAGATAATTCAATTAGGGTGTTATTTAAACGGGTAGCGAAATATACGAATTTTGGTCAGTAAAAAAATACAATTGCAGCTCTGTGTTGGGGAGCAACATAGCGTGTGTGTGTGTCTGTGTGCGTCTGTACCTGTTGTGTCGGTCGTCGCGCCTCGGCTCGCGTCGGTCGCGCTCGGGCCGGCGCGGCGACTCCCGCCGGCGGTCGCGGCCGTCGTCTAGTCCCAGCATGTGTCTGTGTGCGTCTGTACCTGTTGTGTCGGTCGTCGCGCCTCGGCTCGCGTCGGTCGCGCTCGGGCCGGCGCGGCGACTCCCGCCGGCGGTCGCGGCCGTCGTCTAGTCCCAGCATGTGTCTGTGTGCGTCTGTACCTGTTGTGTCGGTCGTCGCGCCTCGGCTCGCGTCGGTCGCGCTCGGGCCGGCGCGGCGACTCCCGCCGGCGGTCGCGGCCGTCGTCTAGTCCCAGCATGTGTCTGTGTGCGTCTGTACCTGTTGTGTCGGTCGTCGCGCCTCGGCTCGCGTCGGTCGCGCTCGGGCCGGCGCGGCGACTCCCGCCGGCGGTCGCGGCCGTCGTCTAGTCCCAGCATGTGTCTGTGTGCGTCTGTACCTGTTGTGTCGGTCGTCGCGCCTCGGCTCGCGTCGGTCGCGCTCGGGCCGGCGCGGCGACTCCCGCCGGCGGTCGCGGCCGTCGTCTAGTCCCAGCATGTGTCTGTGTGCGTCTGTACCTGTTGTGTCGGTCGTCGCGCCTCGGCTCGCGTCGGTCGCGCTCGGGCCGGCGCGGCGACTCCCGCCGGCGGTCGCGGCCGTCGTCTAGTCCCAGCATGTGTCTGTGTGCGTCTGTACCTGTTGTGTCGGTCGTCGCGCCTCGGCTCGCGTCGGTCGCGCTCGGGCCGGCGCGGCGACTCCCGCCGACGGTCGCGTCCGTGCGAGCGCTCGCGGCTGCGGCGGCGGTCCTGCTCCCGGTCGCGATCACGTTCGCGGCTGTCGTCTAGGACAACAAAGTAAACATTACATTACTATAAAATTAAAATAAGCAGTGTGACTTATATAACAAAGGCGATGATGATATGAAACGTAGGCAACGGCATAGCTGAGTTGGGAAAATGTCATTATTTATACCATTTTGTATCAAAGATATTTGAAGAATTATCTTAGTGCTTCTAATGGTGGAGGAATTATACCTTCCATCATCGGACGCATATGCTTGAATAGCATTTGAAAATAAATAAAATATGCCAAGCGTGTCTTTAAACTTTGAAGAATCCCCTTGATTTATCCAGGATCCCATCATCACATCCTCACCTCGTGACAATGGGACATGTTTTCTATAAAGTATATTGTCGAAATGTATAAATAAACAAATAAAATAAATATCTTCAAACATTCACACCTATCAACTAGCCCCATTTTAAGCAACTAATGCTGCTTGTGTTACGGACACTAGATGACGGATAAATATATTTAATAGACAAATACATATAAATATCCTGAATATAGTATAAACATCCAAGACTGGAGACCAAATGTCTGAAAATTCATCACCCAAACTTTTGCCCCCACCGGGGAACCCAGAAGCTCTGGAGATGGCGACGCCTTGAGACCGGCATACAGATCACTCGACCACGGAGGTCGTCAATTATATGTATCTTTTGTATTATTTATTTCAATAATACAAAAGAAATACCTAAATTAGCGCGCGGACCGTCCATCCAAGTTAGAGCCGCTGCGCTTACTATAGCGCCAGAAGCTCGGTGCACTCTTAATAAAATTTAATTTTAATTCAAATTCAGTGGTAAAAAAAAATTATGATTGGCTGTTTAAAAAAGTGGCTTATGAGTTTCTTGCCGGGTTCTTCTCTTGAAAAGCCTTACTCTCGGAATCCGGCCGCTTGTATCGATTACAACCACAGTCAAAGATGTACTTGTACTGTACTGTGGATGTAGGTACATGCTACAAGCGCTCGCGGTAATGAACTTTAATACAATATTTTAATACTCTAATTTTGAAATAATTTATAATAAACTATTTATTTTGTAAAATGCATAACATGTTAAATGTTGACGATTTAAGTGCCAAACTTGGCCTATGAAATAAAATTATTTTTGATTTGATTATTAGGAACTTAGGGCATGAATGTACTAGACCTTTTTCGTGACAACCAACGAAGTGTGTTATCTGGGCTCGTATTTCACGGTATTATTTCACCACTAGGTTGGGGTCATTGGCTTTTAACCACCATATACACGAGTGGTGCAGTTTATTCCCAGGATTATGTCAAAATGTTAGTAAGTTTTAGTTTTTCGATCAGAACTGAGCGATGAAGACAAGTGGTGTGCGAGGAAAAGCAAATAAATAAATAAAAATACCTAAATATCTTTTAACATTCACACCTATCAGCTAGGTCCGTTTAAAGCAACTAATGCTGCTTGTGTTACGGATACTAGGTGAAAGATAAATATATACAAATATAAACATCAAAGCCTGGAGAACAATTGCCTGTATTCATCACACAAACTGCCCCCAACGAGGACCGAACCCAGAACCACACGAGATGGCGACGCCTTGAGACCGGGGCGTACAGACCACTCGATCACAAAGGTCGCTAAAGTAAACAGAATCATTTTATGATTCGTTTCAAATGAAAAAATATTCACATACCAGATCCTCTATGATCCTGCGACGAGTGCCTGGAGGTGGCGGCGGGCTCCGCCGGCGGCAGCTCGGGCTCCGACTCCTGCGAATCCTGCGACAAGGGACGCGATCCCTACATACCACACAGCATATCAATACCTTATACGCACAATACAGAATACTTAACATCGAATACACATAAATTATTATTATAATGGGCAACCGAACACGTGAGACTTTTTTTTTTAAATATGAACTGACAAAAATGTATATGAAGGCGAGTCCAGATTTCATAACATGTTATATAATTTTGCTTTTATGACACAACGAGTTTTATAAAAGTTACATTTTGTAAGGAGTTTTAATATAACATTGCAACATAATAATATAACAAGACTGTACTATATGTACAAAGTTATATAACATGTTACATCATGACGCGGACTCTCCTTTAGAAAAAAATTAAGGTGGTAGCTATATTCAAGGAAGTTAATTGAGGGTATAAAGTCACCATCTTGAATTTCTTTCTTTCATACTTTGACAGTTCATAGCGTTAAATTCCTATCAATATCGTATTTAAGTGGTATGAATAGGCCTATTGAAGAAGTTTCTATTTAAGAGAGAAAAAAATAGTTATGTTGGTGTGATATAAAATATTGTCATATATATTTTGAATTTGAACATCAAAAATAAAAGTTTGTTGATAATAATAAGCCACCCTTGTTGAATATTGAAAGTATGGTATGGTAAAAACTAAGTAGGTAAATAGTTTTCTTTATAAGGATATGTCAACAATTCATTAATTAAAAACACATAAACCTAAAAAAGATTCAGTTACAACGTATTTCATCTGTTTGTCCTATCATGTCTGTATAACCAAAAGGTTAAAACGTGTTACTATAAGTATAGGTTCCTATTATTCTAAAGTTTTTTTACTTACTTAAAACAACAGTCCAAAAGTATCTTTCTTTTAAATCAATGTAAATTATAATATGTGTAAAATCAAGAAATCCCTCTATTGTTAGTTAATTGACACATTATTGATAAGAAATGGTTTTATAATCTTATAATGAAAGATTGTAAGGTCACGGGAATATCCATTATTATCAAAACTAATTTTATTTGACTGAAGTTATACAAACCATTATTTTGTACAATAAAAAAATCTTCTGTTTTGTTAATTGACCAGCACCATCTATGCTTTTTTTAATTTACTGTCCGGTTACAACATAATATACATAATATAAACAGTATAAGCTTATGATCGATTGTAAGTAATGTATTGATATCCAAAGTGCCCGTACATACAGCTAGTACTTACGTTTGCGCGTGCGCCGCTGGGCCGGTGGCGAGGGCGGGGCTCCAGTCGAGTCGAGAGGGGGATTTGACTTTTGTATTGTGTCAATTTACAAATGGACAACATATAAAATAATAAAAGTGTTAATATCATCGTTGAAAACAGCGCAAGATACGTTTTTTATACTGAGATTACTATACAACTTTTTTAAACTTTAAAATACTGGTATACAAGAGCAACAGACAGTACAGATGCAATAAGTATATATATGTTTATAAGAATGTCTGTCACTAGTGGATGGTTTGGTGTAGATGTTAGGTAGTTACCTCGCTCATGTCCATGTTGACGTCGTCGTAGTTCGTGTCGTCCTCGCGCCGCCGGCCTGCCGGCTCCACCTATAATATCATTCTATGGTCAAGCAGAGATAGCTGATTAATATCGAATAATTATTTAATATTAAATAAAATACCTAACCAATGTCTATTATTCAACTTATTAAGGTACAGTCAAATATTTTTTTTATCTTACTGAGGTACTTCTGTATTCTAGAATATCGTATGGAGTAAGTATATTTTAATTTTCATGTGTTACTACGCAGCACACCTCAGACATTTTATCATGTTTTATTGTCTATTACTTTACTACACAAAGTGGACACCATAGAGTAATATCATAACTCATTGTAACATGGCGTTTTATTTGTATTAGTGACGCATTGTTCCTCACTTTTTCTCACTTTGTCTGTTTGTCTTTTACAAGAGAAAAATGGTGTGAGAGTGGTTGAAAAAAATTCTTATTACAGAGGATTTTGATAGAGACATCAAATTCGATAATTTATTAGACAATTATATAATAATACATGTCAACGAAAATGATGATGAAAACAGCACCTCCAGAGAATAAGAATCTGATTAAACTTACTAGTCGCACATAATAAGAATACCTAACACATTTTCATGATTGCTGTTTTTGAAACAAATATTTTTAAATAATATACTGGCTTTATTTTCTTTATACCCATTTAGAAAACTAAATATAAATAAACCTATGATAAATTTTTGATTTTTTAAAGTCATTTACAAAATAATTTGTATCTTATAATAACCACTGCTACCTTTACTCGTTACTTTTCTCCCATCACTAGTCATGGCTAAATGACAGCTGTCATTACACATTCTCTCGGCGGCCGGACTATAGTATTGCATATAATTTAACATTTTGTTTACTACTAGAAACTAAATTTATTCATTTCTCAAGTAAGGCCTAATCTTACTCTGAAAGCTTACCATAGATTAGATAATACATTTTTGCATTTTACACTTACATACAAACCCATATAGATGTTCTGAATTACAAAATAAACCTTTAAATAAATGGGCACTAAGTCCTCACCTAATATGCATCACGTTTTTGGGGCAAGCTGGACTAAATCATAGTCTTAAATATAGACCTACATTCTTGATCACAATTAGATCAAGGATTTACTCCACCCAGTGACCTTAATTTAAAATACAGCTGCTTTAAAAGAACTTAATACATTTACTTGAATATGTCATCCAATTTGTCAATATTACAGTAAATAATGTTCAAAATAATATTATAACAATTATTAAAAAAATATTGAAATTATTTGGTTTTATGATAAGTGGAAAGACATGTGACCATATAATATGTAAAATATTGAAGATTTATAGTTGCTTAGTCTTACAAGACTTGTGATAAATCTATATTTTGTTTCATTCATATAAAATTTTCTGCATTATTATTGGGGAAATAAGAAATTACTGGTTTGTAGGTATTGACTGGCCCAGAGAGATTATAAGTTACCACCCAAAGGTTTATCCCCTTTTTATTATATTCACTGGCACAGAGCCTTGGTGAAATTGGATAAAATCCAATTAAAAACAAGGTCTTCGATATGTCATTACATATATAGTCATTACTTTCAGGTAAGGTAATACCAGTCCACGGACATAGAAACCAATATATGATGAGTGTAAGGCTGCTAAAAAAATAAAGGTGTTTAAAACAAAAATGATTCTTTAATTATAGGTATAAGTCTCTATTAACTGACTGAGCATTTCAGTCATTTTTAATATACATTTTGTACATTATGCCTCTCGAAGTAGGAAATCTATAACTTTGCTATGCTTGTAAATTGAAAAGTACAAAAAGTAGGTATGCAAAATTCAAGGACAATAACTTACCGACGAATGGCCTCCATATCGTTCTGTATCATTATCGTCATCACTGCCGTATCCCACAAGGGAATCCATTATTAATTAAGCGTAAGAGGCGTTGGAAGTTTATTAAATCTATGTAAATAATTTATCTCTTCAAGTAAACACCACACAAACAAGAAAAGCATGAAATTAATTTTCGTTTGGAATATGAACAATATGGCGTCGAAATTACGTTTTGTTATTTATTTTTTCTAGACAAAATCAATCATACAAATGTTGTCACTTGACGTATTTCCTATGCGCGTGAAGTAACGAAACGTTGTATGCTTGGATACAAAAGAAAACATTTCTAAATTAATAAAAATGTTAAATATAACTTATTACAAAAGATTAAATTAACTTAGCAAAAAATAATAGAAATTAAATAATCCCACTTATAAATCATTTTTATGATAGTCTGTCAAGGATTATCATAAAAACGAAAATATTCAAATTGTTTTAGTAATTCCGTTGGTGTAGTTTAATTTACCTTATGTTCTGAATTACTGATTTATTAAATCAGTAATTCTACATAAAATAAATAAATATTTTTCCTTTAATTAAGTCGACTCTCCGTATGTCATTTTGTCACACGAGTATTTGGTGTGCATCCGAATGGATTTCTTTAGTCTTTTACGTATTTTTTAATATGGCGGATGCATTGACCGCCGTGCGGACGTCTGGTTTTTTGTCATTACGAAATAAGTGTTTCGAATTTATTTTACTCTATTTGTGAAACGTAAAAGTGATCTCATATTATTGGAAATTGGTGTTAACAATAAAATAAGCGGAAAAAGTGTCTAGAACGTGGTGAAACAGCTAAAAAAATGGTACATAATGATAGTTTTTTGTTTTGATACTTTTTTACGAACTTTACTTTGTTGGATTATGTGCTTTCTGCATTTTATATCTATTTTATATGATTTTTTCAAATGTATAATACGAGTTAAAGTGTTTTTTTTTCACATTTGCGTCCAAAAATTGATCTTCTTTCCTTTTTTTTCTTTGTTTTCAAGTTTTATAACCAAAAAAAAAGTGTCATAGGGTGATGGCGATTTCACATGTGTTATTTCTCCAATGTTTTTGGTCAAATTGTGTTGGTTCTATGAATTTAAGAAAAGTTAATTATGCAGGTTGGGTGTGGCTGTATTGATTTTCTTCGAAGGTTCTAGACATAGTGTTAGAATACATGTCTAATATCTGCACTTTGCCTATGTTAAGCACATTGATGTAATGCGGTATTGGCATGTTTGGCACAATGTTTGTATGAAATATGGGCATATAACAATGATAAAACAGTTCCTAATTGTAAAGGAATGTAGGATACTTTGTAATAAACCCTATGAATGTAATAAACTTACTTATTTTAAAGTCTTTTACCCAACATGCAAGAGTTATCAAATTGTGCTGCAGTACCTATAAAATGAATTATAAAAGCTTGTTATCAGTTTCATAAATTTAACTACTGCTGTGGTTGTATTGGGAAAATGTGTAGGTACAGTAAACAAAACAGCTTGACATTTTTTTGATTTTGTATGAACAGTATAAACTGATAGGTTTTAAAAACCTCCTAAAAATGGTGTATCTGAATGATTTTGAAATTTTTTGAATATTATTAACATTTTGAACACCATAAATACTTAAATGTATGTTTTTTTTTTAATTGCAAACCTATAACTAAAATAGATAAACAATTAGTGTTTGTTCTTTAAGTATTTTGGTTCTTTGGTTTTGTTGGTTATTTTTTTGTTTTGTCTTATGGGAAGAAATAATCACTTTGTTTTGTAAGGTTATGCTTATATAATTTTTTCCTCCTTACATTTACCTCTAACACCATGCTTAGAATGCCTACATACCATGACATTCTCCCCTCAATATTTACTCATGCCTTTTCCCTAAATAGTTATAGTTGTGCCTTGGGCCATCCATAAACCTATCTTGACATTTCAATAAGTTTTTAACCTTTTTGAAAATATATTTTTTGGCTTTGCATGGCTTTGCACTCGAATAGAGTTTTTTGAGTTAAAATAAAAATTTGTTCAATAGTAGTAATATAGTAACAATATAAGGAAGTGGTTTCTGAAAACATTTTTGATATTATAGTCTAAGCGGGCTGGATATGGAGATGATGAAGATAACCCTCCAACCCCTTCTGATGGCGATTCAGACTTTGATGATGATGAAGATCCAGACAATTTGGAAGTGCCAGGTAATGTAACCTCATTAATATTTGGATTTTTGATATAATACAAGTTGGATTAAGGAATTATATTTTCATTTATCATTGCTTTAAACAAAAATATTAAGAATACTGCTTAATTCTTTTGTGTTGGTTCTATGTTTTTGTTTTTAATATGTATTTCTGCTTATCAATAATTCATTTTGTCATTGAAATATAACAATATTTTGCATTAAATGCTATAATTTGTATTTATTCCTTATGTCCGATTAGGTAAAGTTGTGTCCAGCAGTGGACTAATATAGGCTGATGATTATGTAACTTATTAGTAAAAAATAACTTAAGAGTTAAATAACAAAACTTTAATAGAAAAAAAAGTTTGTTTAAACTGAATATAAAAATAAACTAGATTGTTTTTTATTCATTCTTTGTGATTATTAAATTACAGTATAAAGTCTGTTGTTATGTATAGTTTCTTATGTACATAAAGTGTAGCCTGTTATGTATAAGTGATGTTAGTGCATTTAATATGCCCTTATCAAAGAATAAGGAAGGAGATCCAATAAATATTCTCATAACACTCTTCGCTCAGGTGGCGGCAAGACCCTGGCAGCGGCGGCGCGCATGGGCACCACCAAGGTGAAGGGCACGCCCGCGCCCGTGCAAGTCACTGTCAAGCCCACCACCAACCCTCTAGCTGGTAAACGACCTTCCAAGATCGAGCTTAAGAGTGCACCGAGTTTTTAGCGCTATATTTGCGTTCATTGGTTCCCTTGCTGTATTATCTAAAGCTATAATTATGTAATTAACATGCAAGATATTTAAGGATTCACTCTTTAAATCATATTGATTAGATACACGATTACTCGTAATTAGCTCATAGAAAAAAATACCAAAGATATCTGTAAAAAAATATAAACCTTGTGCTTGACGGAGAGTAATCAGCTTTTGAATAATAACAAAACTACATGTTTTCTATAACGTATATTGTCGAAATGTCTATTTATTTCAATAATAAAAAAGAAATACCATCCAATTAGAGCCACTGCGTTTACCATCGCCAGAAGCTAGGTGCACTCTTAAGTAATTCCCCTGAAAACTTTCAGCTAGGTATGTCATATGTTGAGACCGCCATTTTAAAAAATGGTGTGAGACCTGTGGAAACATGGGACGACGATACTCGTAGTTTGGTTGGAGCGGAGAATACCGAAAATTTAAAATCGGTGGCGTGCATTAGGGGAGACTAATGTCCAGCAGTGGACAAGCAGTGGCGCGATAATCCCTGCCATCGCTACCAAATAAAACTTCCAAAAATTTTTATGACAACAACGAATGCTCGTCCACTGCTGGACGTAGATTGCACAGATCAATCTTGAAGGTACTCAAGATCACAAAGCTTTGGTTACCCACTCAATGCCAATATTTGTTAATAATGTAACGTTAAAAATATAACAAGCGTCAGTTCCAAATAAATCACTTCTTTAATTCACACCCAACCAGTTGCTCAAAGTAAATGGCTTACCAATGTGCTGTTGATATTGTTAATTGATATAGTATCTCTGCCTACTCTATGGGAGAAATGCGTTTGAATTTGGCAATTTATACCAATGAAAACAAATTTTGTAGTTAACATTATTACTAAATAGAGGCACGCCCTTTTTCCCACCGAGGTAAGGATCGTCATTGGGTGCGAAAAAATGACTTTACCTACGTTAGTTCGTTATACAGATGTGCAATGAAACAGAAAAGATAAAATATAAAGAGCCAGTAGCCTTTCAATATCGAAAGCCAAAAGCGTACGAACCACTAGTCACTACGCCTTTATCATGTTCAGTTCCTCTCAATTTTAGGCACTGGCCAGGAAAAACTGAGTCAATATTACTGGCAGCAGGAGAAAAGAAATGGATGATACAGGAGACTTTCATCCTTCAAGGGATCCCAAAACAAACAGTCATCCATATGTTATCTCCGATTCAATTGTAATCTAACATTATTTACAACTAAAACTTGTGCTCCATGATAAGAGGTATTAAATGACGCCATAATAAACAGATTTTTATTGGTATCAAAATATAAATAGATAGGTATTAATTTTACAAATAGTAATATTTCATGTGTTATTATCCATAGACTGGTTAATGTTGATGCGTCTTTTTACATACAAATGGCAAAAGAGTCTAAAGTATTTTGACCAAAAGATTTCTTTTTCTTTGTGTTCAGTTTATTGTAAATCACTAGCGCACCTTGTGCCCGGTGCATGACAACAGGCTCGCCTCCTGTTAAAAGACTAAAGCATTTCAAGCGAAATGTAGATGTAAACTCTGCCTACCCCTTAAGGGATTGAGGAAGATTATATGTAATAAAGTTTTTTGGAGGAGCTCTATGGCGTAGTGGTTCACTCTTCAGTTTTTAGGCCTTGAGTGACCAAAACTTTGAGCTCTAATGCAACCGTTTCTACCCACCATCCCGCATTGGGCCAGCGTGGTGGTGTTATGGCCCATACTCCTCATGTGTTTCTCCATGTATATAGGCCGATCATTAAGTCTTTTTAATTTATATTCCTGTCTACAGCGCCATCAGGAATAGCGTTCGGACAGGCGACAAACGTGAAGCCAATCAAGATATCGGCAAGCCAGATCACCAAACCTATAAACTTGGGACTGGGGCGAGGAGGTGAGTCAATCATTACAGAAATATATCATTACATTAAGAGTGAATTCACAGCTCACGCCTAACAGTGGATACCTTTTTACAACCTTTTTTATAATTTTAGGCCCGTACAACCAGAAAGGGATGGCGATATGTGGGGATGAATAACGCTTTCCCTTTCTTATGATACTCAAACAGATCTTAGACTGTCATAATTAGAAGGTTTGCTCCTAGCTAGCGTGAAAGCCTTAAATACGATAGAATAGATCGATTTATTACTTAGCCAAAAATACGTAGAGTAAAGGATTGGTTGGTTCCAAGATGGCTGCTGCTAATCAGGCAGTTCATATTGAAGAAACATTTTATCATTGTACTTTTGAATTTGTAATGATCATAAGACATTACAGAGCTTTTTGAAATTACATTAACTAATTGTCAGAATAACAATTACACAAAATTTTAATTATTATGTATAATGATCTTAATTTGATTACAGTCATTAAAATAATGAATTTTATGAGTAACATAATTTTACATTTAGATTATTGTAACATACAATACTACTAGCTCTCTTTTGAAAGCACAATATTAACGAGTGGATTGTTTATCTCAGAGTCTCAGTAGTCAGGTTTTTACCAGACAGGCGCGGCCTAAGCTCGCGGCCAGGTTCGCGGCCTGTTGCCTAGTATGAATGTCTTGTATCACTGAAACGATACTAAGACATATTCAACAACAGGCAACGTTTCGCTAAAATAAAATCCAAGATATTCGTACTAGACAAAGTCTGGTAAAGGTCATAAAAAATTAAAAATCATTTATTTCGGACCGTGGTCCATAACTCCTTTACAAAACATCATTAAAATAATTATAATGATCTTACACATCAAAATTAAAATATTAGTATAATATAAGTATTTTTACATTTATCATTTTTCATTGTGTTTGTGTGTTGGTTATGAGCATATGAACTTTGAGAATCTTAAGCTTAAAGCTAATCAATGATATTAGTCTACATATCTAGTCCTATGAGTTAGGTGTCCTTTTAAAACTTAATGTATATACAGGCGGATTTTTAAACAATGGTCTTGTACGAATATATAAAGCTTTTTTTCGATTTTACAATCGGTTCCGTAGCAGAAATTGCTCGTATTGTTGTGTAGAACACTGTATAAAATTTTCGCTACCAACTATAAAGTCGCCTAATGTGATTTACGAAGACTAAATAAATCTGTTATATAAGACACTTCAAAATAATATAAATATTGTTTTTATGGTGAAATAAAACAGGTAATTAGTCAATGGAAATTAAAATTGTAGGAATATTTATTTTGTGACTCTAATGACCCATTAGCAGTAATTATGGTTTAATTACACTTGTACCTAACTAGGAATTGAATATTCGGATGCATTTTTACCTAAAGTCAACTAAAGTACATTTTTGGCTAACATATTATGCAAGCGGCTTCTTAAAACATTTATATTAAAAATAAAGTCCACCATTTGTAAAATTTTCTGTGCAATAAAGATTTTTAAATTAATAAAATCCCAGGATTTCGGGATTGCATAACTAATCACATGCATAGTTTAACAGGTTGTTAAAATTGAACAGGTAGGCTACAATTTGATGATAGGTGTAAGAGAAAGATGGTGTTTAAAAAAATCTTTAAAATATAACATGTTTTATTATCTTTATTTAACCATTACAAAATATTTATTAATTTTTGATAAAAAAGTGCTTTCTTCAATCGCTAACATCTTAACTTAAGGTATAATGCGTCCGTATATCCGGCCTCCATTTATAACATAACGAAATTTATTGTTTACACTAATCAGGAGTTGACCCGGAATAAAGTAATTATTATTAATGATTCATTAAATACATAGGCAAGCAAACTATCAGTTGTGCGTATTAGGTATCAAGATTAAAAAGGCCCGAAAAAAAGTATTTAAATACGCTCAATTTTCGAGTTGTACAAAACGAATTCTCAAAGATATTTCAAACTGTCAGTTTAAACCGCTGATCCACCTTTTTTCAAGCTTTTTTGAAGTATATTATATTGTTTATACTACCAAAATATATTTTCCAGTCGTTTTTACTATCACATCCAGAAATTACCAAATTCGGAAACAAATAAATGGCTTCAGTAACATCTAGGTACTTTTTACCGTCGAATTCTTAGGTCGAGTTCCGAATTGCGACGGACGGGGTACTACTCGTTCTAGAGGCTGCTGGAAACACGGGTTTCGTTCCCACCGCCTGTACCACTGAGTTTGATTAAAACTTATGTACAGTTCATTGTGAATTTCGCTTGCCTCACATTGAGCCCGGTGCATGGCAACAGGCTCGCCACCTGTTACATGGAGACCTAACATATCTGGCGAAATGTGGGTGTTTTACACCTCTGCCTACCCCTTCGGGGAAAGAGTACTGGTAAAAGACCTCTATACACTAGAATTTTTGGAACAAGAATACTTTTATAATTCTACAATTTTTTTATACATATAGACAGATTATAATAATATTGTTTTGGAATGTATCTATTCTAGAAAATTCGACGTGTGAGCTTATCATAAGTGAGATCGCAACATTTTCATGAGTCAGCAATTTATCGAATGACTTTTCGGGGACTACCTGATTGTTGTGCCAACATTACCTACCTACCTTTTAAATAATGCAAAAATCGAGAATATCTCTTTTTAGCTTTAAATTATCAATTTAAATGAGTGTGCGGACAAGTCAGAAAACAGGGTAAGGAATATATATAAAAAATTTACCCTTATATCAAACCTGGTTGAAATGATTGAAACAATGTCGTTGTTATTGTTGATGGTGTAAATTATACATAATACGCGAGGAACGCTATGTTTCCTAAGAATAATTGCGCATTTCTTATAGTTTCTGACTTCTCCATATTGACCCATTTAGATTGATGCGTCTTACACTGCATGCGTCCTGATGACACCGAGCTCATCCAAGATGTAATCTCACTCAGAAAAAGTAACACCTATAAATTTTGCAGACAGGTTGCTTATAGGGTGAAGACATCCGCTAAGAACGGATTTTACGTACCTAACTTCATCCATAAGGGTAAACGTAATCGTTAGTATAATGTATATAAGTCGAGCCTGTTGTAGCGGGCGGCCCCGCGGCGCCGTCGCCGTACGCGGCGAGCTCGTCGGCCGCGTACAACGCCGCCTCGCTGCTGGCGCAGAGTGAGTAGCGTACGGCAATGTACGGTGCACGTTGTATTCGTGGGACGCCTTATCGCTCGATATTGGTACTGGTGGCGATAGTAGCGAAAGCATAAAATACTGCTTTTAGATTGAAATTTCCTCTAAGGCTGGTTTGCAAATACACGAATTAAATTGTTACGCAGTTCAAAAGCACCGTTGCTGAATTGAAATCTTGCGTTGTTGACACGCCTGGCTAGCGGCCGTGCCTCCGGCGTAACTCTGAAATCTGCCCAAGGAAAAGTTGAAGTGAATTCAGCTATAACTAGCTAATTCAGCAGCATTTCAGAGGGAAATTACCTATACATGTGAATAAAAGTACTTGGAAACTTTAAAAAACAAAGCTGCATAATATTATTAAGTACCTAGGTACTTGTAAAGGTTGATATTGCTTTATAATCCAACCTCCATTCACGTTAATATTTCAATAGTAGTTCCAGAAAATTGTATAGTGTGCAGTCACCAAATAAATACGCCACCAGTACTTGTATTAGAACCGATAGAAGTGTACCACGATTTTGTATCTTAGACAGTAGACATTAGAGTTTGTAATGCTATGTTAGTGTTGTTTTTATTCCTGTGCATTAGATAATTATATCTTTTCCTACTAATTTGGTGATAAACAAGCTCTAGCTAATGCGTACTAGCACATACTACTGAATTTCATAATTTTTTGGGTTTTTTGGGTTGGGTTACCTATATGTATACAATTAGAATGTAAAAATTTAGTTTGGTTTGGCACGTGTAGTAAACAGTCTTGTTGTGTATTTTGGAATAATTTTTCATTTCTTTTTATATATTTTGGACATTTCTAACTTGTTACAATGAAATAATTATTAAGTTCTACTGTTGGTTGATAGCTTTGTTATATTATATACTCTTGAGACTATTCAAGTAGTTTGTGTCAAATATCTAGATTCTTGAATGCTGTATGAAGAAACTCTAATATCTTATTAATTCCTTTTATTTAAATAGCCATTTCTTCACGTTCACCAAGTAGAGTAAGTCACCAAGTAGAGTAAATCACCAAAGGACGAATGTTCCACAAAAAAAAATGTTATCTTAATGTTTGGACAATCAATTTTAACATAACTAGATATTTGATAGTGTCAGTCGATTTATCTAGGGTTTCCGAAAGACTGAAAGAATATATTTCAAAGGAAGTCGACTACTATGACTTATACCAATGATATTTGCACTTTATGTGTAATAATTAAGGCTGGAAATCCTTTAAAGTGTTTTAAATGTTTACGAAACATTTAATATGATGATTGGTATGATGCCCTTAAGTTATACTAGCTGTTGCCCGCGACTTCGTTCGCGGTTACTGGTTTTTTAACTATTCCACGGAAACTCTTTAATTTTCCGGAATAAAAAGTATTTAAGATGTTGACCAGGGATATAAGGTATCACCATGCAAATTCCATTGAAACAGACAGAGAAACAAAAAATTAAAAAAAAAGATTTTGGTATTTTCCCTCTATTTACATGCCCCTGACTTGATTTTAAGCATTGTTTTTTTATGTACAGACATTCGACATCTTCAATTATTTTATTATATGTATGTATAGATAATCTAATTATTTTTGAGCAATCGTCCTGCGTATGTAATTATAGAATATAGACAACAGCATAACAGCATGTTGGACATGTTTGTATCTTTGAATGATTTTGCACTTTATTTTCTTTCCTTTTGGGTGTATTTCTTAGCATTGAATATGTGTAAATGCATCACCTAGTTGTATTTATAATCTGTCTTCTTCCTTTCTTAATATGCATTTATATAGTAAGAAACATTGGTAGTTATCGTATTATTATAAATGTTTACTGGATTTTTTTGCATGGATCAAGTTGAAATTATAAATATACTTGTTCTTCTCAAAATTTAAATATGCCGAAATTATGTAACTTTTATGTATGACATTTTTTTCTGTACATGTATAACTATTGGTTTCTTCTCAGGAAGTAAGTGATATTCTCTTGTTAAAGTAGAAATATTAATGTTAATGGAAAAATAATACTTTTTTGTATGTGCCACAACATTTTTTTTCAGTGTAAACCATCTAGTAAACTGTTCAAAATGTATACTATTATTTCTTTAAGGGAAGTAATTACTTGGGCAGCAAACAAATATTCTATGTCAGCAATAATTGGGCGGCAAAATAATTATTTGGTCAGCAGAATAATTATTTGGGTTGCAATATATTGTATGTAACGGGAAATGTATAAAATCCAGGAAAAGGATCAATGAAGTGTCAATTCCTAGCAAATGTATTCTGATAGATATTAGGAAGAAAAAGACATGTTGCGCCGACCCCAAAGAGAAATGGGAACAGAGCAGGAAAAAAGAAGAAAAGAATTAGTTTTAAAAAAAATTATGACCCTTAAAACAATATTCGTGTCATCAAAACATATATAAACCAGAAGCACAGAAAATATTTGAGTTGCTGCCCAATAAGTTATTGTTCTAACAAATTAGAAATATCTGTTGCCCATAAGTTGCTGCCCAATTAGTTATTTTGCCGACCAATTTAGAAATATTTGCTGCCCATAAGTTGTTGACTAATTTGTTATTTTAGCTGACCAAATTTTGAATATTTTACTAACCGTTTAAAGAACACCCTTTCTTCAATTATATTGGTCAAGAAGTGTAACTTATAACAATGAATCTATTTATTATTATATTATTAGCTCTTTTCTATATTAAGAAATAGCTGTCGAAACTATCAAATTTATAAAAAGGAGCTAAACTAGCTCAATTCTAATGACCATAGTGTCAGGTCTAAAAATTCAAGGTCAATGGTAACCAAACAATACATTTTGTGATATATTAGGTTGGGGAAAAAGTCTTTTCGCATTATAGTATGTATAAACTTGTAATAAAATCTCTTTGGCTATACTATTTGTATCTGGCTGGTTTTGGTATCATTGAAAGTTTAAATTTTAAAGAACATAATTCCTAATTCAAATTAGGAAAATGTGTGATTTTCATTTGTTTTTCGTACCGCCAAGATGAGTGAATCTAATGAAGAAATTCGATACATTTTAAAATTTTACTACAAAAAAGGTAAAAATGCAACGCAAGCCGCGAAAAAAATTTGCGATGTTTATGTGTTTATGTGTGTGGACCTAGTGCATTTTTGTGTTTATGTGTGTGGACCTAGTGCAGTGTCTGTGAGAGTAGCACAAATTTGGTTTAAGCGTTTTCAATCCGGAAATTTTGATGTCAAAGATGCACGTCGCTCTGGTCGCCCTATTACAGATAAAATGGATACCATTTTTGAAAAAGTGGAGCAAGATCGGCATGTCTGTAGTTACGACGTAGCTGAAGAACTGGGAATTGACCACAAAACAGTTTTGGCGCATTTGAAAAAAACTGGGTACACAAAAAAGCTCGACATTTGGGTACCTCACAAGCTCACTGAAAGAATCCTAATGAACCGTGTACTCATTTGTGATTCTTTATTACGACGTAATGAAACCGAACCATTTTTGAAGAAGCTGATAACTGGTGATGAAAAGTGGATCACGTACGACAAGAACGTGCGAAAAAGGTCGTGGTCAAAGGCCGGTCAGGCTTCACAGACTGTGGCGAAACCCGGGTTAACTCGCAACAAGGTGATGCTGTGTGTGTGGTGGGATTGGAAGGGCATTATTCATTATGAGCTGTTACCACCAGGCAGGACCATCGATTCTGAACTCTACTGCGAACAACTGATGAGATTGAAGCAAGAAGTTGAGAGAAAGCGGCCGGAATTAATCAACAGAAGGGGTGTGGTTTTTCATCATGATAACGCTAGACCTCACACATATTTAGCCACTCAGCAAAAATTAAGAGAGTTTGGCTGGGAGGTGTTAATGCATCCGCCGTATAGTCCTGACCTTGCACCTTCAGATTTCCACCTGTTTCGGTCTCTTCAGAATTCTTTAGGCAGTGTCAGGTTAACATCACGAGAGGACTGCCAAAACCACTTGTCGCGGTATTTTGACCAGAAGTCCCAAAATTTCTATAGCAATGGGATCATGTCCCTACCTACATGATGGCATAAAGTTATCGAACAAAATGGTACCTACATACTTTCGTTAAATGTAAATAAACTATATTAAAAAATGTTTTGAATTTTCTTAAAAAATGCGAAGAAACTTTTTCCCCAACCTATTAGATTGCATATTTCGCAAAGAATATAAAGGCAAAAAATATTGGTATTTTTCGAACGAAATGCCATTTTAAAACAATTATTTAGTACGAATATTTTCTCTTAAACTGAAGCGTAAACTCGCAAATGGTTTATCGTAAATCTCTTTCGACAGTGGAAATGGTAGGCATGCCGGGCATGAACTCGTACCTGCTGCAGAACCTGAACCAGATCCTGGCGTCGGGCATGGGCGGCCCGCTGGCCGGCATGCTGGGCCAGTTCGCGCAGCTGCCCGCCTGGGGCCAGCCCAAGCCCGCCATGTGGCAGCCCGATAAGGTGAGTAGCATCTTTTTCCTGGCCAGTTCCCGATCCCATGGCTGGCGCAACGTACATTCTCTTCTAAGGTGAACCATAATAATATGGAATATTTTTTGGCCAGGTCAATAATCTAATGGAATGGTTTTTAGAGCACCTTTAGGGTGACTTTAAATCAGAGTTATGCTATGAACGAGGAAAAATATACCAATAGAGGATGGCACCGTTTTGCGAGTCACAACTCACGAGTAATGAAGTAATCCTTTTGGTCTATTTTTCTTGCTTGTAGTAGTTAAACAAGTGGAGCAGTAATCTTGGTGTGCCACATCAGTGTAAAGACGTGAACACTTGTATGAATTTGAAGCCCTGACATGGTCAGTAATTTACCTTTCTTAACCGACTGTATGAAATTCCATAATTTATTCTTTCAGTTATTCAGATTGGAGTACAGTAATTTATAATCATGAAAGATGAAGAAATGCGGGTTTGGCTTCTTCAAATATGCTGATGTTCTTAATTTTTCTACAGGCAGAAGAAGAGGAAGTGGACGACGAAGAGATGGGAGTGGCCGAAACATACGCTGATTATATGCCCACAAAATGTAAGAAATATTTAGATATTTGTAGGTTTGTTTCTATATACTATAGACTCCTATCGAAGTTTATAATCATGATGGTCATTCTCGGTACAGTAAAGCTAGGCTGCAAGCACCCCGACCCCGTGGTGGAGACGGCGTCGCTGTCGTCGGTGGAGCCGGTGGACGTGACGTACAAGACGAGCCTGCCGGCCGAGACCATCCACGGCGCGCTGCTGTCGGCGCTGCAGCTGGAGGCGGTGGTGTACGCGTCGCAGGCGCACGAGCACCGGCTGCCGTGCGGCGCCCGGGCCGGCTTCCTCATCGGTCAGTACTCTTATACGCTGCAGCTGGAGGCGGTGGTGTACGCGTCGCAGGCGCACGAGCACCGGCTGCCGTGCGGCGCCCGGGCCGGCTTCCTCATCGGTCAGTACTCTTATACGCTGCAGCTGGAGGCGGTGGTGTACGCGTCGCAGGCGCACGAGCACCGGCTGCCGTGCGGCGCCCGGGCCGGCTTCCTCATCGGTCAGTACTCTTATACGCTGCAGCTGGAGGCGGTGGTGTACGCGTCGCAGGCGCACGAGCACCGGCTGCCGTGCGGCGCCCGGGCCGGCTTCCTCATCGGTCAGTACTCTTATACGCTGCAGCTGGAGGCGGTGGTGTACGCGTCGCAGGCGCACGAGCACCGGCTGCCGTGCGGCGCCCGGGCCGGCTTCCTCATCGGTCAGTACTCTTATACGCTGCAGCTGGAGGCGGTGGTGTACGCGTCGCAGGCGCACGAGCACCGGCTGCCGTGCGGCGCCCGGGCCGGCTTCCTCATCGGTCAGTACTCTTATACGCTGCAGCTGGAGGCGGTGGTGTACGCGTCGCAGGCGCACGAGCACCGGCTGCCGTGCGGCGCCCGGGCCGGCTTCCTCATCGGTCAGTACTCTTATACGCTGCAGCTGGAGGCGGTGGTGTACGCGTCGCAGGCGCACGAGCACCGGCTGCCGTGCGGCGCCCGGGCCGGCTTCCTCATCGGTCAGTACTCTTATACGCTGCAGCTGGAGGCGGTGGTGTACGCGTCGCAGGCGCACGAGCACCGGCTGCCGTGCGGCGCCCGGGCCGGCTTCCTCATCGGTCAGTACTCTTATACGCTGCAGCTGGAGGCGGTGGTGTACGCGTCGCAGGCGCACGAGCACCGGCTGCCGTGCGGCGCCCGGGCCGGCTTCCTCATCGGTCAGTACTCTTATACGCTGCAGCTGGAGGCGGTGGTGTACGCGTCGCAGGCGCACGAGCACCGGCTGCCGTGCGGCGCCCGGGCCGGCTTCCTCATCGGTCAGTACTCTTATACGCTGCAGCTGGAGGCGGTGGTGTACGCGTCGCAGGCGCACGAGCACCGGCTGCCGTGCGGCGCCCGGGCCGGCTTCCTCATCGGTCAGTACTCTTATACGCTGCAGCTGGAGGCGGTGGTGTACGCGTCGCAGGCGCACGAGCACCGGCTGCCGTGCGGCGCCCGGGCCGGCTTCCTCATCGGTCAGTACTCTTATACGCTGCAGCTGGAGGCGGTGGTGTACGCGTCGCAGGCGCACGAGCACCGGCTGCCGTGCGGCGCCCGGGCCGGCTTCCTCATCGGTCAGTACTCTTATACGCTGCAGCTGGAGGCGGTGGTGTACGCGTCGCAGGCGCACGAGCACCGGCTGCCGTGCGGCGCCCGGGCCGGCTTCCTCATCGGTCAGTGCGCGCCTCTCTAACGTGAACGTTACACTGTTATTTTTAATGTTCAATTGCTAACATCATAAACAACAACATTTAATTTTCTTCTATGACTTTTAAATAATGTTAGATATTTTACTTTCATACAAAAAAAAAAAGAATTAAAATTTTACGTCTAAATGTTCTTAGCTCTGGGTGCATCCTGCGCGCGAGCTTCGCGCGTCTACTTTTCGTGTGAATGGAACACAGACTTACAAATGTCACCACAGTGCAATAAAAACTTGGAAAATCTATTATTAATAAGTGTATTGAGTTATGATGAAACTCGTAGAACAAATGTTGTTAGTTATGATGTTAAGTGCCTAGTTTTGTGAGGTTGCTGATACTTCAAAAATAATCCTGTATATCTGTCTTGCTCTCACCGATACATTTTATGCACACTGAGACAGGACCGAGGTTATTAACAGTCAAGACTTCAACAAACATCTTCGTACAGGAAGCAGAAATATGTGCTTAGATCGTAGGAAGTGAGACCTGCTTACAATACAGGAAAATTTGTCTAATTGTATTTATGAATTACCTTGCCAGTTATAAAAAAAAATAATGCACTGTTAATTTTTATATTTCTACCCTGGCTGTTTAGTAAATTCTAAAAAAAGCAGGAAATTTAAACCGAGATTTAATACTCGATTTTGTCATTTTTTGACAATTTTCTTATGTCAAAATTTGACAAAATCGAGTAGTTTAAAAGATTTCATAATTTTTTGACATTTTAGCCATAGTAAAATGTCAAATTCAATCTAAATAAAAAAAATCCTGCAAGTAGACCATGATTATTTTAGAGTTGATGCGCGTTTTGAAACAGCTGGCCTGTCGCAATTTTAAGACAATGCACGCTCCGGATTTTCTGATACTATTTGTGTATTTTTTTTTTGTCACATCTTTTAAACCAAGCAAGTCCATCCTGTATCATGCACGTAATTAATATCATATTCGTATGTGTAGGCGACGGCGCGGGAGTGGGTAAAGGCCGCACGATCGCGGGCATAATCTTCGAAAACTACCTGAAAGGCCGCAAGCGCGCGATCTGGGTGTCCGTCTCCAACGACCTCAAGTATGACGCGGAGCGGGACTTGCGGGACATTGGCGCTTCCAAGATACCCGTCTACTCGCTCAACAAGGTCAGTCGCACCATATACGCCTATTGAGGACTCTGAAGGGTGGTCATCTCCAATGACTTCAAATACGACGCGAAGCGGGAATAGGCTAGTTGACTCATATCAAAAATACTGAAAATAATGTGTCATTAACATAGTATTTAGTACAAGCGTCCGAAATAAACCAAGTTCGATGAATATATTGGGTCTTTACCTATGAAATTGGTGTTTTTATTCTGTCTTAGCAGTTTGTCCGTAACTATTGAGTTTCAGAACATTCTTATAAAATAATTGCCTCTTCTAAAAATAGACCATATATTTGAGCTCGTATTATTTAATTTGATAATATTTTGTAAGTTTAATTGTGTTAAAATTAGACACAAAGACAATTATTTTTAACTGCCGCCCGAATACATCATTTGATTTGCATTAACATAAAAACGATGAATAATTTTTATCAAGCGTGTTCACACACATATTGCTAAAGCTTGTCTAATGATACATACCAAATATTATTATCTCTGGATTTGTCGTTGTGAAGAATACTGATAAAATGTTAGTATGTAAAATGCAGACATCCCCAAAATCTCCATACAAATCACCAATTTCATAGGTATGGACCTAATAAATAAGGGCTTGTTGTAGAAATTCAATTTAAATATGTTTTATTTTTACTTTTTTTTTCAACTGCCAAAAACGCTATCCACCATGTTCGTGGAATTAGATGAGTAACTCTTCATGTTAACAATTACTACGCATGGTCAAAATCCGTCAAATGCCAGTCGCAACCAATCAAGCGAAACTGTCGGCTACGTCACGCATATTGAATTGTTTACAATAATCGTGACGCTACGGCATAGATAATTCATAGATCATCAGGACCGAAGGCGTTTTTGACATTTAAGCAAAAACGTAATTTATAATTTAAAATTTATTGTGTTATAGGCTTCAGAATAAAACTGTATTCTTTTTATGGTGATGGCTATCAGTAATTAATCATTTGGGGCCCAATAAAAGAAGGGTCAACTAGCCTATTGTTACAAGATACCCGTCGACTCGTTTAGTTACACTATCAATTCCTTTTGGTTCAATTTCAACAAAAATACTGACCAGGGTACCTTCTTCGGTAAAGTTAGTTCCCACATAGGCATAATCTTCTAGAAATAATCGAAGGGTACAGCTTCTGGTTCAATTACGGCAAAAGTCACTAAGCTTTTCGTGAAAACTTACTTTTTCGTATACTACAATCTTCATCGCATAATATTCACGTATAATTAATCTAAAGTAAAATATTGGCAATAGATTTATAAATTATAATCCAAGGCACGTTATCTTCTAAATAATAGTTTTCATCCTAATAATCCGTTCGTCCTTTTATATAAGTCGTCCTCGGCCTATAAACGTCCCATTGTTGGGCACATGCCTTCCTCGTGGATACACATGAGAACAATGGGCCGTAACACCACTACGCTGGCACAATGCGAGTTGGTGGGTAAAACGGTTGTAACAGCAACCGGAACCAACGGCTTAACGCACCTTCTGAAGCACGGAAGAGTTCGAGATCACATAGTTTTGGTCACCCCTACACGCCCTGACCACGGCGAAGATAGCTTTGTTCTACGATATCCAAAACGTATTAATGGAGCTCCTCATATCCCTTCCTATTAAGCGGTAGTCATATAAATTATTGTTGTCCCCCTCAGTTCAAGTACGCCAAGATCTCGTCGGCGGTGAACGGCAACGTGAAGAAGGGCGTGGTGTTCAGCACGTACTCGGCGCTGATCGGCGAGACGCAGCAGACCGGCAACAAGTACCGCACGCGCCTCAAGCAGCTGCTGCAGTGGTGCGGGGAGGACTTCGATGGACTCGTATCCTTTGCACAATAACACTTAACACACAACCATATCAGCTATCTACGCTCTTTCCCATGTGAGATGAGTTCCGTGACACAGAACAAATATACTTTGCACGCTAGAAAAATATTCGAAACTTTAATATTAATATAATTTTGTCAGGCTGTATGCACGAGCGAAAAATACCTTGATAAACATCAAACGCACTTCACAACGTTCCCCAATTTTAGTCTGTGTGGACAGTGTTTTATTATTCATTTATGGAATATGTAACTAATTTAAATTGTAACAAAGACTTTAAAATCTAAATTTACAATACTATGTTAGTGTTCAAATATACACTCGCGAGAAAAATTTAAGGGTCGGTTAAGAAAGTTAGAATATCTCGGAAGATAAAGACGCTAGCGAACTGAAATAAACTGTGCATGATAGGCAATTGAATATTCTTAAAATAAAATAACAAAAGAAAATATTGTATTATCCATTTTATTTAAGTTTACGCAAGATATCCTTTTTCGTTTAAGTTTATGTTTTAATGAAATATAAATTAATTATGAAAAATATTTTATTTTATTTTATTTTAAGAATATTAAATTGCCTATCATGCAGAGTTTATTTCAGTTCGCTAGCGTCTTTATCTTCCGAGATATACTAACTTTCTTAACCGACCCTTAATTTTTGCTCGCGAGTGTAGTTCATATGAAGTGTGATATAACGCAAACATTTTGTATTCGCTTTTTGTTCAAAATTTGTTTCACACCACATGGGACCCACTATTTACAAACCTCTTTAACTTTGTTACCGGTAAATCCATGGTTTCCCAGTAATTGAACGCGAACACAAGTAAAATTTAAGAGTTGGGCGGCATTTGACTTATGACGGACGTGAATTTTATTTCGATAGTTGTAATATTGTTTCGGAGTGGATATTGTTACGGAAAATCAGTGTGGTTTTGTGTAATAAGTGTCTGTGATGATGTGCAATGTGGAGGATTATCGAAATAAGCGTCAAGTGGTGTGAAAAGTGATGAGTTTTTTATCGTGGTAATCCACCTCATCCAAGCACCACAGTGTCTGCCATCAATCGTTTGACGTCAAACTCTCCCAAGATGCATTGAAATGCATTAAACTAGCATTTCAATGCAAACTACCGAAGAAATAAAATACCGAAGACTTGGTTGTATGGGCTTCGTTCCCTTTGCCTTCCCTACATGGGAGAATTTTACCAAAAAAAAACAAGTAAAATTTAGTTCGTACTGGCTTCTTCTCTTCTTCCGACGCAATGTGTTTCCTGAATAGTAACCAGATCGTATTCGACGAGTGCCACAAGGCCAAGAACCTGTGCCCCGTGGGGTCGGGCAAGGCCACCAAGACGGGCCTGACGGCGCTGGAGCTGCAGACGCGCTTGCCGCACGCGCGCGTGGTGTACGCGTCGGCCACCGGCGCGTCCGAGCCGCGCAACATGGCCTACATGGTGCGCCTGGGCATCTGGGGCGAGGGCACGCCCTTCCCCACCTTTATGGACTTCATCAATGCTGTCGAGAAAAGGTCTGTGGAGACACACACTCACTTAACATTTTAAACTTCCGCGTTGCATTTGCGGTCAGATCATGTTTACCACGTTGAAGTCAAAACAGTCGAAATCACGAAATGTCTATTAAATTCGTATCAATTTGATTGATCATAGATTATACCCAAAGATTATACCTATATTTTTTAATAACACGAGAATCCATCGACGACATTTAGACGTGTATCGATAATTTTTTAAACAAATCTTTTCTTTAATATTTAAGTTTTATTTAATTATAAATAATTATAAAAAATAAACTCGAACAATCTTCATTTTATTAAATAAAATTGTGTCATCTTTTTTTTTAAATTTCTGATTATAATTTCACTTTTGTCCGAATGACGTTCAAACAATCATTTTTGATAACTGTCATTCCTTTATTTGTCTTTTCCATACTTCATATTGTTTATTAATTTTCAAAGGGTAATAAGTAACTTGATATGTCATAGACTTTATTGAAAACAGAGTGATAAATAATCTAATTTGTAAACTGATAAACATTTTCTGACCGCGACCGTACATAATGTAGTATATAGATACTACTTACTGCTCGACGTTTCGGCTGGGTTACACCAACCATGGTCACGAGCTGACTGGCGCGCGGCGTCGTCGCGCCGGTGTTATAACTTTTATACACACTCACTTACTAAGAAATGTGTGTATTCATTACTTTGTTGGGTATCAATGTTCTTTACAGTTGCACTACTTGAGGTTTTGAGTACCTGAAATCATATTTATCAAGCCTTTTTTATGTGATGAAGATCAGACACATGCATATATAAATTATGTCCTCATGTATTGAGTCGGTAATCGCATAATGGCAGCACTCCACTTGGCTTAGCGTAAATAACCCATCCACACATGGACTATTATCGGGTAAACGACTCAAACAATCCTTTGATGTGTGATCGAAAACCGACAAGTGGACGGAACAACATTTGCTGTGTTTGCACCATTCGTACCATTCGTGCACTCAAATAGACCGTCCACACTGGGCCGTTTTCGGACAAACATAGCAAATACGCGAACACGATACGCCAAGTGAAGTGCCGCCATTAGATTAGTTGCCATGTAAACATTGTGTGTATGTATTTCTTACTTTTGCCCATGACTTCTTCCGCGTAGACGTTGAGATATTGTGATGGTATGTAAGCTATAGTATTCCTCAATAAATAAGCTATTCAACACAGAAATATTTTTTCAAATTGGAACTAACCTCAATTGGGGAATTGAAAATTTTCTCCTAATCTATTATTAGAAGCAATGTTCATAGTGGCGTAAATTTTTACTTTATTTTTCTGGGAGGCGTTATTTAAATTTTTTATCATTCACCCGCATGGCATCCGTTTCCATGGGAAAATCGGGATAATAGGTAGCCTATGTGTCCCAATTTCGGTTTAATTGGTAGTAGTTTTGACGTGAAAACGAGACAGACAGACAGAGTTACTTTCGCATTTATAATATTAGTATGGATGATTTAAGTAAAAATTACATTAGTTTTCTCTCAACTTTAAATAACCAGTATATATACTCTGTTTTTCGTAAATACGCACAGAAAAGAAACTTATAGATAAAATACGATATTGGTTTGATTGATTCCTTCTTTGTGAACAAAAGGTGTCAAATAATGTGTATGTGTGTGGTGTAGTTGATGGATGTGTGGTGTAATGTAATGTGGCGATGGCATGAAGCTGAGTGTTGTGCGCAGAGGCGTGGGCGCGATGGAGATCGTGGCGATGGACATGAAGCTGCGCGGCATGTACATCGCGCGCCAGCTGTCCTTCCACGGCGTCACCTTCAAGATCGAGGAGGTGCCGCTCTCCGACGCCTTCAAGGAGACATACGACAAGGCCGTCGCGCTGGTAACTACATACACTCACCGAAATAGACCTAAAATAACCTTTACACATACAAACAATTAATCACGACTATTATCCCCTAAGGGTCAGTCAGAGACTAGGCAAAAGCACCGCAAAAGTAGTCCATTGCCATAGTCCGCGCTTCATCAAGCAGTGACTGCACTCAGCGTGACAGGTGGTGAGCCCGTCGCCGCCATAAACTATTGGATGTTGTGCAGTTCTAAGTCCGTTAGTCGCCTTTTACGACACCCAAGGGAAGAGATGGGATAACCTCTATAGCTTACCTAAAAATATCCGTAAATGTGATATATTTGCTTTTTCCCAACTACCCTTTTGTTTGTTTTTTTTTATTACGGGTTTTAAATGTATTGGGAATTTAAAAAATCAATAGCCTACGATAACCACATACATAAAAGACGGGTTGCCATTTCTACACACATACCTACAATCAAGACTTTTTCCCGCTGGTAGGCACTAGTTTCAGCTCTCTGTTTGCTTCAGTCCTAGCGCACACCTCTCGCATCCTCTGTCCTCAATAAACTTCATACATGACATTTAAATCGAGACGAATTTGAACCATGAACTATATTTGATTCTATTCTTCAGTACATCCTCGACTTCATCAAGATATTCACTAATCCCTATTCATAAAATTACTCTTTATTTCGTATAATGCAAAAACTTTGGTGATTGTCTATAGTGGGTGGAGGCGATGCAGCGGTTCACAGAGGCGGCGGAACTCATCGACGCTGAGTCGCGCATGAAGAAGACCATGTGGGGCCAGTTCTGGTCGGCGCACCAGAGGTTCTTCAAGTACCTCTGCATCGCTGCCAAGGTACAGACTTCTAAAGTAGTATGCTAGACGTAACTCTGTCCTTTTCAGTTGTGAATTTCTTTCATTTAGATATTAAAGTGTCCTGAATAGGATTTATGGAATTGTTCACAGATATATTTTAGAAAATTGGTTATGTTTGCGTGTGTTAAACTTTTTAATTAGTTTTAGTTTTTTTTATATTTTCATAGTAGAAATTTTTAGAAAAGAGTGTTCTATTGTATATCTCTGACAAAATGACATGACAATATATTCAGAATACGAGGCCTTGAAAACTGTAGGATACAAAGCAAGAGTATCTTTTGGGTATCGTTAAGTTTTTCTAAGTACTAGATTTCAAAAATTACAATTTCAAAGATAGGTGGACTTAAATTCTTCCTACATAAATGTAAACCTCTCTTCCATACAGGTGAACCACTGCGTAGTAACCGCTCGCGAGGCGGTCAAATGTGGCAAGTGCGTCGTGATCGGTCTGCAGAGCACCGGCGAGGCTCGAACCCTGGATCAGTTGGAGAGGGACGACGGGGAGCTGTCGGACTTCGTGTCCACCGCCAAGTAAGTCACTACACACAGGCGACGAGCTATTCGTGTTTACAGGTGCTGGATCAGACGGTACAGGATATTTATTATGAAATTAAGGTTCATCACTTAGAGAGAGACTTAGAGAATCAAGACAACAAATATACATTCACATAGATGACGCAAATGCATTTACTGCGCGTGTTCGAAAACCCCGACCAAACGTCGGGGTTGGCCGCTGCTGACTAGTCCCCGCAATTCCGAATGGATTCAAAAACTAAAAAATTCCACGTTGTGTGATAATTGGCGGACGGGCATCCGCGACATTGGTGTCTTTCAATCAGTTTGGATCTCCCTCCTCAAAATTACGACTGTGCCGTCACAGTACACGTTAAAACAGTTGACTCGCTTTGTTTTAATATAAATCGTTATAATTGCGTTATCTATGTAAGTGTACATCTGTGATCTTAAGTAAAACGATTTTTATCTGCCCTGCTGTCACTGAAATTATAAATACATACATAAGTCACGCCTTTTTCCCACAGGGGTAGGCAGAGATTACATCCTTTCACTTGCTACGATCCCTGCATATTTCTTTCGCTTCATCAACTCTCATTACAGTCCTCATGCATGCTCGGCGATGTCGGGTACTTTTGACCTGGCCCTTCTCTAGAACGTCTTTAATTTGGTCGAGAAACGTCCGCCTAGGTCTGCCTCGTCTCGTATCCCCACTTACACCCGATTCATATATCCCTTTAGTCATTCTATTTTCATCCATCCTTTCCACGTGTCCAAACCATCTCAGCATTCCTTTCTCTATTCTTGTCACTACATCCTCTTTCAAACCACGCTTCCTTCTTATCACATCATTATATATCCTGTCACTCAATTTTACTCCAGCCATGCTTCTCAAAGCTCTCATTTCTACCGCATTTATTCTACTTTCGTGTCTCTTCTCCCATACCCAACATTCACTCACAATATCATCTTGGGTGAAATAAAGTATTCATAACCTTATTATTAAACTCTTATTAAACTCTTTATTGCACAAATAAACAAAATTGTAGTAAATACAAAATGTAAGCAAAGGAGGACTTATCTCTAATAGAGATCTCTGCCAGCCAACCTATCACAGGTGTGTGAGATTTAGTAAGGAGAGGGAAGAGACACCAGTGCAAAATAGGAAGAAAGAAAAAAAAATATAAAGATAATAAAAACTAAAATTCAAATACAATAATATAATAATAGAAAAATAATATATATTTATAGAATACATAAGTCTATATAAAAACAACAGTATAACAAAAAAATACACAACAAAAAAAAAATATATATATATATATATAAAGTATATGATACATACTTACTATATACACTATGTCTGTATTGAAAAGAAGAGAAATGAGGAAATGTGTAGATACAAATTTAGGAAGAAAGATCTAGAAAATGCTTCTTGAGTTTGGTCTTAAAAGAAGAAACTGTTTGGCATTCTTGTAACTCTGATGGCAGACCATTCCACAACAACACAGAGCGAACCGAGAACGAGTGAAAAAAGAAATTCGTGTTACTCCTCGGAATCACCAGGCTTCTTGTAACGCAGGAACGCTTAGGACGAGCGGGAGGAGGTAAGAGATGGAATCGGGAACGAAGATAGGATGGGGAATTAGGGTCTTTAAGGATTTTGAATAGCGTAGTAAGGATGTGCACATTACGACGATCGCGCATTGGGAGCCAGTATTAACCGAGTTCAAACTAAGGAGGGGGTTGTCAATTCGATGAAAACTTTTTTGAACAACCCCAGTTATTTATTTCGCAAGGCTACAAAGTTTTATGTTGCGAGTGCTGAACATAAAGTAAACTAATGGGGGGAACTCCAAAATATAATCCTGGGTGTAGCAAGCCAAAAGCCATACAAAACACGAAATAACTTTGCTGCAAAAGGCAATACAGAACATTACCCAAGAGGTAAACGTGATTTTTAATTTGAATGTTGCTATAATAATAACCAGTTTATCGTGTTTCTTTTCTTAATTGAGGAAAAATTGAGCAAAAAAAGTGTGGTAATAAAGACGTGGTAAAATAAAATATAAAACTTTTATCGTATCGTTTGTTTAAATTATTTTCGATTTATTTGTTGAATTAATTATTATTAGTAGAATTATTGCTTTACATTACATCAAACAAACAGTATTATATGGGATACTTTTGATACTAATAAAGATAAAATCTTCACAAAAATGTTATTGAAAAAATAAGAATTAAAATTTCATTTCAATTCCTACTTTTTATTCACCACAATATTCATGTCACTAAAATCCACTCGCTCGATCGGTCGTATCTTCTTTAACTCTTTCGTCAAACGCTGCATCGTATCCATGTTATTGCTATTGGGATTTTCTTTGAAAAACTTATTCAATCTTCGAAACTCATTGTTTAAGGCCAACATACAATACTCATACTTTCTTTTTAAACCTGTTTTGCTAGTACTCGCCTCTGGTACTATGTTAGAAATATTATTGTCCTCTGTATAATCTTCCTCAGTATTTATGTTAGATCTATTTATAATAGATCGGTTTACACTAGAATAGGGCGTGGAGTCTGCACCCTCTTCCAAAGGATCGTTACTTTCTAAATGTTCTTTTTTAACCTCCAAATAATAATAATTGTCACTATCCTCCAACTTCAGAGATGCCTCCGATTGTGTCTCTACCTCTATATCCGCAGTGTCCATCTCGTTGTCATCATAATCATTTTCACTGTCCACCTTAGCTTCAACGTCATTTATAATTTCTGACTTTATCAATTTCGCCTCATCTTCTTCGGCGATGTTGATGAAGGTGCACTTCTCTTCGTTAGTCAGTTCCGGTATCTTCGTCAGATCAGTTTCAACTGTATTGATGATTGCACAAAGATGCTCACAAAACCTCCCTTTCCGTCCCAAAATACAGTCGCAACAAAATGTGTCGATGCGGAATTTCGCATATTTGTTTTTTGCGTTAGGAATCTTATATTCAGTGGAAGCAATCTTTTTAATTGCTGTTTTGAAATCTTCTATCGTTTTTCTATCAATTAATAATCTTGTGTACACAGCCGCCGCATTTAAATTCATTGCGTGAGCTAAAATAATGCGACGCGTTTGGTTTTCTAAGATATTACATATTACATCGACCATCCCGTAAATGTTGAAAGTCCTGCATTTGCTGTAGATAAACTCTTCTGTAGCGCGTATCGAAGCTTCCGATAAATTCATTTCAATACTATCACCCCCATACTTATACCGCTGTAAACATTTTTGCCACTTTTCTTCTATAATTTCTCTAAAAGCACTAGATGATGTCACACACTCTTCTCTCATTAATTGTTCATAATATTTCTCACCATCTTCTACGCTATCCGATCGCACGATATTGTCGAATAATTCCATTAAAGTATGTCGTTTCCTTGACTCAATTTTAAAGTCATCGTTAAAGATCAGTCGCCAAATCTTTCCACACAAAGACCATTGCGATGACACAACCGTGCTATTGGGAAACATTGAAGTACAAGCTTCTCTCAGTTCGTGAGAATCTTTTATGGTTAATATTTTAGGTTCAAAACTCTCTTTACTAAAATTTTCCAAAGAGAGCTTAATAGCGAGGAAAACCTGACTGAAATTTGCTTCAGTTTTCTCCTTGTGTAAGACACAGGCGACTGGAAGTGCCCCGGCCTTAGTAGGAACGTAAAGATATGTGACCACTGGCCCGGAAAAGCTTTTAATGCTGTCTATTAAAACATGCTCCATTTTAAATGTCGATATTACTTTTCTCATGATTGGCGTTACAATAATCACCACTTGTGGGTTGTCGTAATTGATAAAACCTCCCGCTTCCTCTAAAGAAACCTTTCTCGGCGCCATCAGTTCTTCAAAAGTCTGATTTTCCTTGTCGCTAATCTTAAACTTTCCGTGTAAATATAAAATGTGACGCATAGTCGGGTTTATATTCGCATTCAATAGGATTTCAGTGGATTCACCATGCTTTTCTGCTAAGATTAACTCATGGTAAGCCTTCGCGGCAGACGTCGAGTATCCCATACAGAAATATTTGAAGAAAATGTCATCGGTATCAGACGTACTTTTCAACATATTAAACGCTTCAGCCGTCCTCAGCTTGTGAGAATGTATAAAATCTATCGTTATTGTTAAATTCAGACCCTCCTTCAGATACACATCATTTTTGATAGTATTTCGATTTATAAACTTCATTTTAAAATCAATTTTGGCTTTACAATCCTGGTTTAACGTATTTTGGCTAGCAGATTTTTTCTTATTAAATGCCGACCGGTGACAGGTAAACACTTTGCGGTACACCAACCTTTTTAATCTCGGGTAACTAGTCCGCACTATCCAGGTAGTGGCAGTGAATGTGGAGAATTTTTTGATCCATTGCGATACGTAGAGATTGTACTCTTCGGCGCTTCGATCCGCGTCCGCTTTGCACTTGAGCTGGACTATAAACTTTTCTGACGACACGAACTTGAATTTCATGAATTGGGCACTTTCTGATATCTCTTCTAGATAGTTTTTCAAATCTTGTTTCGAAAACATGCTCGTAATTAATTTAGTACAAAGTAATTAAAATCGAATCGTTTTAAAGTATTATTTTCCTTGTGTAAGTAAGTTTAGAATATTCGAGACAATTGATTTTGTCTGAGCGGCGCACGTGCGCTCTGAGCCCGTGTAGCGTTTGGAACGGGGTCAGTAACCCCGGCCGGCCGACGCGGCGTACGGTTTGATATTATTTTTAGGAGACGCGCTTCAAGCGCGGGAATTACAAAACTTCGCGGTAGATAATACGCGTCCGGCTTTAAATTAATTTGATATCGATTCGCATTTTGATATTTTACCAAATTATTTGTACATGTGCAAAATGCCTTTTTTATTAATAAAAATTTTAGTAAAAAGAAAATTAAATTTCGTTCATTGTATAATATATTGGGTCCTTACCTATGAAAATGGTTGTTTTTATTCTGTCTTAGCAATTTTTCCGTAACTATTAAGTTTCAGAACATTTTTATAAAATAATTGGCTCTTCTAAAAATAGACCATATATTTGAGCTCCTATTATTTAATTTGATAATTTTTTGTAAGTTTAATTGTGTTAAAATTAGACACAAAGACAATTATTTTTAACTGCATCCCGAATACATCATTTGATTTGCATTAACATAAAAACGATGGCTAATTTTTATCAAGCGTATACACACATATTACTTCAACTAATCGAAATTTCCGAGAATAATTTAGAAATAGAAAATAAATAAAAAGTCGTTTTAGAGTTTTTCGTGTCGGAGAGTTACTTGAAGTATATTTATATTTTGTTGGTGATTTAGTGATTGTTTAGCGTAGTGGTGGTAAATGTTTGTGTATAAGGTGATGCGTTTGGTGCGCAGGGGCGTGTTCCAGTCGCTGGTAGAGAAGCACTTCCCGGCGCCGGACCGCGACCGCATCAGCAGGCTGCTGGGCCTGGAGCACGCCAAGCCCAAGCCCGCGATCACCAACGGCGCCGCCCAGGAAGACACCACCTCCAAGAGGAAATGTAAGTACTTTAGTACCTACCTCTTTTTTTATATTGGGTCCTTACCTATGAAATTGGTGTTTTTATTCTTTCTTAGTATTTTGTCTGTAACTATTAAGATTCAGAGTATTCCTAAAAATAATTACCTCGTCTAAAAATAGACTATATTTTTGAGCTCTTTTGATTTGTTTTGATAATTTGTTGTAAGTTTAATTGTGTTAAAATTGGACACGGAGACAACTCTTTTTAAGTGCCACCCGAATACATCATTTAATTTAATTTGCATTCACTTAAAACGATAAATAATTTTAATGAAGTGTGATATTACACATATTACTAAAGCTTGTTTAATGATAGATACCAAATATTATTATCTCTGGATTTGTCGTTGTGAAGAAAACTGATAAAATGTTAGTATGGAAAATGCAGAATTCCCCAAAATCTCCATACAAAACACCAATTTCATAGGTAAGGACCTAATATTAGGAATATAGATGACGCAGTTTCTATGCCTATGTTCATTTTTCTCATTGACGTCATCGAACGTAAGTAATTTTAACTTTATATGAAAGAAAAGTTTTATTCGACGACGACCTCCGTGGCCGAGTGGTCTGTACGCCGGTCTCAAGGCGTCGCCATCTCGAGAGGTCCTGGGTTCGATCCCCAGTGGAGGCAAGTGTTTGGGTGATGAATTTTCAGACATTTGTTCTCCAGTCTTGGGTGTTCATTATATATGTATTATATTATGTATATTCTCAATAATTATATGTATTTATCTATTAAATATATTTGTCCGTCATCTAGTATCCGTAACACAAGCAGCATTTAGTTGCTTAAAATGGGACTAGTTGATAGGTGTGAATGTCTGAGGATATTTATTATTTATTTATTATTTAATCCCCTCCTACCTATCACGGTACGTGTTGTTATGTGTTTTATTGGTCAAGCTGCTACCTTAGAAAGAAAAGCTTCATGGGGATTTATACGGGTTGATTTTATCAGCACGGCTAGACCGCAAGTGACTAAAGTCGCATGCCCTAAAGTTGGGTGCTTGCCGACTTTTGCCGTGCGGAGTTGAGTCGCATGCGGCGGGCGACTAAAATCGACTGCCTAAGCACCCGCTCTGCTCAACATTTTCTCCGAAAATTAACAAGTCGTATGCGATTTTTGTCCACTCGTGTAAAGGGAAGCAATTAATTGGGCAGCCATTTAAGCAGGCAGCAAACAAATATTTGTGTTATCAAAACATATATTAAACAATTTGGTAGCAGAGAAAACATTTGAATTGCTGCCCAATTAGTGATTTTGCTGACCAAAGAGATAATTTCACATTAAATATTCCTACATGCATGCAACATGCATAAAAAATGGAGAAAATAAGCTAGAGAAAATAGTTGACCCTTTTTTTTATTGGGCCCCAAATGATTAATTACTAAAAGTCGTCACCATAAAAAATAATACAATATTTTTCTGAACCCTAAATTTTCAACTATAAATTCCGTTTTTGCTGAAATGTCAAAACGCCTTCGGTCCTAATGGTCTATGAATTATCTGTGCCGTAGCGTCACGATTATTGTAAACAATTCAATACGCATGCGTGACACACCAGACATTTATGCTTGATTGGTTGCGACTGGCGTTTCGACCGATTTTGACCATGCGTAGTAATCGTTTTCATGAAGCGTTACTCAACTAATTTCACGAACATGGTGGATAGCGTTTTTGGCAGATTAAAACCCAAGGAAAATAAAACATATTTAAATTGAATTTCTGCAGCAATCCCTTATTAACATTCATCGAATTTGGTATACTTCGGATCCTTGTACTAAATACTATGTGAATGACACATTATTTTCATTACTTTTGATATGAGTCAACTAGCCTATTGTATGGTATTATTCTGTTGTGTATAGTGACAGCGCGTCAGCAAGTGAACGCAGCGGCCAAGAGGCCTCGCGCCGGCTCCGACGAGTGGGTGACGGGCTCCGACGACGAGCGCGACGCCGACGCCGACGCCGAGGAGCGGGACTCCGCGCCGCCCAGCGACTCCGACCTCAGCGACTCCAACCCCTTCCTGGCCGGCAGCGACAGCGACGACGGTGAGCCGCACATGTTCATCTGCATTCTTAGGACACGCAGAGCTGCACTCGACACATCGGCGACACCGAGAAAGTAGCGGTGTGCTCCAAATTCTAATTATTTTACCAGTTTATTTTTACCAGACTTTTCAAATCGAAATCGAAAACATTTATTTGTTAAATTATTTTGTTAAGTATAGGTGGTTATAAACAGATGTCAGAATTTGTAATGGTTTTGCTATGTCGTGCCCTTTAATGACGTACAAATTTTGAAATTATTATTAGGATATAGTTAAAATTGTTAATATATTACGTTATTGTCACATTATCATAAAAATATTACAAATTAGCATGTCAAAAAGTCAAATTTTTAGATATTACATTATTGCAGAATAGAGCAGTAGAGAATAGAGCATTAAATTAAAGTCAAAATAAAATCAATGCCACTACTTAAAACAACGCTATGAACATATTATAATTTGTCAGTTAGGTATTCCGTTATGGTGTAGTAAGCTTTTTTTTATAAAGAAAGTCATTAATTGCTTATGGAATGAATATTTATTAGAATCTAATATTCTCTTAGGTAATCGATTAAATATTTTTGGCGCCATACCATAAAGGCTATTTCTTTTTAAAGCTATTTTGTTGATGGGTACACTCAACTTTGATGCATGACGTCTATTATTCGATAAAGATATTGCAATTCACGAAGGCGACAAAATCATTCCACTTTAGACTCTAACTTATGGCGTTAAGAGCGTAGCTACTCGCCATCATAAAATGCAACAACAGTACTATAAATAAATACAAATACTGAATTTATCTACCTATAGTTTTAACTTTTTCTTTTTATTTATTTCACAAAGGAGTTACCATTATTAAGAAAAATTATTCATATAGGGGGGCATTCATATACCTCGACATATTTTTTCTAAATCAATCTCATTAAATGTTTAATTCTCAGAACCATGGGCTCGCAAGAAGAAGGTGTCAAAGAAGAAGAAAGCAGTTCCAAAGAAGAAGCCAGCGTCCACGCAGGCCAAGATCGAGAGTATGTTGGAGAAAAAAAGCGCTGCGCCCGCGGTGAATCCCCGCCCGACGCTTGCGGGCACTCCTGTGGGGACTAATGGACTGTATCTAGGTATAGATATTGCATTTCACGACAGCGACGAAATCATTCGACTTTAAACTCTATCTTAAGCCGTTAAGAGCGAAGCTACTCTCCAACATAAAAAGAAACAAATATAACTTTGCGATCTGTTGAGGCTTTATAGGGTGTTAGAAAAGAATGTATAAAAAAATGTATGTATTTATGAATTCTATTTACAATGTTTGTATCTGTGTATGACTACCATCAAATAAATTCTTTTCAATGATGTGCAAAATAGTTTCTAAGCTGTATTGTTCAAATGCCTCATTTTAATCGATGGTTGATGCCTTGTTCCAATATTTAGAAACGACCGCTTTGCCTATAGATTATTTTGATTATTTTTTTCATATTAAGAATGTCTTCGGTCGTCAGAAGCTGAAAGTCGTTTACAAAATATTTTTACTGGACTGCAGTTGGTGACATTTCTATTATCAGTATTTTCGCGTGTACAGTCCATCTTAGATATAAGTGTCATATTGGTATCATGTTCTGTCGTCAGGCCCCCCCCCGCGGGCGTCGGGCCCCCCCGCGCTGTCGGGCATCGAGCGCGCGTGCGCCATGAAGGAGCAGCTGCTGGCCGCCATCGAGCGTCTGGGCCGCCGCCTGCCGCCCAACACGCTGGACCAGCTGGTGGACGAGCTGGGCGGCACCGACAACGTGGCCGAGGTCAGTGCCCCGCCGCCTGCCGCCCGACACGCTGGACCAGCTGGTGGACGAGCTGCTCGGCACCCCATCGAGAACTACTCCACGACAAATTCAGCTTCAGAAAACCAGAAGATCGAACTGGCTGGATGACTGGCGTGGAATGCACTGCTGACTTCAGTTTCCTAATTCTTCAAAGTCACCTCAGTTTTGGCCTAAATTTACGTCCAAAGATTCCATGAAATGTAAAAAACGCAAAATATATTGTGTTGTGCAGATGACGGGGCGCAAGGGCCGCGTGGTGCAGACGGAGGACGGGCAGATCCTGTACGAGTCGCGGTCGGAGGCCGACGTGCCGCTCGAGACGCTCAACCTCACCGAGAAGCAGCGCTTCATGGACGGCGAGAAGGACGTCGCCATCATCTCCGAGGCCGCCTCCTCCGGCATCTCGCTGCAGAGCGACCGCAGGTACACGCGTAGCATGGTTCAGAAGCAACGCTTCATGAATAGGGAGAAGGAATTTCCAAATTTGGCAATTGTTATTTATATTGGGTCCTTACCTATGAAATTGGTGTTTTTTTTTCCCTCTTAGTATTTTGTCTGTAACTATTAAGATTCAGAGTATTCCGAAAAAATAATTACCTCGTCTAAAAATAGACTATATTTTTGAGCTCTTTTGATTTGTTTTGATAATTTGTTGTAAGTTTAATTGTGTTAAAATTGGACACGGAGACAACTCTTTTTAAGTGCTTCCCGAATACATCATTTTATTTGCATTCACTTAAAAACGATAAATTGGATTTGTCGTTGTGAAGAAAACTGAAAAAACTTTAGTATGGAAAATGCAGAATTCCCCAAAATCTCCATACAAAACACCAATTTCATAGGTAAGGACCTAATATTTAAGTGAACTCTCCATTGCAAATTCATCGAAAGCATTTAAAATACTACATCGCAGAGTAGAGTATTAATAAGTTACTTTTTTTATTCAGAGCGAGAAACCAGAGACGGCGGGTCCACATCACACTGGAACTGCCCTGGTCAGCCGACAGAGCGATACAGCAATTTGGTAAGTTATAGAAGTTGGAAAAAAGTATAAAACTAGATAAGCAAAACATTCGATATGTTTTGACTCTGTTCTTGATTTATAATCTTGTTTTAATAATGAAAATGGGATAGATTTGTTAGAACATTGACTGGCATTGTGTAGCGTTTTCAGCGATATGTCACTAAGCAGTATACTAACAAATGCTTTTTTACAGTTATTTGTCAGGATTTACTGCCGCACTCAGTCTTACATTATCTTTAATGGTTACGTAGAAAAAAATAAACATTTATTTCAACGCACATAACGACGATTTTTAATTTCATAATGAACATTAGGTTAAATGACGTTTCTGAGTGCGGCTGTTAGACGTGGAAACTACCACTTAACATATTTGTGAACTTTGAATACCATTAAAAATTCATTGAATCTCTGATATCATTTCTGATATTTTCTCATTATCATTCATCATCTCATTATAGTACGTCTCAATCCAAGTTGCCAAAAAGGTAAACAAAAAAGCCGACTTTGTTATTCAATAATCACACTTTTTACATGGACATTGGCACGTTAATATAATTAAAGGTAACAATTGTTGTCCGTTTCAATTGATTTCAATTACCTACAGTCATCACTAAACATTTTAGAGATGAAACATTACCTTTGTTTTGTTTACCTTTTTGGCAACTTGGATTGAGACGTATACTGATATTTTCTCACATAGATTTCAATGTTTTTTTTTGTTTAATAATTTGTGCCATGTGGTATAAAGAAATTAACAGTTGGGTATTAAGAATTAGTACTGTAATCCGTAGGTCGTACACACCGATCGAACCAGGTGAACGCGCCCGAGTACATGTTCCTGATCTCCGACTTGGCGGGCGAGAGGCGCTTCGCGTCCACGGTGGCCAAGCGACTAGAGTCCTTGGGCGCCTTGACGCATGGCGACAGGAGGGCTACGGAAACCAGGGACTTGAGCCAGTTCAACATCGATAATAAGTATGGTGAGTCATTTAGATGTACAAAAACTAGTGAACATCTGTAAAACATAAAAAATAAAACGTCAATAGAGATAAGCTGTTGATTATAAGCTTGTAAGCAATGCGGAGCGCCTTCTAGCGCGAGAGTTGACATGTAGGAGACATCCGTGTGCTAAGTGGTATATTTTGGTTGCAGGTCGTCAGGCGCTGGAGCAGGTGATGAAGGCGATCATGAAGTACGAGCAGCCGCTGGTGCCGCCGCCGCGCGACTACAGCGGGGACTTCTTCCAGGACGTGGCGTCCGCGCTCGTCGGCGTCGGCCTCATCGTCAACAGCGAGGCGGCGCCCGGCCTGCTGGCCCTCGATAAGGTGCGTCACTAGCGCTCAGCGTCCGCAGCGAGGCGGCGCCCGGCCTGCTCGCCCTCGACAAGGTGCGTTACTAGCGCCCAGCGTCTGCTGGAATGATGAAGCGATGAACAAAACACACGGGACACAATGATCATTACCTCCATTATCTTCCAACTCTGCGCCAGTACGTGGTCGCCACTCGAGAACCTTTCCACCCTAAGGACCCTCAGCTCTACGAGCCAAGTGCCCTGTCCACTGCCACTTAAGGTTCGCAATTCTGTGGGCTATTTCGGCGACCTTAGTATTGTTACTAACTCCAAGGATAACCCTCTCAATTCCCCCTCCCTTTGAGGAGTGGTGCATGCCTTTTTTTGACTGGGAGGTTAACATTTATGGTCCATGTCAACCCTTACTGAGCGGCAGGCATATGTGGAATTAAACGGATCCACTCGGGTTCTGCCGAAGCAATTCTCTGAAGTCGTGGTACGTGCTCTATGTTTCTCGCGTATATTCACAAATTCCCCACACACTCCCCAGTTCCTTCAATAATTACCTCTATAAGTCTACAGGGGCCTGGTTCGGAGATAAAATGTACAAAGAAGTAAAAAGAATCCAACAGAAATGTATGTAAAACATTTTTTTTTTCTAAAACAGATTTATTAGAACACAAATTGGGTTAATGTTATTTAATTGATAGATACAATAATAGTTGTTTCAGAATTCTTCTCCCCGTTTAATATATACAAGTCTTTCACTCCCATGACTGACTTGATATTGGAAGAATTCGTGAAAGCGAGAGCCAAAAAAAAAAGAAGAAGAATATACAAGTCTGTTTGAAGTGAATAACTATGTTGTATTCGTTGCAGGACTACAACAATATTTCAAAGTTCCTGAACAGGATCCTGGGCATGCCCGTGGACCTGCAGAACAGACTGTTCAAATACTTCACAGACACGCTCACCGCCGTCATGGAGCAAGGTAGGAGCAACATTCGTTTGTAGAATTGGGTTAGAATTCGATTCTAAGAGGCTAAAATAACCAGTTAGAACTCAAAAAGAAAGTGCCATATATACATATATATATATTAACTGACACTGATCCATACATCTGATTTGATCATATAAAACGACCCGTTTTAAAGTAGAGCCAGATTAAATCCACAGCATCTATGAAGTTAGTGATAAAATAAGTGTGTACGGGCATAGATAATTAAGTAGTAAAGATCACTATTCCCATACATGGGTTTTCAGTTTGTCTAAAACTTATTATTGTTTATCTAAAACTTATTCTCTTATTATTACTCTTATTATTAAATTAAGTAATTCCGCTAGTATAGCCCCACCTAACGTAATAAGTCGAACGAAGGGGTACAAGCAACAATAATAAGTTTTAGACGAACTTAAGCTCATTTATGGGAATAGCGATCTATACTACTTAATTTATCTATGGTACGGGCAGACATCGAGCGTTTGTAAGGGCCCCGGCCTGCACGTGCATTATATGAGGTTGTTAGTAGCGACCCCAGAGAGTAGCCTGGCCGGCAGCGGGACTGAACACGGACGTCTATTGGTGCTACAGTTCAGTTTAAACTGGAAACAGGGCAGGGAATCGATGGTGTTAACCCCTTGAGGGTCAGTATCACCGGTATTCGCAAACAGTAAATGTTTGTATTATGACTGGTTTTCTGACCATTGACAGGTTAAGGATATCCTCATATTGTCTTTCTATGGGGCCGAGAACATTCAGATCACACCTAGCCTTTGGGTTCATTTGTGCTTCCCCTTCTCTCATCACCCCTCTGCCAGCACCAAGAAATCAAATTCCAATCAAAATTAAGTTTATTTCATAGGCCAAACTTGGCACTTAAAATCGTCCACATTTTACATAATTATTTTACAATATAATTAGTATTCATTAGGAGTGTAATTTTGATGTTCATTACCGCGAGTGCTTTGTCTGTGATTGTAATCGATACGTTAGATAGATTGTGATGTCCAGGATTCTGCTCATTAGTGTGTGTTGTACAGCCAAGCGCAGCGGGCGCTTCGACCTGGGCATCCTGGACCTGGGCAGCGCGGGGGAGCTGGTGCGGCGCGCGCGCTGCGCCAGGTTCCTGCGGCGCCACGCCACCGGCCAGGCGCCCGTCGAGCTGCACACCGTCACGTGCGAGGTAACTGGGACCTGGGCATCCTGGACCTGGGCAGCGCGGGGGAGCTGGTGCGGCGCGCGCGCTGCGCCAGGTTCCTGCGGCGCCACGCCACCGGCCAGGCGCCCGTCGAGCTGCACACCGTCACGTGCGAGGTAACTGGGACCTGGGCATCCTGGACCTGGGCAGCGCGGGGGAGCTGGTGCGGCGCGCGCGCTGCGCCAGGTTCCTGCGGCGCCACGCCACCGGCCAGGCGCCCGTCGAGCTGCACACCGTCACGTGCGAGGTAACTGGGACCTGGGCATCCTGGACCTGGGCAGCGCGGGGGAGCTGGTGCGGCGCGCGCGCTGCGCCAGGTTCCTGCGGCGCCACGCCACCGGCCAGGCGCCCGTCGAGCTGCACACCGTCACGTGCGAGGTAACTGGGACCTGGGCATCCTGGACCTGGGCAGCGCGGGGGAGCTGGTGCGGCGCGCGCGCTGCGCCAGGTTCCTGCGGCGCCACGCCACCGGCCAGGCGCCCGTCGAGCTGCACACCGTCACGTGCGAGGTAACTGGGACCTGGGCATCCTGGACCTGGGCAGCGCGGGGGAGCTGGTGCGGCGCGCGCGCTGCGCCAGGTTCCTGCGGCGCCACGCCACCGGCCAGGCGCCCGTCGAGCTGCACACCGTCACGTGCGAGGTAACTGGGACCTGGGCATCCTGGACCTGGGCAGCGCGGGGGAGCTGGTGCGGCGCGCGCGCTGCGCCAGGTTCCTGCGGCGCCACGCCACCGGCCAGGCGCCCGTCGAGCTGCACACCGTCACGTGCGAGGTAACTGGGACCTGGGCATCCTGGACCTGGGCAGCGCGGGGGAGCTGGTGCGGCGCGCGCGCTGCGCCAGGTTCCTGCGGCGCCACGCCACCGGCCAGGCGCCCGTCGAGCTGCACACCGTCACGTGCGAGGTAACTGGGACCTGGGCATCCTGGACCTGGGCAGCGCGGGGGAGCTGGTGCGGCGCGCGCGCTGCGCCAGGTTCCTGCGGCGCCACGCCACCGGCCAGGCGCCCGTCGAGCTGCACACCGTCACGTGCGAGGTAACTGGGACCTGGGCATCCTGGACCTGGGCAGCGCGGGGGAGCTGGTGCGGCGCGCGCGCTGCGCCAGGTTCCTGCGGCGCCACGCCACCGGCCAGGCGCCCGTCGAGCTGCACACCGTCACGTGCGAGGTAACTGGGACCTGGGCATCCTGGACCTGGGCAGCGCGGGGGAGCTGGTGCGGCGCGCGCGCTGCGCCAGGTTCCTGCGGCGCCACGCCACCGGCCAGGCGCCCGTCGAGCTGCACACCGTCACGTGCGAGGTAACTGGGACCTGGGCATCCTGGACCTGGGCAGCGCGGGGGAGCTGGTGCGGCGCGCGCGCTGCGCCAGGTTCCTGCGGCGCCACGCCACCGGCCAGGCGCCCGTCGAGCTGCACACCGTCACGTGCGAGGTAACTGGGACCTGGGCATCCTGGACCTGGGCAGCGCGGGGGAGCTGGTGCGGCGCGCGGGGCAGTCGTCGAATGTCTCAGACGCCTTCGTGAATTGCAATATCTTTACTACTTCATTGTAGAAAGCACTCGTCAAATCTTCAAGAACGTAAAGAGCCCATCGCATGTCGTTTCTAATATAAATTTAATACCTGTTAAAAATTTTCGCCACGTTTTTACTCAAGTGCATCTTTACGCATCGAACTAGTACTTTTTGGTACTATTTACCATAATTTATCCTAAATATGCTAAACATCAATCTAATCAGTTGATACATAATTTAATTTATTTAAGTAATAATAATAAAATATATTGAAACATTAGCTTTTGCCCGCGACTTTGAGATAGTGTGATTGTATGTAGCCTTCTTCAAAAAATTAGCTTCAATTGGTGGAATTGAAAATTGACTCGTACTGTATTGATAGTGGCGTAAATGAGTCCTCATTAGTAATATAATGTGTCGTGCAGCGCGGCATGGAGTGGGCGGAGGCGCTGGAGAAGTGGTCCGTGTGCTCGGGGCCCAAGGACGGGTTCTACCTGTCGGCGGCGGCGCGCAACGGCAAGTACACCGCCGTGCTGTGCTGCGCGCTGCCGCCGCCGCACGCGCCGCTGCCGCGCGACAAGCTGCACAAGCACCAGATGTTCCAGCTCTACAGGTACTAGTGGCCGCGCCATTCAATCCAATTTTGACATTTGTGTCTAAGAGTATTATATAATACACGTAAATTTTATTAGGTTGTAGAACATATTGATGTAAAGGGAGGACGGAACCCTTGCAGTTTCTTGCCTGTATCTTCTCTAGACAAGGCCTCCCGGTAGTGAACAGGCCGAAAAAAAAGTAGTGGTATTATCAATTTAAGGATACTTATAATTTATTTTGTTTGTTTTGACTTGTCAAAAGTGTATTTGATGATACCAATTTGATTAAATGACTTTGAGTTTGAGTTTGAATCATTACGACCAGCCTGTACAGTTCGAATGGCACCGATAAATCGCTACATGTATGTGAGAATGATTGTTGCTGAACGTAAGTGTGAGATGTGTGAGCGGTTATTGAACGAAGGCGTGAGTGAGAGAGCGTGAGGTGCGCGAGGGAGAGGAGAAGGACGACGAACGCGGTAAAAAGACAATCGCACGCTATTGGTGGTGAAACGGTTCGTGCCGAAATAAACGGGTTTAAATTCAGTGGCTGGTTTTTATTACACAGTTTCACACGATTTTTTGAGACTTTAGAGTCGAACGGAATAATACGAAAATTTCAATTGATTTATCGGAACGGACGAACTGTGCCGACTGATCGTAACGTATATGCGCTCGATCCGTTTTCGTGTTCAGTTTTGTCGTCGGTGATAATTGGTGCTACCGAACTCAGTAGATGTGAGTACGTATCCTGATCCATTCCTAGAAAATTATGCCAGTCTTTTGGAAAAACCTTTAATTCCGCCGACAAATTGACATGAGAATAAACTCTTCTTTTCATTAGCCATTCTTTACACCAGATGTAACGATTTTCCGCTTCCCTTTTTTTTCATTCAGGGCGAATATTAATCCAACAATTGCTAAAACGTCCGTCGAAGCCATCACTGGCACGTGTGCGTCGGCACCGTTTATTGTACCGTAACAATTTCTCGTAGCGTGTATAGATAGCTTGTATAAACTGCACCGTTCAAACTGTACAGTCTGATCGTAACCATTTCTCGTAGTGTGTATCCCACCGCTCACATGCCTAATGGTGGCCCCATTAGGCATGTGAGCGGTGGGATGGAGAGGCGGGGCGTTCGCTGTCATTACTCAGTTCGGCGCCGTACTTCGCGACGGCAACACGCATTGAAAGTTCCGGTTACTTTAAACAAAACGCACATGAGATTGCAATAGCGAGATGAGTCGCCATCTAAGGCGCGGTCGATGAGTTCCGCGCGCGCTATAATATGACACCGAGGTCGATGAGGACACGGTGAATAGTAACTAGCGCTGAGTGATGATCATGACGACCTCCGTCGAGTGGTCTGTACGCCGGTCTCAGGCGTCGCCAACTCGAGAGGTTCTGGGTTTGATCCCCGGTGAGGGCAGATGTGATGAATTCAGCCATCTGTTCTCCAGTCTAGGATGTTTATATGTGTATTGTATATATTCTGAATATTTATATGTATTCGCACCCTCACCCTCAGCGAAAAGGGAAGATCTTCCGCCGAGCCAGGTGTACGCTCGGGGACCGCGGTCCTGAGTCCTGACTGTTATTCGTCGGAACTTGTATATATTAATTTATCTTGGAAACTTTGTCATCGTGATACAAACATTCAGACTCGGCCAATCTTGTATTCGCCTTATTTCTGTACTCAGTACGGCTAGCATTATCTTGACTCCAATATGATTTTTATTCACTGTTGTACTTTTCGCTGATCAACCATTTCTCGGTTACTTCATATCGTAGCGCGCTTTGACGTACCCGCTACAGATGCAATTAAAATCTATCTCGCATTCCGACACACACACATAATACATTTGGAGTGTTTTTTTCACAAGACGTACATTTTGTGTTAGGCCGAACACCGGACTGCAGCTGCGGCTGGAGTCGCTGGCGGAGATCGAGAAGAAGTACCGGCGCGTGGAGAGCAACGCGGCGGAGTCGTGGTGGCGCGCGCAGCACGCGTCCTCGCTGCGGGTCTGCAGCCACGCGTACTGGCGCGGCCTCTGCCGGGCGCACGACTGCGAGGTGGGTCACGCGTCCTCGCTGCGGGTCTGCAGCCACGCGTACTGGCGCGGCCTCTGCCGGGCGCACGACTGCGAGGTGGGTCACGCGTCCTCGCTGCGGGTCTGCAGCCACGCGTACTGGCGCGGCCTCTGCCGGGCGCACGACTGCGAGGTGGGTCACGCGTCCTCGCTGCGGGTCTGCAGCCACGCGTACTGGCGCGGCCTCTGCCGGGCGCACGACTGCGAGGTGGGTCACGCGTCCTCGCTGCGGGTCTGCAGCCACGCGTACTGGCGCGGCCTCTGCCGGGCGCACGACTGCGAGGTGGGTCACGCGTCCTCGCTGCGGGTCTGCAGCCACGCGTACTGGCGCGGCCTCTGCCGGGCGCACGACTGCGAGGTGGGTCACGCGTCCTCGCTGCGGGTCTGCAGCCACGCGTACTGGCGCGGCCTCTGCCGGGCGCACGACTGCGAGGTGGGTCACGCGTCCTCGCTGCGGGTCTGCAGCCACGCGTACTGGCGCGGCCTCTGCCGGGCGCACGACTGCGAGGTGGGTCACGCGTCCTCGCTGCGGGTCTGCAGCCACGCGTACTGGCGCGGCCTCTGCCGGGCGCACGACTGCGAGGTGGGTCACGCGTCCTCGCTGCGGGTCTGCAGCCACGCGTACTGGCGCGGCCTCTGCCGGGCGCACGACTGCGAGGTGGGTCACGCGTCCTCGCTGCGGGTCTGCAGCCACGCGTACTGGCGCGGCCTCTGCCGGGCGCACGACTGCGAGGTGGGTCACGCGGCCCACTTCAGTCTCCTCATCGGTGCCACGTGGGCACTCCATTAGCAGCTTTCGGCAGCTATCTCCTCTACGTAACAGTCACGGCTTTTCAACACCAAAGATAAATGCCGCTACTCATAACCGTCTCGGCCAACGCTAACGTTGACGATTGCACCATAGACGTTTGTGCTCATTAATATAGACAGGTTATATTGTTCTCAGGTGGGGCTGCGGCGCCGCACGTACCACGTGCTGTCGGGCTCGGTGCTGGCGGTGTGGGCGCGCGTGGAGGCGGTGCTGGCGGCGCGCAGCCAGCTGCACAAGATGCAGGTGGTGCGCGTGCGCGCCGGACACGGCCTCAAGCTAGTCGGTCAGTGCTACACACACATCATCACGCACCAGCTGCACAAGATGCAGGTGGTGCGCGTGCGCGCCGGACACGGCCTCAAGCTAGTCGGTCAGTGCTACACACACATCATCACGCACCAGCTGCACAAGATGCAGGTGGTGCGCGTGCGCGCCGGACACGGCCTCAAGCTAGTCGGTCAGTGCTACACACACATCATCACGCACCAGCTGCACAAGATGCAGGTGGTGCGCGTGCGCGCCGGACACGGCCTCAAGCTAGTCGGTCAGTGCTACACACACATCATCACGCACCAGCTGCACAAGATGCAGGTGGTGCGCGTGCGCGCCGGACACGGCCTCAAGCTAGTCGGTCAGTGCTACACACACATCATCACGCACCAGCTGCACAAGATGCAGGTGGTGCGCGTGCGCGCCGGACACGGCCTCAAGCTAGTCGGTCAGTGCTACACCGCAGCTGCGTCTTACACGGGGGCACACACATATTATTACTTTTTTTTTAATTCAATAGCCATTTTGTAAAGAAAAACATTGCCATTCTCTATATAATTTCCGCAGGCACGCTGATCCCAAAGAACTGCGTGGAGCCGCTGAAGGAGGCGCTGTCCTCCGACGCGGTGTCGGTCACCGACCAGAAGTTCGAGGACGCCGACGACCTCAAATGAACCCTGCGCCCACGCAACGAGCGCGCTTTTGCAACACCCACTACAGTTCCTCTCTCTTTGGTTTAACTCGCCAATCGAGCTTTCAATTGATCGTTTTGATTGACTCCACACGAAATATTTTGAGCCTAATATATTTAGGATGTTTTTGTCTATGGATATTCAATACCTTATGTAGCTTGTCTATGGGTAGGCCCGAAAAAATTCAAGGTAAAATATTTATAGTCTATGGTATAGACCATTTAACTTTATCTTTACGTAGAGGTTACGTATAAAAAGTTTGTATAACTGAGAATGTTATAAAGACGGTTCGTTGTATTTCATGTGGACATAGGTATAGGAAGCGTGTGATCGGTCCGGCATATTTTGAGTGAAGGTTTTGTAGGTATCGATTACGGATTGAAGATGTATGGTTGACTCGGAATGTGTCGGGCCACGGTGTTTTTATACGGGAAGCGGATGGATGCCGGAGGATGGATGCCGACTGAGGCGGCTCGCGGACCACTAGGGAACATTGCAGTCCAAATATAAAACGCTAATTATTTAATTAATTCTACCTTCTTTTATCTATACAGATGTATCTCACAGAGTGTATGCAGTTAGAGTTAATACGACAGATTTTAAAATTGATTCTTAAAACACTAAATATATAATTTTTATTTGACATTTACAGTCCCCATTCACAAGTTTTGTGTAACGGGATTTACATGACGATGACATTTTATTTCGTTTTCTTGTAAGTACAAAGATTGTGGCTTACGACAAAGTATTTGTCATTAAATTTTGATTTTTAAAATATTTAACTGCCATATATCAAATGTTTTACTCAGCATTATCAAGTTATGATCTAAAATATATAAATGTAAACTGTATATATGTATACACGTTATGATAAATTATAGAAATGTAGTTAATTCATTCAAAGACGATTTTATATTAAAAAAAAGTGAATCAGTTTTTGTTAATTGCTTATTTTTTATTTTATATGAGCCTTCGTGCGGAGACAGGACGATTGCCTTAATCCTATTAAACAGATTAAAAATATTTATGTATGTAGTTATAAACACAAGTCTAATCTATGGTAAGGAAATAAGCAACAGTGTTTATTTAGTCACTTATAGTTAATGCTATATGCTTATAGAACTGAGAACTTATACGAATGAGTCTTTGGCGCTAGTCAGAGATGAATAAAAATTATTTCTCTACACTATGGTAGTATTTAAGGAATGGAGTCGATTTTTTACAATAAGTGCTCAATAAAATTACTGATACCTTTGATTATGCACGTTACTCAATCAACATAAAGCTCATTTTACTATGTACCGACACAATCATTTGCTTTCATCCGATTCAGCGGAAAAGTCTTACTACGCTCCTGAGTATGAATGACCATTCCAATATAAGTGTTACGTCAAGCGCTGTAAGCACATTTTTAAATACACTATATCATCTTGTCAGTGTACCTTGTGTAGTACGTCATAAAGTATGTATTTGAGTGATTATTTGAGACAGGAGTCTGATACAAGTATTCAAGTCCGCGGGCGCGCCGCTCTTCAATTTAGTTCAGTTTAAGTCAACTGAAAGTGATCTATCCTATTTATGTACTTCATAAGATATTTTATTACCTTTTTAGATAGCTCTCATAAAATATTTAATATGCGAGAGCTCCTATTAATTATCGCAATAGATTTTGCTTGTATTCTTTGGAAATATACTTTTTTGCCCTTGTGAGTTTCTCTAGCCATCTTTACTGAAACAACAGTAGTACAAAAAATGCCCATTTTGCATGATGTCCTTTAATTCGCTAAATAATGTCATAAATGACAAATAAATACGACGGACGTAACAGTTAGAGACATCATGTAGTATGGATATGCGACATCTTTATAAAAAACATAATTGCATAACAGTATTTATAATAAAAAATTGGGAGGATTTTGGGAGAAGGAAAATAATTAAAGATTAAAGACAATTACACAATTATATAATACATCAAATATACCACTGCAATTCGATAATTCATATCTTTAAAACAAGTATTTTTCATAGAATACAAGAATTGGTAAAGGCCATGCACACGATACAGCTAGATCGTCATCGACATCTTTCCATCACAACAAATGTACATTCAATTTGAACTTTAAGTTGTTCTTTGTAGATACTTTAGCCAATAATTATCGTTTGGTAAGCCTTCCACTAACTCGGGCAAAGAGATCAATTATGCTGTTATTGTAAATTGTACCTACAATGTACAGCATAAGGCTCTCATTTAATTACCAGTTGTGCTGTGTTCATGTCGTTGCTAAATGACTGCCTACACTAGGCCGTTCGTATACGATTGAGTCGAATTTAGTTTTGTACAAATGTTTTTTTAATTTCCTAATGTTATATAGGCAAATTGCTTTATTTAAGTCCTTGTTTAACAGCTGTCTAGAATCAAAGCATACAGCCCTGAGAAAGGTTCTGGTATTTATTATACAACTTTAGAATCCCAAACAATTTTGCACTTTGCAACAAACAATATAAAGTCGAAAATTATTTACAGCATCTTATGTGATGTGTTGTTCTTCGGACCGAAAGCGACAGGTGTATATTTAAGACAATATGTTATAATTGTATCAAATACACCCTATTGTAGTGCAATATGGCTTATATTTGAACCAAACTTAACTGGTGTCACTGCTGTCCCTATGAGAATCTTCATTTGACATAGATACCAATTGATGAATACATTTTGATTATATGAAGATAAAATATCGGATGAAATGTTTTCTCATTGTGTATGCAGTGACAAAAAGTTTGGTTTTATCTGCTGCGACAGTCAAAACACCGTACATAACATTTACCAGTCTTATAGATGTGTCTCTCAAAATCCAACCGCTTCGTCAAACATGAGGTGCATTGAAAACAGCTAGTCTTTTTGCCAAAGTAATTGTATGTTACTGTGTTTCGATTGGTCGCAGTCAAAATTAAATTTTAGTTAATTGACACAAGTAAATGTTAGTTTTTATGATTTGTGAATATTGTTATTCTGTATGCGAGTATGATATTACTGTTCGTTCAATAGGATTGTTTGCGCGGCGACGCAGCCGTGGGTATCTCAATTGTTCTCGTCTTTCTTTAGTGTATAAAACAGAAAATAAATGTATATAATTATAAACTTTCCTTTATTTTTGTTAATCCCTGATCCTTGAAATGTTTATCAACCCTAAAGACGTAATACCCAAAATATTCTTATTCAATATTGTTTGGATTTTAATGCCCCCACTCTGAATCTCTGGTCCAAAGGTTGACTGGGAGAGAGCGATGTATTATCGCTAAGTCCTCCTTATGTACAAAGTGTTTGTTTTTGGACATTAAAGATCAAATAAATTAATATCTTGATTGCATTACTTCGCAACTATAATGAAATCCTATTAATGTTATGTACATAGGGTAATGTATAATTTACATCTACAATGCATCTAATAGATATGACTGGCGTGATATACTAACGTACGACAAAGAGTATGTTCAATGGTCGTGGTCCATGTGCTTGGTTAAATAAACCACAGTACTATTTCTACAAACTACGCGTCGAGTTATGTAAATAAGTCATCGCTGCTCGCAGTAGTAGCAAGTAATCCTCCAGTAAATCTTTCAACAAAAAAATTTTTGCTGAAAGATACATGGCCACTTTAGGTCTCCTCCCCACTGTTCTCGATAAATTTATAGGTATAAGGCTGTATGTCTGGTAGCTCCTGTGCCTAGGTTAAGCCTATGGCCTTTTATGATTATGAGCTAAACTGTCAACGGGCGGGCGGGCCCTTGGGCGAGTCATAGAAGTAATATTATGCGTTGGGGCGGGCTTGCTGGTGGTTGAGCTGTCAAGATGGAAAATTGGAAAACATTCAGTTAGGTTACTCTAAGATTCTATGGTTAGAAATACAACTGTGATAATTATGTTGTATGCCGATAAGGTATTTTTATGTAATCATTGCGAAGTATCTAGAAAGTATAACGAGGAACTTCTTGTTGGTTGGAAGGAGAGAATGCGGTGGTGGTCGAGGCGGTACTCAAGCGGGGAAGGCGCTTCTCGTTTTGGTTGTTTCTTAAAATGATTACAATATAACAATATATGATTCATTGGAGTGACAATCTGTTTATTTCATTGATTTAGCAAACGTCTGATTCAATCTCAGCCCATCTATGCATCTTTCCCACAAATTAATAAATATTTTTTGACGATTGAGCTGTATGATTTGATATGTCTTTGCTGAAGTAAGTATAAAACTTATAACCATTGAACTGTCAACCTTGTGTCAAAACTGTCAATAATTTCGTGATTTCGGAAATGGTGGTTCGGTAATTTGTTTTCTTTTAAATTTTTTTACAAAACATTCGAAATTATATTGTGACCATGACTGACAAAACGATGACAATGGAGGAACTTGAGGAGACGGTAAGTGGAAAATGTGATATGTGTATAATTTTGTTAGAAAAGTCCATTTAATTACAAATGTAGGTCAGTCAGCCGCTTCCTTTCTATGTTGTATAAATAATAAAGCGTTGCTGCTAGACAATAGGGCAGAGGGTGACATTCATCTCCACCCCGCTTGCCACCTGTTACAAAGCAAATGAAACTATAAATATAGTAACTGTTTAAAGGTCAGAGGTGTTTTTGTTTCAATGTAAACAAGTTGCATTTATGGGCGTTCGTCAAGTGCGGCCTACCACAATGGTACCGTACTGTTTTGAAAAATTAAACGCTATTTAAGTATATGATATTGTGTACTTCTAAAACAATATATTTTTGTCATTAAAATCTTTTTATTGATATTTTTATTGATGACTTTAAATATTTACAATTTTGTGTTATATTTTGTCATTTATAATTTGACTTGTTGCATCTAAAGCGCTTGTGCTTGCATTCCTATACTTAAACTTTCAGTTTAAAACAAGTGTTGAACTTATTGGAGAGTCTTACTAAACATCCTATGTCACAATTTTCCATTTGGTACTGTGTAATTCATTTAGATAGATGATACAAGAAGTTATAACTCTTACAATAATATGTATCAGTGTAGAGTTTGTCACTCTAGGCAACTGCACAATCACATATCATTAGTACTCTTGGTCTTTTACAAAATTAAAAAAGAATGTGTAAGAGAAAAAAATGATTTCCAGGTGAAAAGAACAGATGAGCAGTTGGATCTGATGGAGTGGAAGATGGACAATGTTGAGAAAGAGCTGGTGGAGCCCGTAGACCCCCAGGATGTGTGTGTGATGAACCTCCTCAAATCAGTGTCTGAGGTATGTTTCTGTCATAAACAATCCTGATGCATGTCACATAACAACTAACTCACATAATCTGATTAATGCTATATACCCTAGCCTACTAAATTGTTATTTTATCTTATTCCACTTTTAGACATCTTTTAATGATAATAAATTATCAAATGTGGGTTTATGTATATATAGGCTAATTTACTTGCACTCATTAAATTCTGTTAGAAAAAACCGATATAAACAATATTCTATTCATTAATCTAAATAATCCAGTTTTTTATATAATAATAAGGTTTTGCAGTATTAAACACTATATGAATGCCAATAAAGTTATAGAGAGCCTGAAAAATCAAAATAATGTTGTTTTAAATCATTTTTCTAAATGCATTATTAACAGTAAATTTGTAAATATGAACAGGAATAATCTGCATCACTTCTAAAAATAAACTTCCTGTCAGTCTGTATTTTGTCAGTTTTGGTGTATAAACAACATTGTGAATACAATTATGAAATGAGTCACAGAAGAATTTTGAAATGGGTAATGACTTCTATGTCAACATGGTTTGATAAGGATATGACACCTTACTGATAAAATAAAAGATCTATGACAAATAAGAAATCAAATCAAGTATTTGCCTTGCCAAGGTTAAATTGATAGGTGTTGCAGGTATCTGTTTAAACAAATTATGTAAACAATAAGGTAAAAATGAAAAATGTTTATTTTTCAGCGGGTTGCATTATTGTGTTGATGGAAGGTCAGAAAACTTTAGTCTCTCGAGTCTCATGCAACTTATGGCTTGTTTTTTCTTAAATATTTATTTAGGTTTAGTTTATGTTGCCTTTGGCATGGATGTTGTAAGAGAAAATAAATAAATATTACATTACTTTATAAGAACTATAAAACTAAAACCTGAAATAAAAAAAATAAAAGGTAAAATCAACATAAATATGATAATTAATGTTGCGTGTAATATATTAATTTATTTGTAACTATTTAAATAATTTTACTGTTTCTATTCCTTATAGGGAACTTGATGATTATGAAAAGAAATTAAAAGAAATAACATGCCATAAGTGTCAAGCTTAACTAGCTATGGGGGACTTAAATGTGGTACAAATTTAAGCCCCGCCCCTCTGCCTCACGGACAGGGCCTGGGGGGCTGCGTAGGGCTTCCTGCTAAACAGCCGCCACTGCAATTGACTAATCGACTTCAAATACACTAATGTTGGCACTATTCGTTCCCAAGAATTTGAATTTAAATGACATAAATTTTAAGATTATTTTAATTGCTGATATTATCATAAAATCTTTACATACTTTATAAACTATTAAATTTTATTGCATACCAGTTCATTAATTATTATTTTTGTAACATGAAACATGCAAAATACCATAATTACTAAAATATTCCTAATGAAATATGGTGTCCTTATCTTACAGAAACCTCAATTTGTATGAAACAATTACTCATTATTGTAGAATTTCGTAATTTTAGTTAAAATATATATTTTTTTATCTCATTCAGAGATCTTGGGTATAAATAGTTGTTTCAACAGACAGTGTCATAATACTTCAGCTGTATTTATGTTCAGTATATGTATATTCCTTCATATTATTGTATTATTTAATATTAAGAACTTCGAGCTCTCACACATGCAATACTTCAAATATGGTACACTGACCATATTCATGTCATACTAGATCTTTTGGATTTATGTTCAACATGTTAGCTTACAGCCATTTGACAGTATTAGTATAATTTATGATTGAATTGCAAACTAATTAGAATAGAGGAAACAGGTTACATCATTTTGATCTTCTTAAAGTAATGATGGCATTTCGCCTTTATAAAGTTTTTATTATACATTTCATTGCTGTCACATGGCTGTTGAATTCAGTTCAATAAAGAATGGATTTGAATTAAAGGTAAGAATAAATATTTATTAATGACATTTCAAAACAGAGGTATAGTTATAGGCGTTTTATGTCTCCAGGAACCCATTCTCTATTTGACTGACGAATATACGCGATAAATAGAAGCCAGTCGACCAGTCCGACACTGGGTCGCGCGCTCACTTTTACATCTAGGTGTTATCTTGCATGCACTTTGATAACGTTAGCGGAATTTGGTTGGAACCTTTGAATAAACCTCGTTTCTGAGATCTGCATTGAATATTTCTTTCTACCATCTTTCTTATCGCTTAATAAGACGCTTCTGTGATAATTTGAAGTTTTAATAACATTTCTAGCATTGAATACAACATAAAACATGAATTATAACGCGAAATTTCTATTTCATAAAGGGTATACATACTATATAGGTCTTATTAGGTACCCACTTTTTATATGATATGTAACCTACTTCGAAAACGAAACAAAAAACAAGAACATCTACTATTTGCACGGGGCACGTTGTAAAGCAAATTATACTCAGTGTACTTACGTTTAATTAAAAAAACAACTCCCCCCTTGGGTATATCTTGTAGAACAAGTAAAATAAAAATTAATATTGAAAGTCGCAAAGGAAATATTTATGCAAACAAAATCAAAGGTTCCAACTAAATTCCGTGGTCTTGAGCTGATCTGGCATTATGCCGATGGCGACAGGTGCGGTCTGACTACATGCAGCTGCGGCAAGAGCTGGTGGAGGTGCAGGCGCTGCAGCGGGAGCTCTCCTCGCGGCTCCGGGCGCAGCTCCGACTGGTAAGTATGACGGGACATTGTGCCGCGCGCGGCATTGCGGACTACATGCAACTTCGGCATGCAGCTGTCGGGAACTCCAACTGGTAATCGCTTCTCTTCTTCATCGTTTTCTCAAGGATCGCGAATACATGACTCGCTTCCAAGTTGAGCGGTCTCTTGATTTCCGGACAGCTTCGGCTATGCTGGCACCAACCGTGAACCTCACAACCTCCATCCATCTAGCTTCTGTCTACCTGACCCAGCTTCAAGATATGTTCCTGAAGATGTCTTGGTGTGCTTTTATATGGCCAAAAAGCTGAGAGGAAAAGGTAATCGCTTGGTGGTTTTGAGTTCAGATGATCCGTTGGTTCTCATGGTGGTAATAAAACAATTTAAAGTCGCTTCCCGCCATCTGTACTTATCTTCACGCTATCTGTCCTTATCTCCCAACGGATTTTGAATCGGTTTTTTTAATAGATTGTGTGATTCAAGAAGGTAGTTTATAATATAAACGTGTTTTGTACTTACTTATAATATAATAAGCAATGCACCCGTGTGAAGGCGAGGTGGGCCGATAATATTCATAAAAAAAATAAGAAAATTACTTAATAGTTAATACCGTAAGGTGAGCAAATAGGTAACTAAGCCAACCGAATAAAAAGCACCTTGTTATTGGAGATGGTTCCAGGCTTAATTCCATAAAAATGTCTATAGTTAATTGATTGATACAATCACTTAACTAAAATTACGTTTGATTTCGGCTAGGTTATACTTAAGTGTCAGTGTTAGTTTTGTTTTGTTTCCTCACAGGTCCACGGCAAGTTCGCTCGTCTCCGGCAGCGGCTAGCGGCCGCGTCGCCGCCCCGCTGAAGCTCACCGTCACCCCTCACACGCCCCACATCACCATTCGCCGGTGGACACCCACATGCATCTGCAAGTTGTTGCACCGAAACCATGTTCAATCGCATCACAGTCTTCATAAGGAAGTTCGCGAGGGAGAGAAATTGCTGATGTTATTTAGAACGCTTTAGGTATTCGAATTTTTTGTTTATCTACAACACTCTGGGCTCGTGAACAAAATGCCGAATCGATAATAACTATCATTTTATAGGAATGAATAATAATGTACGACAGCTTTCGAACAGTTAAGGTGGCACATTTATCAACTCTGAAAGGGATCGTCAACCAGGTGGCAACTCGGCTACGGCTAGGCAACGCCGCGCCGACGGCTGCTGTTTGACGGTTAGTATAGGTACCGCGCGGGTCATTCATTATCCGAACGTGAAGTGTAGCGGAGAATCGGAAGATAGCGTACGTTGAGACGTTAGCACAGGAACGGCATGTCGTGTGATTATCCTGAGGCGAAACGATTACGTTACGATTCCGATTAGTGTTCGTTGCAGTAGCGAATTTCATTCGTAAGTACATCCGTTTACGTGTTGATTTGTGTGCTAACGACCTTTATTGTACAAATGCCATATTATCAATTCGGCAATGGCGATCTTGTCAAGAGGCCTATATAGTCAAAATGCATATGTAAAACGTGGCTATGAAGTTATCTGTTATTGCGTAATGCGTAGATACGAATAAAGTACAGACAGCATAAAAATCTCATCCCAATGGGTATAATACTGCAATAACAGTACTGATTTGACGAAAATTAAATATCTTAAATATTTATTGTGTGTCGGTTCCTTAACTGTTATGTTATTCTGATGCTTCTGATTCTGTCTGTACTTTAAACGACAAACAGTTTATCACCTGTTCGTATTCATTCACTTTTCATTTGTGAGGGGCATTACTCTGTTGATTCAAAGATATATTCTATTTATTTGCATAAAGACATATTTTGAATGTACAATAGAAGCTCAAGTAGTAAGTACAGATTTGGCTCAAAGTAATCTAAAATTCGATGCGTTTAATATATTACCTATATGTAACGCATTCGAAAATATCTTAAAAAAATCTTAAAAAATATCTTAAATTTAAATTCCTTGTTTTAAATATTATTTACTTATAATTTTGGAAAGAGAATAAATAAATATCTAGTTGAGTTATAAAGAAAAGTATGTAACTTTATTTGAGACAGGAATTTATTTTATTTAATAAGTCTATTATACGTATAGTAGATTCTGTAAGATTTTGTGTCCCAAAATGTTTAGTTGCGTACAATAACATTTGTCTTATGTCGTAAGAATCGCAAACATTAAAATTTCACGTGACATGATCATATTAACATAAATCATGAACACATACTTGTATCGTTATTTTAGACACTTGAAATTTTTAATTGTCTTGTAAAAGGATTCGTTAACTGTCAAAGGTGTATACTCATATTGTTAGCAACTAGAGAATCCAATCCCGCATCAAATACGCAAACCCGCAGGCCTGTGGGATTGAGATCGTCAATCCCGCGCATCCCGCAGGATTAGCGGGATAGGTATTTTTCAAACTACTTCTTATGCTGGGTACACTACTCACATCATGTTTACCTACATTGCGAACTGCTGTTATCTGAGATAGGAATTAGGAACTGACTGTGAATTACTGGTTGTTTTGTGTTATTAATCATTATTGTTACAATAATTACTAACTTAATATTTGTAGATCTATAAACACTAAAATAATAGTGGGGATTAAATTTAAATTGTTTTTTAGGATTCGTTGTTTTGAGGTAATATTTTTATTTTTGAGGTTACGTTGACGAAGACAAACGTTAGCGGTCTCGCAAGCGGTTTTATATTAAACAATATTTGTTGTTAAAAATCCTTTAATGAGGTTGACCCTGGTGGAGCCAATTTTAGTAAAAAAATCTTTTTTTAGTCCCACAAAGGTGCAAATCCCGCACGAGTAATTCCGCATCCGCAAAAGCGGGAATCCGCGTTTGCGGGATTGGATTCTCTATTCGTGACTGTACACGTACATATAATATACATAGTGCAGGTGCACGTAATACAACAGTTATAAACGAATTTTGCAAGCACGGATTTACATTTCTTTGAAAATATAACTCTTTATTCAAACGCGTGAGACATTATTGTACGCGACTGTATCTACCTCTAGAGATAAAATGTGCCAATATAGATGTACTTATAGACTATGCACCCATTAGATATACACTTACGTATGGGCTAGACTATTTGATCTCATTTGTAAACAACATTGAGGGTTATGTGGTCATACACGTATCATAGAACAAAGAATTTTAATCATTTTGTTTACATTTCGAGTTATGGCGTTCTTATAAAAGTTAACGAGTCGTAAATTGTAATTTATTTAACCAAATTTTTGATGTTTATGATTTGTACTGTCAGTATTCAGTTACCCAAATCCTTACAATAATAATATAATGTTTATTTAATTATTTGTATTTTTATATTATTCATCGGCCCATTTGATTAAGTGTGTGGGTCTTACTTAGACACTTAATCAAGAGGTCCTGGTTTGATCCCCAGTGGGGACAGATGTTTGTTAAATGCATACAAACATTGTTGTCCAGGCTGGGTCTTCACTGTAATAATTATAATGTGTTTAATCAATACATCACTTAGTATCAGTAGTTATTTGTAGTTTTGGGTACAAACAAGTATTATTTACACTTTCAAAAATATATTTAACTATGTAGATGTGAAAGTATAAATAACCAGTATGACTATTTTAGTATTCTTGTGTTACTTAGTGTACCAGACTATGGTCTAACTAGTCTATACAAATGACTGTTTAGTTTACTGTAGACAATTAAAATGTAGATTCATTTATGGACTCTGCGTACCATCCGATTTTGGTCGGACGACAAAATCGGAAGGTGGGTCTCTAAATTAAGTAATGATAAGGTGGTGCTATACGCCGAGCGGAGCGATTGAGTGTATTGAAATCTCTCACTGGGGACTTGCCCTTGTGAGGGACTTATGACTGTAAAATTATCCAAAAATGTTTATGATATGAATTAAAACGTATGTTTGGGTATAAAGTCAACTATAAGCTTTTGAAGCGTTTACATCAAAGCATCTAGAGTTACACGACTGTACTGGCGATCATAATTTAACAGCTATATCTTCCATTTCGACATAAATTCAAAAACAAATTTTAAATTTTTGTGTGTATCTTAGATCGAAAAAGTATGTATATAGATAGAAAAAGGGCCGAGAAAATGAGGTCTCAATAAGCGCCCAAATAAAATTGGCGTTTCAGTTCGCTTTCGATTACACGAACATACTGCCGTGCCACAATTACTGCAATGTGTCTTAAAAAATGTAAATAAATAATGTTAAATTATAAATTGGACGGAATAATGTAATTCCTCTTAGTAACTACCATTTGATAATAATGAATAGTTGATGGAAATTATTTAACAAAATTTTAATTAAAATGCACTTACGTTTTCGATTCCAACCTACGCGCCAACATTGGCCAATGCTTCTCCATAAGTTTGGCGAGTCGTGATATTCTAAATTTAAATAAGTACTTTTGAAATATTCTTTTCGATTTTTTTCCGATCTATTTATTTATTTATTTTATATCACCTAATGATATAGCGTGAGGCCCAGTCTATAGTACCTATATTTGGTCGAAGGTGATTGTTGCGGCGTCTAGCCTCTTTACAGACAGGACATAGACGACTGGAGCATGACTGACTGACACTGACGGCTAGACGTCGACTGGGAAAAAAAGAGACGACATCGAGAAAAAACACGGGTTTTCATATTATTATAAATAGTCTTTTATTTACGACAAAACCCCTCGACGACAATACAGTGATCATATTTGATACATTGACATTGTTAAATATTTGCTTGTATCATATGTGATACACTGGATAAGGAACGTGCTTAAAACCTTTAGATTTGGCAGTTTATATTATTTAAACACTTATCGCATTTTTACAGTCGAGTAGAAATCATGTATACACATTTTAGAGGTGACATTCTTTATTTCCTTCTAATAAGTGGCAAAAGTGTTTAGATTTTTTTTGGATTGACTGTTCCTTTTTTTAAACATAATTATAATGATTGCCAGTACAGCTAAGTATACCTGGATGTTTAAATTCAACAATCAATGGAAACGAGTCAATTTCCTTTGAAATAAAACATAATCGTATGAATCGAATTTAATGGTGTGCTAATGAATAATAATTTTGATATAATCGATGGCCCGTAGAGTTTGGTGTTCTAGTAAAGAGAGACCTGTGTAGTTACGCTTACATTGTTTTTATGTTGGTGGTGAGAATGATATTGAAATTCGACAGTCTAAAATGTAAAGTCGAAAGAAAAGTATTGCATGCAACAGAACAATTTACTAATGATGCCGATTGTACCAAGTCATGTGTGCTTGATGCTCGCAAATTTGAGTTCAGTCAAGTGCATAAAGACGTCACCATTTTTTACCTTGTTATTCTAAGGTTTTAGTATAACATTTGCTGTTGTGACACTAATGATGTCAAAATGACAAAGTACTAAAATGGTAACATTTTTGCACGTGACTGCACCACAATAGTCGTTGTTTCAATATTGCATCTATAGTGTAGGTAGTATTATATTTATAGAGTAGTTACTCGTTGGCTTACGTTAGGTTAGAACTATAGCAGTTTGCGCACATATCATTCATGCATGTGAACACGATTCATACTTATATTGAGACTATTATCCTTTGTGCGTGTGTTTACAAAGACCATTTCAGATTTTGCCTTTTAAGCAACTTTAATTGTACATAAAACATGCCTATTCACAAACAGTTGAAATTTTGGTATTTCGCACTTTACTAACTTTGTTTTTTGGTTTAAAATTTTTAATGAAATATTGAATAAAGCCTGATATGCCGTTGATTCTAAACCCAGTGTTATTTATTTAACGGTATCAAATATTTTTTAATTTTCATACTGTTATCGTTATCTATATTTTCACTTTTATTACATTATGGCAAATCTTAAATGGTCGGTATACGTGTTTTGCGCTGATCGAATACTTTATCGGCACTTATAATTATATCAAGAGAATTTTTTTTAAAATTATTTGCACAAAATAGAAGCTGAGTATAACACGTATTCTTCAGCGTAGAATATTTATGATTTAAATATATCAAATAAAAGGAGCCTTTACACGCGACGATTTTAATTCGATGTTGACTCGTAAAATCGTGACGTGTCAAAGCTGTATACACTCAATTTTCATTAGTAGTGGTTAAGGGAAATACATGTCTGAAACTATGTCTAAGGTTATGTCTAAATTTACCCCGTATACCTGATTTTTAGACTAAAATAGTGATAGGACCTCCCACGCTCTGTATCCATTGTGCCACCTTTTTGATTCACTATCGGTTAAGAAAAGTAAGACTAACCGTGTTCTTAAAAATCGAAAATATCTGATGCAAATTTTAATGAGTTGATAGGACCGATTCCGTTGTCAAACTACATATCATATATGTAGTTGTCATTCAAACTTGACTAAACTAAATTATCTATCCTTCTCTAACTTTAAGGAGAAGAGAAGGATAGATACACAGTCAATTTATTGACTGATATGTCGGCACACACACTAAAAGTACTGAACTTATTGAGGCATACAAATAGTTATTATGGTAGGCCCTAAAACAATTTATGGTGATGTCGGAGACAATTATATTCGTGGATTATTAGGTCGATATGCTTAAAAAATTTAAAATTAGTGTCAAGGTGTCGATCGTCTCAGGCAGCGCGATGGATACAAAGCTATGATTTTTGATATGATTTTTTGTAAAGTCGCACTTGATTGGTACCTGATTGTGTCGAGTGCGTAGATATTAAAACTATTAAATATTTCAACTGTAGATGTACCAAATAGAAATCGAAAAGTGTTGAGTTTTAATAAACTCTTATTTCTAAATAAATAGTTAAAAACCTTTAAGAAGGGCCTGTTTAGTACGCTTACGTCTAACGTCTTATTAATTTTTCGCTATTATACACTGGCCTACATACCTACCAAGGTGTTGTCATAATTTTTATATTGCACAGTTAAAATAAAGGCCTGTTTCGTACCTTCCGATAAAATTTTAGGGTGCCGTGCTATAGTGCGTGCGGAACTAGTAGGCCGCGCCTTAGGTATGTGAGCGGTGGGACGCGGAGGCGGGGCGCTTGCTGTCATTACTCAGTTCGGCGCCGTACTTCGCGACGGCAACACGCATTGAAAGTTCCGGTTAATTTAAATAAAACGCACATGAGATTGTAATAGCTAGTTCAGTCGCCTGGAGCGCGGCCAACGAGATCCGCGCGCACTAGTAGGGCCGTGATCTTTTTGAACACAGTGATGTTTGATGTAGGTTATAATCCAGCCTTGTTAGGAATAAGGACTTAAGTCACTGAATAGTATTGTTGTAGAACATCACAAGTGCTGCCATTACTGCGTTAGGACTCACAATTTCGCCAGACCTCTTTGGAAATATAGATGTAATGCAATATTAAATTCGATTAACATAACTATCAAACATCTATTCTATTCCACTATATACATATGTACCACTATTCTATTCTAAGATAAAACAACTTAAGTGCTTATTCCTCGTCTAGTTCATTTAATCATATTCAGCACAATTTACATTTTACAAGACTAAAATAATAATAATAATGTTTAAAGCAATACAATTTTGAATATATTTATATAGTTCACTTCAACTATAACACGCACGTCCATGAGCACTATATTTGGTAATAGGTCGTGCCATATCGTGTAACACGCTGTATTACAAGGCCTAATAAATAGTTATTCCGTAGCAATACCACTCAGTTCGGTTGAAAATAAGCTTCAAAATATTATGGACTAAGAGAATCTGGAATCCAGATGAATGTAGTCCGAACCAAGATGTTAATCCGGCGCATCTATAAATTGTCATATGGCGCGTTCCACGCTATGGTTGCGACTTCCACACTACACCGCGAGTTGTGATTTACATTCAGCACTTAGTACTATTGTTGTAATAAAATAAGTTAGATCTTGGTATTTAGATGACGTGCCAAATTGTTTTTGCGTCTTATTTCATGCTTGCGTTTTGGCGACTTTATACATGAAGAAATAGAACACTTGCTTAGACATATTGTAAAAAGCCATTTTTAAATGTTTTACCTAAAACAGGTTGTGTCATTTTCATTTGTTTACCGGCAGACAGGGACAGCATCAGTTATGAACAAATGAAAGTGACACCATTAGTCAAACCTAGTAAATAAATAATAACCAAATTGTATGAAAATCGTGTGAAGTCGCCACGATGTGTGCATGCTTTGTTCAGCGGTGATCGGTGACGTTCGTGACGTTAAAGAAAAGACTGACAGTGAGACGAGCATGAAGAGACGTCATGTGCGCTCGCCGGTCGGCAGCGCCGGCGCCGGCGCAAGCTAGGTGGCACTGACTTACCGAAAACTCCTTCAAGTTCTGACTACTCAAGTGGGACGATAACAAAATCTTGTGTTGGCATGCCGCAATGCCGTCTGGGACACGAATGGTCGTTTTCTGACCATTGAAAGGTTGTCATTGGTCTGAAAACCAGACAATAGAAATATCTATTGCTTGCGAAAACCGGTGTTCGCGCTGACCCTCAAGTGCTTTAAAGCTTTTTGGTTGGTGGTAGGGCTTCTAAGCCAGCCTGGGTAGCTAGCTACCACCGTCTTACCTAAATTTGTCGCTATAGTAACAATGTTTTAAGCATTGTGGTGTTTCGGCAATCAGAGGTACCTAAGATAGCCAGTTCCTCAGTTGTTGAGGAGTACAGGTGAAGCTCGCTTCCACCTTCGGCCTTATCGTCACTTACGCTAAGAGCTTACCTGTCATATGTAAAAAAAAGCTACAACGGGATAAAGAGAAGAAGCCTTGCTGAGTTTCATGTAATTTTTTTTTATTCTTCTTCTTTTCTTAGTATCTTACAGTAATTTCTCCTGTAATGAACTGGTTATAGGAGCAATCTCACTTTAGAAAATAAAGAAACGTAGGCAATTTCATGACACAATTAAATAATTATGAATCGAAAACACATTTATTAAATTTTGGATACAGTCAGTGTTGCCTTAGTTTGGCTGGTGATGCTTTAGAAATTATTTTATTCCCACGCCAAAGATATGGCTCCACAACGCGAAATTACTGTTGTTTAATAAATCTTTAATAGGTTATGTGAAGAATAACGCTTGATTAACCCCCTAGTGTAAGTTTTCATTGTAAAATCATCTTTTTTAGTTGAGAATGTCAATTTCTATGGAAGACGTGATTTCAACTATTTTCCGCTAGGGGCGCTTATCGCGTTTCCCATAGAACTTGACATTCTTAACGTTTAGTTGCGTTGAGTTCTTAACAATGAAATCTTACACTAAGGTTACTGCACACTATTGGCGCCAAATCTTTTAACTGATAGATAGAGGGAAAATGTAATAGACCACAAATGACAGATATAATTGATAATAAGTTGAGTACAAAAGATCGGTCGAAGTGCCCTGAGTTGCCTTATATTTTACAAGATTACTTTTTCATAACCTGTGGTGCCATTATCCGAGGGGTATGTCCCGGGCGCGTCCCTTGTGTCCAACCTCGACAATACTCCACTGTTTTCCTATCTATACTGTAGCTGCGTATTCATATGCTTTTCGCGGGAGTTTTATAATATTAGAATAATAACAGAATGTATTTTTAGTTACATACGACATTAATGGACTTAGAACTGCACAACCACCCAATAGCTTATAGCGGCGACGGGCTCACCATGTGCCGAGTGCAGTAATTGCTTTTTGAAGCCCAGACTATGGTAATGGACTGCTTTTGCGGTGCTTTTGCCTAGTCGTGATTGTATGTATGTATTTACGATACTAAGGGTTAGTTTTTTGATCCGTGGTCAGGTTGTCCAGTAGGTTAAAATATGGACCAATGGCGAAAACGAATGATGTCGTGATGACAGCTTGTCCAATAGTCGAATTTTCAAATATAATAAAGTTAAATAATCATAGATATTCAACCGCAACCCCATACTGGGATCAGTAAAATGGTGGCTGGCGGCACAACTGATGTATATTGCTACGAATTTTCATCGCAAATTTAATAACTTGTCAAGATGACATTTTGGCGTTTCCTTTGACGCTATTGGTAGATTTTAACTATTACTACGGATTAAAAAAACTCACCCTCAATCTTTACCATCTAGGGTAGAGGGAGGTAGTGAGGTGTGGGTATTACGGGGCGGTGTAGCATTACACCCATACTACCCATTTCTTGCTCCCCTCCCGCGCACTACATACCCCGCAGGCGAAGTCCCAATTAAATGGCTCCACCATGAAAGGGCTTTCTCAACGTTATTATTCTAATGTCATCAGGCCTAAATGCTAGTTTTAATTTGTTTCTCTGTTACTTTGATATTAGCTGTGTTATCTTGAGCGACATGGCGTTATATCTAACGCTAATAGTTATTAAAAGAAATTGTGGGCTATGGTTTGTGTATGCTATGTAAAATTCGCCTTTATGTGTATAGTGTTAAAGTTTATACATTAAATAATAGATCAGTGTGGTAAACGATATTTTTCTCTTGTGTATCAATTTTTATTAATTTAACATTATAGTAATATTTTCATATTTTTAAGAATTCACACATGAAGAAACAGACATCTATTTAAAGGCTGTTTAAAATATTTTTTAACATAGGTATTATGTAATGCTTTTGTTTTTGACTGTCAAAGACCAAATCGTATTTTATTGTAAGATTTGTTTCCGATACGAACAATTATTTTAAATGTTATTTTTAACATTTTAGCTTAAATTGTGAAATATAGTAAGACAATACGATGAATAGCAATAAATTATTACTATTTATACCTAAGTACGTCACGGGTACCTTGTCGCATTGCCAAGATGACGCAGCTGCCTACGATGCCAAATTTTTCGTAAAAATTACTATCATAGTTTTTATGGATCTTGTTATTTTGATACGGTTGTATTAAGTAACACTATAGACACTTTATAATATTGTACCCCAATTAATTACAGTTTCTTTAATAAAGAATATTTTGTGGTTATTTAATACATACATGTTTTATTTATTTTATAAAAGGGTATGACTTCCAACATATTTTTAAAGATATTGCATTATTACGAGTCCAGAGGGACTATTTTCTATACGACCAGACTAATACTTAATATAAATGAAAGTGCTGTAAAAGTAAACCTAACCCTGTGAATCCTCCGCCTTATACGATTAATAATTTTAACTACCCCCCTTTAATCTTGATCGTATTTTATTGACCTGAAATTAAAGACGTTATTTTAAATAGGGAACAAAAAAAATCAAAAAAAATCTTTACGAATATATCCTTTATTCATTTGTACTTACAGACAAAATTAATTTTGGAATGCGGAGACGGAAATATATCGATGTTAACTCAGTTAATGTGTTATACGTTAATCATACGTGCAACTTAACTAGCTACTTGCTCGGGCGCACACCAAGAATACTTGTTATTGCAACATTTCATTAACAAAATGTATCACAGATAAGGAAAATTATGAGCACTACCTCGTATAACAAAGTTATCATAAATGAGATTACATCAGATTTCTATTGTTAGAGAAACCACTTTTTTTAAAAGATGGCGGTAAAATTATATTAAAAATAAGAGGATATAAAAATGGCACCCTGTGTCATAAAAAATAATTTTCAGACTTGAACAAATCTAATAAAATGTTACGAACTTACAGCTAAAATTTGGAGTTAATAAATTAATAGAGTTAAAATAATATAAAAAAACCTATAACTAACATAAAATCACTATTCGCAAAGTTTGAGAATCACAATGAAGTAGCAACAAGCGTTGGAGCTGACGAATATTGAATTCGCTACAACGATACACATTTTGTTGCTGAGCGTACAGGCCAAGCTCATCAGACTATACCTATAAAATTTCCTCAACCAATTTTGTTCTTAACATGAAACATGTTGTAAAGTCAAACTACACATTCAAATTCATAAGTGTAACTACTTGTTGTTACCTAAATGATAAAATAAAGAATTTCATTTCACACAATATAATCAAAATTCTCCATTTGAATTTAAACCTTAAAAGTTCCACATAAAGTGCAAAACTGATTGAAGAGTTTTGACAGTGGGTAATCTGAGGAACTGTTCTGTGTACTTGGAAAATATCGCGGTGTCGGGTGTCTGCTTTGAAAATGCCTCTGCTTCCAAAATGTAGTCATAGTGTTTGCTAGCGTTTCATGTAAGAAGTCATTTACGGTTCGGCCACGAGTACGGGCGGCGGGCGGAGAGGCAGGTGAATTCGAATTTCATTGCTCGGTGAAAAGACAATTATCACCAATGTCCGACCGTAGCGAGCAAGCAATGATATGGTAATATGGTATGGTATGGTATAAATGCCTTGTGTGAAACGCTATAACTGGTGACAAGGTATGCCTCGTCCAATAGAGAGCAGATAACATCTACGTTTCAGTCACTCAGCGATATTTTCCCAAAACCTCGTAATACTAACCTCTTCCACAGAGAAAACAAAACATTCGTATAAGTTGTACATTTTTGGCGGACATACTTTAGCGGGTACAATGGCACTATCATTACAAACCTTATACGTACAAAAGGGCTCAAAATCGCTCCACTGAGCATTTAGCCGAGTTACGATCTATATAGAATATACGAAGAAAGTGTATATAAAAAAATCTTTATATTATTGCGTTCTGTCTCCACAGAAAACGTCGATTATAGGATTATATATATCCCTTAAAACACTGGGATAAGTAACTTAGTTCTCTGTGATGACAGACTTTACAATTCAAAACACTATAATCCTACAAACAGTAATACAGAAAATAACAATTGTATACTGCACAGTACCAAAGACAGTGTAAACAGCAAAAACGCATTCGGTCGCGCCTGTCCGCTGTGCACCAAACGTTGGCTACTTAACATGATAGAGACATATTGTAGAATGATCTTCATTATTGTAATGGAAAAGGGGCAATCCATCCTAATTACGTTCAACAAGCAGGGCCCCTCCCTCTTTAATTTCGAATTTCGTGAGGTCACATTTAACACTTATAAAAAAAGGATATAAACTCACCATCTGATACGTTGGTAGACACAATATGAAATCAATTATGTCTCGTTTTTAACAAGATTAGTGTCAGTCCAAGGGTTCAGCTAATTTTGAAACTTGTTTGAATTCGATAATTTCTCAGGGATTCTCACAACTGTGACCAACTGTCACGAGGACGAGGATGGGGAAAAATCATGAAATTCGAGTGAAAAAACTGATGGATGGTCCCAATAATAGACTTTAAATTTTGAACAATAACTGGAACTCGTACAAGTGACAACGACATAAAGGTTCGAATAGTCGCGGACAGGCCCGTATGATTTAATTGACAGCGGACTTCGCAGTCTTGTACTGAAGGCACCGCCGAGTCACTGACAAGCTTACAGAGGACCACAATTAACTAGCACTAGTACACACACAAGCAAAAACATGCCACCATTTAGTACTTTGTCGTTTTGGCATAATTACGTGTAGTGCCGAAATAGCTAATAATTTATTGAGTCCTTTAATGTCCGACCGAATAATCAGTTAAGGTCGAGTTAAAAAAAACGGGTTTCGGTGGAAAACCTGCCGAAACTAAACTTCATTCTGGAATTCTCCCGCTGTGATCGGTTATGTTCGGCGCGTTGAATTCCATCCAATCATCAACAACGAAGATATTTTGTCGTGACAGGCATATGTTTGCAGGTTTTTTGTTGTGACCTTTCGTGTGATTTATTTTGAATGTATATAGCATAAGAATTTATTTTCTAAACAACAAAACATTACAACATGACAAACTTATACACAGATTTTTGTAGAATACCAAAAAAAATAACGTTTTTTTCCTCAAAAAGTATTCCATGACAGGAAATGTCGGTTTCGGATTCGGCCGAAGCTGAGATCGTTGTCGAAATTCGGTTTCGGTCGTAAAAACCCAGCAACGGTCGGACACTGAAATCCTTAAAATGGCAAAGTACTTAAACGGGTATATCTTTTGCTTGTGACTGTATAATAAGCCTTTACCAAATAACACTCCAATTGCTTTTAAGACACAAATATAACAATTCTATTTATTGCCAATTTTACGTATAACTTGTTTTTTTCACATTACATTATTTAGGATACCGAATATTATTGTGCCGAATGTACAATGGACATAAAGAAATGACAACTAGCAAGGACATTATTTAAATGCCAATGCAGTTTTTCTGGCATACCGTATCCCGCTTCTTGTTTGATAGACATTATCAATATTCGGTAAAATAAATAAATTGTAAACATTTTATTAAATATCAACATAACTTATGCAACTCAGACTCCCAAACACGCAGTAGGCCTCGTACGGACCAGAGAGATAATTCCCCGGAGACATAATAACTGATTGAGAGGAAATGAGTTTTGGGGGTCATCTCTCCGGTCCGTGACAGGCCTCTAGACGGGCTATGTTCCGCCAGGCATTATCTCCCTACTTACATATTTTTTAAGAAAATTCCACGAGAACATGTTAGTGTAAGTACCTTTGAGTCTTTCGTTTGGAATGAAACGGGAATGTCATAAATGTGGCGACTTGACGAAATAACATCAAGTATATTATGAATACAATAAGCCTAAATTGTACAATGATTTAATATCAATACATTTAAAAATAATATCTGCTCACACATGAGTTAAACTTAATAATATAAAGCTAAAAATGTAAATATGTCAAGTAGAGAATGTATAATTTCAAATATAATACTTTAAACCTATTGTCAACAATAGACGTCGAAGCACGTACCTACGTCTTAAAGCGATCTACTATAAAGTATAAGTATTCAACAATTGTATATCAACTACGGAAAACTGCGATGAACCACTCGCGGCAATAGGTCCTATTTATTTGATGAATATAAAAAATGTCTACCGGCCGCACTCAGAGGTCATTTAAGCTAATTTTCCATTAAAGAATTTATATTCGTTTTTATGCGTATTAAAATATAAAATAAGTGTAAATTTTTTAACATAAGTAACGATTAAATCTAATGACGACGACTCTGAGTACGGTAGTAAGGGCATAGTCGATTAAATTTCGATTAGCGACACTGCAGTGCGAGCATAGAACTTCGATAGCCGTCATATTTGGTCGACAAAAGCATCCGTCCTTTTCACTCCTTTGGGTTATCTGTCAATTTTATCGACAATTGTCGATCTTAGACTTCAAATTGGGCTTATGGAATGTTCTATGCTCGTAGGGCTGGTGTAGTAATACCAAAAATGCTCACGCTAAGGCCAAATATGTTTACTCTAGTGGCGTAGTCTTCGTAATTTTTGGCGACATGTACGCAGGACTACGCCATTACAGCGGATTGGACTAATGAAACTGAAGCATTTATTGGTGTCCGAACCTCCGTATTAAATAAGAAAATAAGATATCAAAATTATGCCTTCGGAAGCACGGAGTATCTCGAGATCACAAAAATTTGGTCACCCATTCATGGACTGATAATGCGAAAGTAGCTTGTTTACGGACCACTGCGTCACCAAACTACGAGTAACTCAGAATCATGAACTTACTTATATATTTCGAAAGAAATACAATTAATTAATATAACTTGTTTATTTCTTTCGGTTTTCAATTTAATGAATTTTTAGACGTCGTAAAGAGTGGTTCATTCTATCAGCCATTGCGGAGAGTGGTAGGTCGCAACCGTGTTATCAAACCACACACAATGAAAACATCAAAGGATCAACATGGCAAGAGTACATTTGTAAACTGGGTCAAAACCGCGGTTGACTGAAAAATACTGTTTAGAAAAATTGTATTTTGCGTAGAAAATTGATATAATATTACGATAAAGAGGTTCTTATTAGGTATAATAATAGACTCTATAAAAATGAATGTGTATACAGGGGTTAATATAACAAGATACTTGAATGGTGAAGATCCACAGTCTTTTGATAAGTTCCAAAATGTGGACACGCTTTAAATGCTTTAAACGCTCATTTAAATACATGTCTTTTAAATCAGATCATAAGAAAAGTTAAATTTTACTTAAACTTACTACGTTTGGTTAACAGTAGAAGTTGTGATTTAAGCTAATGCCGTGTTTAAGATATTGTCATTTTGTCATTAAGTTCACCATGTGACCTACATATGTAACCGTTCACCAGTCAAGCATTTACCAATATCAGACAACCGCTAAGTAATGCGATAGCGGGCTCATATAACTCTTTCTGCGGGTCCGGCGGCCGGCGGCAGGCGCGGCGCCCCGTTGATGCGCAGGTTGGCCAGGCTCACGTAGTTACTGCGCGTAATACCTTCCCGGGGCTTACCCTTACCTTCCATACCTTTCGAGAACTTTTTCTCAGGAACCGTGGCCAAAGCGGGAATGTTACTCGTTGGAGAACAGCGTATAAGCGGCGCTAACTTCACTTTGTCCGGTTTACCTCGAGTTCGTCCCAATTCTGTGAACTCGTTAGGCTGGCGTCGCTCGCGGTAACTGAATCTGCCATCTACGAATTCGGATTTCTCCTGATGTCGCCTGAATATAGGCGTCATCGGCTTGCCCAGACTGGCTAACTTCAAGTCGCTCTGTAAAACGTTAGGTCTGTCTTCTGGCAGCGGCCGAATCCTAGCGCGACCTGCAGGAGACGCCGGCCGCTGCACGAAGAACTTACTCCTAGATTTCTCCTCCTTACTCTCATCCTCACTCTTATTCCTGTTAACTTCACTCGTGTTCGGTTTGAACAACCTGCTAAGCTTCGGAGACAACAGTCTCTTGGAGAAAAAGCTTGCCTTTTCACTCGGTTTCTGTTGTTCTACGCTCTTGTGCACATTTTTGACTCCTTCAGCCATGATAGGGTTTTTAGTTAAGTGGTTGATGTTGTACCTTCTGCTGTCGACTTCTGGGAGTTTCCTGTCGTCTGGGTTGCGGAGGGTGACCTGTTGTGCGTGCTCGTTGGCGGGGCTTGTGTCTTGGAGGGAGGGGCCTGCTGTGCTGTGGGCGGGACCCGGTGTGTGATGGGCGTGGTCTGGAGTGTCGTGGGCGGGGCTTGGTGTGTCGAGGGAGTGGTCTTCGGTAGCCTTCACAGTTTCTGTGGGTCGGTCTACTTCCATGCCGGCCGACCAAGGGCTTACCTCGTCGTCTGATGACGAGTCTGAATCATCCTCGCTAGCCTGCAATCATATTTGACATTTTAATATTTCACTTGTTCTTGCATTTAGTGTTTGAAAGACGGAAAAAAGTGATACGATTTTTAGGAGATTATGACAGCATAGGTTCTGACCTTTTTATGACAAAAAGGCATTCATGCATGTGATCCACCTAACGTTACGGTAACCTCTATCGGCTCGACTTTGCAAATTAAATTGTAAAATTACGATTTCTGCACAATATAGACAATGAAAAAATACCTAAAACAAGTTTTAGAATGTTCGTGTTCGTTGGTCTTGGTTGCTATTGCAACTGTTTCTACCCACCAACCGGCACTGGGGCGTGGTGGTGTTACGGCCCATTCTCCTTGTGTGTTTGTCTCAATTAGGAAGGCCTGTGCCCGCAGTGGGACGTATATAAGCTGAGGACAAACGGCAATTAACCTATATAACAAATAAATAAAATATCGAAGATCTCGGTGGCATAGTGGCTGTAGCACATCAGGTAAGAAGCAACATAGAATTGAATACCTATACACAGGAATATAAAAAACCTGCTTTGAAATTTCCTTGTTATTGCAACACTATGAAATTTTCCACGATCGTATTTTTCCATGAAAATAATAGATATACTCTGATTTTTAAAACAATGGATCTATCTGACATTTGGAGGGATACCATTTTAGGGAAAACGTAAAATAGTGTTGTGCTCTTAACCAATTGAAGTTCAATTGCTTGCTCAATTGTTCACCCAGAAATCAAACGAAAGTTCTGAGTTCTTTCTTTTATAATATTTTTAAATGATTGCAATGAAAATATATTATTATATACCTTTAATTAAAATTTGGATCGGTTAATTTACTCGTACAACAATAGTTCGCTCATCAGCTGGTAACATTAAAAAAAATAAAGAGCATTTCTAGCTGTCAGATAGATCCATCGTTTTAAAAACCAGAGTATAATTTTAACATCCTGACCACAAAAATAATGAAAATGAAATGAACTACACTGAATTTTATGACGATTATACTGGGCCAACAAAATACGTGACAGTTGACATTTCCATAAAAGATTTCTAGGTTGTGACTGTGTTAGGATGTCACAAGGTGAACTCAGTTTAAATCCATTGGTGTACTGGTTTATCATATGGTGTGGTGAGGTTACTACTGGCATTACCGTGCAATGGTCGGGCACGCTGTGGTGCCGGCAGATACTGGGCGGCCGCAGGTCGGGCGGCGCCAGGCCCGGCGCCAGGTCGCCCGCCGACTGGTTGCGCAGGAAGCCCGGTGCCAGGTCACCCGCTGACTGGTTGCGCAGGAAGCCCGGCGCCAGGCGGCGCGACTTGCGGCGCGGCGCCCCGCGGATACGTCGCGAACCCGGGCAGGCGGATGCCACCCATGAGCTTATGTCTTCCACCTGACGAGGATATTTACGTTCACATCGTTTACTATAATTCAAAGAAAGTTCTGCAAGTTTTGAGAAACAATACAACTAGATGTGGGGTCAAAGTCTCAAAAACGTTTAAACAACAACACCTTATTCTAGAGTGGAATATATTAAGAGGAATCTATTATTAGAAATCTTTTTAAGCTTATTTAATTTCACCTAAGCTAATATGCAAAAGTACAGTAAATATTATAGTAGACGTATATGACGTCTTTTAGTACTTTCTACTACGACCGACTAGTCCAAGCTGAAGCAGAAATGGTGCGATACAGGCTTCAGGTACTCGGTCTTAGTGAAGTGCGCAGAAATGGATTCGGAGAACGTCCAGGGGCTTCACATTTCTTTACTGCGGAAAGGAGAACGAAGAGGGCATACGTGAAACGTGAAAACGGATTCCTCGTTTCTGATGTTGCGAAGAAAAGAGTACTGGACTGGAAACCCATCTCAGAACAAGTTATCACGGCTCGGTTTAACAGCAAGGCCCGAATGATAACCGTCGTTCAGTGCTACGCGCCCTCTAATTTTCCGTCAGAGGAAGGTAAGGATGATTTCTATAGCTTACTTAACCTGACCTTGAAGAACATCCGCAAACAGAACATAGTTATCGTCATTGGGATCTGAATGCCAAGGTTGGTACAGTAAACGTCGGCTGTCAAAGACACATGGGCAGACAAGGGCTGGGAGTCCGGAACGAGAACGGGGAGAAATCCTTTGAGTTCTGGCAAGATAATGATCTCACCATCGGAGGTACTTTATTTATCCCATCTAGGGGACATAGGATCTTGAGTCAAGTCAATACTGTACGAGTACTTTCGGTAACTACCTATCGCTATTATAAAAATAGTTAAAAACAAACATTTAACGTCAGAAATAAATTAATCTCATCAAGAAAACTTGTAATGGTACTTTAAAATTTTTTATATCGTTTATTCAATTTAGATGCGTCTTAGCACATGCTTATGAACATCAAAAGCATATTAAAAAATTTCGTGAAAGCAATAAATTACGCTATCCGTTCCCATAACTACCAGGAGGCCTCGTTCTGAGAAGAACGGGCAAGAAACTCAACAAGTTTCTATCCTCCCTTTCTTCTAGCCAGATATTTCCGGAAGATAATCTGCCGATCCGTAAATAGGCTAGTTGACCCTTTTTTATTGGGCCCCAAATGATTACTTACTGATACCCATCACCATAAAAACTAATACAATTTTTTTCTGAAGCCACATACAAAATAAATTTTAAATTATAAATTACGTTTTTGCTTAAATGTCCAAAATTCCTTCGGTCCTGATGGTCTATGAATTATCTGTGCCGTAGCGTCACAATTGCTGTTAGCAATTAAATACGCATGCGTGACATAGCCGACAGTTATGCTTGATTGGTTGCGACTGGCATTCGACGGATTTTGACCATGCGTAGTAATTGTTTAAATGAAGCGTCACTCAACCAATTTCACGAACATGGTGGATAGCGTTTTTGGCAGATGAAAAAAAGGAAAAATAAAACATATTCAGATTAAACTTCTACAGCAATCCCTCATTTATATTTATCGAACTTGGTATATTCCGGACCCTTGTACTAAATACTATGTAAATGACACAATATTTTCATTACTTTTGATATGAGACACCTAGCCTATTGGTGATGTTACCTTGGTAATGTTAATAGTGTCTCCCTGCGCCCGCAGTATGTACCCGGGCGCTGGCAGCAGCGCGTGGCTGGAGCGCGAGTGCAGCACCCCGCCCCCCGCCGCGCCCCCCGCGCCGCCCCCCGCCGCGCCCCCCGCGCCGCCCCCCGCCGCCAGGTGCCCGGCCGACACGCACTTGCCAAGCGCGCGGGCCTCGCTCGCCACGGCCGTCACGCATACGATCGTTGCGTTTGATTTAGACTGTAACAACAATGGTGCATTTTTTATTTGTGTTACAATGTACGTGAAGACCGGAGAACAAATGCCTAAAAATTCATCACCCAAACATTTGCCCCCACCGAGGATCGAACCCAGAACCTCTCGATATGGCGACGCTCAGAGACCGGCATACAGACCACTCGACCACGGAGGTAGTATTTATATGATACAGTCTAGAAGTACAAACAGCCAATCAAACCTCCACTAACCTTTACAATAACACCTTCTGTGATGTAAGCCTGACCCTTCTCAATCCAGTCTTGTAGTTTCGATGATTCTTTACCACAGACAGCTTATCAATCGTCCACTTACCTTGACGACAGTCTTGTCAGTATCCTCCTCAGTGCCATCCCCGCAGCTTTTACAGTTGCGCGGCCGGCAATCGTCGCAGCAATCGCACGAAGCACAAGTCCTGTAACCGCTGCAGCGACGGCAGGCGGCGTGGCGGCTGATGTCGTCCAAAAGAGTGTCATCTTCTTTGACGCCGCTGAGGTGCAGGATGAGGCGGTCCAGCCAGCCTTCTATCATGTCGAACGATGGCCTGGGCACGTAATATTATCATATATTATCTGAATGTTGGGCAACGAAAGCGATGGATGAAAGAAAACTGCACTCAGCAGAGATGCGAATGTTGCGATGGATGTGTGGAGTCACAAGAATGGACAAGATCAGTAATGAATATATCAGAGGAAGTTTGAAAGTAGCGCCAGTGGCAGAAAATATGAGGAGCAATAGGTTAGCGTGGTATGCACATGTGATAAGGAGGGATGAATGTCACATTACAAGAAGGATGCTGAGCATGGATGTGGACGGACCAAGAATGAGAGGAAAACCAAAGAAGCGTTGGATTGTATGCGTGAAGAATGATATGAGAATAAAAGAAGTGGACGCTGAGCTGACGAGTGACAGAGGAGAATGGAAGAAGAAGACATGTTGTGCCGACCACACCTAGAGTGGGAAAAGGGCAGGAAGATGATTATCAGATTTAACACATTTTTGAAAATAGATTTTCTATTATTTTGTCCATGTTTTTATATAAATTATTAACGTATGCTGTTATTTTCAATAAAGTACAGTTTATTATGAACGCCTCACTCGTCGTAAGGTATATATTAGTCTTTATTTTACCACGTTTTTATTAACTTACTTTCTTGTTTGTCTATTTGTCTCTTTCTTTGTCCGGTTGGGTTTTTGTAATTCAATTTTGGGGCACTTCCAGACTAGTTATTGCTGAAACTTTGAGAATAGTTCAGAACCCGGTGACATGCAACTTGCAACTACTTTCAACTTTCTACGGGCACTTTCAGGCCGCGATATACCTGGCCGTGGGCGGCGGGCGGCAGGCGCAGAAGACCAGCGCCCGCAGCGGCCGCGGCCCCCCCCGCTCCCCGCTCCCCGCAGAAGGCCGCGTCATACCTGGCCGTGGGCGGCGGGCGGCAGGCGCAGAAGGCCAGCGCCCGCAGCGGCCGCGGCCCCCCCGCCCCCCCGCTCCCCGCTCCCCGCGTCATACCTGGCCGTGGGCGGCGGGCGGCAGGCGCAGAAGGCCAGCGCCCGCAGCGGCCGCGGCCCCCCCGCCCCCCGCTCCCCGCTCCCCGCGTCATACCTGGCCGTGGGCGGCGGGCGGCAGGCGCAGAAGGCCAGCGCCCGCAGCGGCCGCGGCCCCCCCCGGCCCCCCGCACCCCGCGTCATACCTGGCCGTGGGCGGCGGGCGGCAGGCGCAGAAGGCCAGCGCCCGCAGCGGCCGCGGCCCCCCCGCCCCCCGCTCCCCGCTCCCCGCGTCATACCTGGCCGTGGGCGGCGGGCGGCAGGCGCAGAAGGCCAGCGCCCGCAGCGGCCGCGGCCCCCCCGCCCCCCGCTCCCCGCTCCCCGCGTCATACCTGGCCGTGGGCGGCGGGCGGCAGGCGCAGAAGGCCAGCGCCCGCAGCGGCCGCGGCCCCCCCGCCCCCCCGCTCCCCGCTCCCCGCGTCATACCTGGCCGTGGGCGGCGGGCGGCAGGCGCAGAAGGCCAGCGCCCGCAGCGGCCGCGGCCCCCCCCGCTCCCCGCACAGATCGCAGAAGGCCGCCTCGTTGACGCCGAAGTCCGCGCGCCGCGGCAGCTCGTCCGGGTCCGCCGACACGCGACCGATTATCTGTACACCGCAACACAAGACCATTATAATCTTCTTACTCCTGCCCTGTTCTCAATTTTCTCTTTGAAACTCCACCACGAAACCTCTCGTGCTACACGATCGTATGACTTCTCCTATGGTAATTCGGCACGACACATGGTGACCCGAGCCTTGCCGACTCGCTCGGGAAGTACCCGGAAGGGCTAACTCAATTCCTCTACCAGACGTTGTCAAATGGCCCATTTCAACTGAATGCCATGTAACGAATATCGTTGCTCTGTAATTCCCGACATTGGATGATAAACATTTGAGTAATATTTCAAAGCAGCAAAATCGACCTACCTCACAGAGTATGATCCCGAAGGAAAACACGTCCACCTTCTCGTCGTATTCGTTCCCGTTCATCATCTCCGGCGCCATCCAGTACGGGTTGCCCACCACCTGTGAACGAACATGGTGGACTTTAAGCCGGGAATCACGACGAATTCTTACATGAAAATAAAGAAAAGGGGAAGTAATTAGTTGGGCAGCCATTTCATTATTTGGTCAGCAGATTTCTAATTATTGTTGTACGTTTTTTAATGGAACTGTAGGTCTTTTACTTTTAAGAATTCGTAAACGTAACTGTATACGACTGTTTGTTTTCCTATATAAATAAATAAATTATGCATAAATAACCAAATGACACGTAAGCCGCAATAATGAGCAAGTAGTGTGTAAAGGAGCGTGCACACTAGTGACTGACCGTGTAGCGCTTGCGCGCGCCGCACGCCGAGCGCTGCACGATGCGCGCCAGCCCGAAGTCCGCCACGATCACCGTCATGTCCTACAAAAGGCAAACATCATTAGGCTTCTATCCCCGAAGCAGTAGGCAAAGGTCTCAACATCCAAAATCTTTAAGTAACTGCAAACAATTTAAATAATTTTTAAAAACTAGCTGTAGCCCGCTACTTCGTCCGTGTTTATTAGTTGTTCAACTATCCCACGTGAATTCCTTTAATTTTCCGTCATAAAAAGTATCTACGATGTTGACTATGACCATGACCATTCTTTTCTATGTACAGAAATTCGACCTCTACAGTTTTATTATATGTATAGATAAGTGAAATGAAATCTTCTTATACTGACTCTTCTTTTTTTACTATATTTTCGAGTTATAATAAAGGATCTTATCTAGATAAATAAGGTTCTTTATTAGCGCGATAGATAGATATCTAGTGTGATAGGCTACTTGGCAGAGTATCTATACATATAATAAAACTGTAGAGGTGGAATGTCTGTACATAGAAAAACAATGCTCATGGTCATGGTATGGTCAAAATCTTAGATACTTTTTATTCCGGAAAATTAAAGGGATAGTTAAAAAATAATCAGTAACCGCGGACGAAGTCACAGGCAATAGTTAGTTAGGTATATTAAGGGTTAGTAAGCCTGCTGATGATTCTGGTCGAAGGACAAACCATCTACCTGTACATACCTCCCGCAAAGGCAGTTGTGAGTGTTGAGGTCCCGGTGTATGACCTGCCGCTGATGTAGTATCCATAAATTACGTCACACATAAAGAGGGATTGAGGGGGTCGACCGAGTAACATTACGTGACAAGAAGGTGGAAGTGAGAGGGATCCTTAAGTGACGTCACATAATGTAAGGCAAAGTTAGTCTGTGTGTAGGTACCTCCCGCACGAGGCAGTTGTGAGTGTTGAGGTCGCGGTGTATGACCTGCCGCCGGTGCAGGTAGCCCACGCCCGCCGCCACGTTAGTCTGTGTGTAGGTACCTCCCGCACGAGGCAGTTGTGAGTGTTGAGGTCGCGGTGTATGACCTGCCGCCGGTGCAGGTAGCCCACGCCCGCCGCCACGTTAGTCTGTGTGTAGGTACCTCCCGCACGAGGCAGTTGTGAGTGTTGAGGTCGCGGTGTATGACCTGCCGCCGGTGCAGGTAGCCCACGCCCGCCGCCACGTTAGTCTGTGTGTAGGTACCTCCCGCACGAGGCAGTTGTGAGTGTTGAGGTCGCGGTGTATGACCTGCCGCCGGTGCAGGTAGCCCACGCCCGCCGCCACGTTAGTCTGTGTGTAGGTACCTCCCGCACGAGGCAGTTGTGAGTGTTGAGGTCGCGGTGTATGACCTGCCGCCGGTGCAGGTAGCCCACGCCCGCCGCCACGTTAGTCTGTGTGTAGGTACCTCCCGCACGAGGCAGTTGTGAGTGTTGAGGTCGCGGTGTATGACCTGCCGCCGGTGCAGGTAGCCCACGCCCGCCGCCACGTTAGTCTGTGTGTAGGTACCTCCCGCACGAGGCAGTTGTGAGTGTTGAGGTCGCGGTGTATGACCTGCCGCCGGTGCAGGTAGCCCACGCCCGCCGCCACGTTAGTCTGTGTGTAGGTACCTCCCGCACGAGGCAGTTGTGAGTGTTGAGGTCGCGGTGTATGACCTGCCGCCGGTGCAGGTAGCCCACGCCCGCCGCCACGTTAGTCTGTGTGTAGGTACCTCCCGCACGAGGCAGTTGTGAGTGTTGAGGTCGCGGTGTATGACCTGCCGCCGGTGCAGGTAGCCCACGCCCGCCGCCACGTTAGTCTGTGTGTAGGTACCTCCCGCACGAGGCAGTTGTGAGTGTTGAGGTCGCGGTGTATGACCTGCCGCCGGTGCAGGTAGCCCACGCCCGCCGCCACGTTAGTCTGTGTGTAGGTACCTCCCGCACGAGGCAGTTGTGAGTGTTGAGGTCGCGGTGTATGACCTGCCGCCGGTGCAGGTAGCCCACGCCCGCCGCCACGTTAGTCTGTGTGTAGGTACCTCCCGCACGAGGCAGTTGTGAGTGTTGAGGTCGCGGTGTATGACCTGCCGCCGGTGCAGGTAGCCCACGCCCGCCGCCACGTTAGTCTGTGTGTAGGTACCTCCCGCACGAGGCAGTTGTGAGTGTTGAGGTCGCGGTGTATGACCTGCCGCCGGTGCAGGTAGCCCACGCCCGCCGCCACGTTAGTCTGTGTGTAGGTACCTCCCGCACGAGGCAGTTGTGAGTGTTGAGGTCGCGGTGTATGACCTGCCGCCGGTGCAGGTAGCCCACGCCCGCCGCCACGTTAGTCTGTGTGTAGGTACCTCCCGCACGAGGCAGTTGTGAGTGTTGAGGTCGCGGTGTATGACCTGCCGCCGGTGCAGGTAGCCCACGCCCGCCGCCACGTTAGTCTGTGTGTAGGTACCTCCCGCACGAGGCAGTTGTGAGTGTTGAGGTCGCGGTGTATGACCTGCCGCCGGTGCAGGTAGCCCACGCCCGCCGCCACGTTAGTCTGTGTGTAGGTACCTCCCGCACGAGGCAGTTGTGAGTGTTGAGGTCGCGGTGTATGACCTGCCGCCGGTGCAGGTAGCCCACGCCCGCCGCCACGTTAGTCTGTGTGTAGGTACCTCCCGCACGAGGCAGTTGTGAGTGTTGAGGTCGCGGTGTATGACCTGCCGCCGGTGCAGGTAGCCCACGCCCGCCGCCACGTTAGTCTGTGTGTAGGTACCTCCCGCACGAGGCAGTTGTGAGTGTTGAGGTCGCGGTGTATGACCTGCCGCCGGTGCAGGTAGCCCACGCCCGCCGCCACGTTAGTCTGTGTGTAGGTACCTCCCGCACGAGGCAGTTGTGAGTGTTGAGGTCGCGGTGTATGACCTGCCGCCGGTGCAGGTAGCCCACGCCCGCCGCCACGTTAGTCTGTGTGTAGGTACCTCCCGCACGAGGCAGTTGTGAGTGTTGAGGTCGCGGTGTATGACCTGCCGCCGGTGCAGGTAGCCCACGCCCGCCGCCACGTTAGTCTGTGTGTAGGTACCTCCCGCACGAGGCAGTTGTGAGTGTTGAGGTCGCGGTGTATGACCTGCCGCCGGTGCAGGTAGCCCACGCCCGCCGCCACGTTAGTCTGTGTGTAGGTACCTCCCGCACGAGGCAGTTGTGAGTGTTGAGGTCGCGGTGTATGACCTGCCGCCGGTGCAGGTAGCCCACGCCCGCCGCCACGTTAGTCTGTGTGTAGGTACCTCCCGCACGAGGCAGTTGTGAGTGTTGAGGTCGCGGTGTATGACCTGCCGCCGGTGCAGGTAGCCCACGCCCGCCGCCACGTTAGTCTGTGTGTAGGTACCTCCCGCACGAGGCAGTTGTGAGTGTTGAGGTCGCGGTGTATGACCTGCCGCCGGTGCAGGTAGCCCACGCCCGCCGCCACGTCCCGCGCCAGCCGCGCCCGCAGCACCCACGGCAGCGGCCGAGACCGCTCCTGCCAGCAAGCTAGGCTTCAGTATGCACGGCTTACACGTACATTATTATGTATTTGCTAGCACAGCGACTTTCACAGCGCTGACTAGTAACCTCAATATCATATTACAAATTAATTATTTAACGCTTCATGTCAATGCATTTGAGAACGCAAACCAGAACACACATTAGAGAAAGCAATAACCAAACTTTAAACTTGTAATCTTTTTTACGTTAATACATTTTTCCAATGAAAACTGGCCATCCTTTCATCGTGCATTCCAACAACTACTAACTCAACTCTAGTGTATAAACTGTACTTTTTGCGAGATCAGTATCAAACTTGCTATTTAATTACATGAGAGTAGACACGGCAATAATTGTATCAATTAAAATAAAATAAATAGATATGTTCAAACATTCACACCTATCAACTAGCGCCATTTTGAGCAACTAATGCTGCTTGTGTTACGGACACTAGATGAATGATATATTTAATAGATAAATACATATAAATATCCTGAATACACCCAAGGGAAGAGATGGGTTGGTAGTATTCTGTTAATGAGCCGCTACCACACGGCTCTTTAACGGCCTCTTTAATATACAAGTTCAATAACAAAAATAGGTACTGTCAAGAAAGGTAGTCCAAGTGATGGCACTAGGACTCCAGTAGGCCTAGACAAAGTGCCTTTCGCGCGCGAATTTTGACGTTTCTTCGTCAGAAAAACCATAGACACTTTTTTTTCTTTCTACTGCCATTATGGAAACAACGATTTTGACAGTAGAAACATCTCGTCTAGAAATCTACGAAAGAAAACGTTAAGTCTGTTACGATTGTAGAAATAGAATAGAAAAGACGCGATGGCATTTTGTCTAGGCCTACAGGTTATATATACAAGTACCTGTATCAGCTGGTGCAGCGTCCCCCCCGGCACGTACTCGGTGACGAGGTGCAGCCGCTTGTCGCGGTACAGCACGCCCGCGAAGCGCAGCACGTTGCGGTGGTGCAGCGAGCGCAGCACTGCCACCTGGTACATTACCACTATTACACATATTTACCTACACTTGGTGTCCCGCTTAAAGAAATGATGTATTCCAAAAGGTGGCTCCTGAATTGCTTGAATTTGTATCAGAGATCGGAGTAGTGCGTAAGCAGTATTCGAATTCGGTTTATAATGTTCCAATTATGAACTCACACTCCAACTCTTATTGACATCCTCTCGAGATGGCGACGCCTTGAGACCGGCGTACAGACCACTCGACCACGGAGGTCGTAAAGCCATATAAATTAAAGAGGCGTGAAAATCCAATATGCAGGCTGACAAGATGAGGGTGGCTGATGCTGTGTTTCTTCGAGCCACACCAGCTCCATTGCATCTGGACTACACTCTCTCTGAGAAGGAGTCATTTGTCTGTTCCTCGTAAAGAATCTTTAAGTTAATCAAATAGCAAAGGAAAGGACAATGCTCGGAGTTCTTCTTGTATATTAACGATATTACTGAAAGCTGTGGCCATCCTATGATACTTTTTGCAGATGACAGTACAGTTTTCTTAGAGTGTACTGATGGTGATAATTTTGAACGTGACATAAATTTTGCAATTGGAAATGTAATTGACTGGCTAAAGTTAAATAATTTAAAAATAAATTTGGAAAAAACACACATAATGCAATTTAATCAAAGAAAAAAATGCATGAATTTGGATATTCATTACGAAAATGAAGTCATAAGCAAGACGAATATTGTTAAATTCTTGGGTATGGATAGTAATATGTCCTGGGAAACACAGTCGATTGAGGTTTGCAAAAAACCTAAGTACTAAGTACCTACGTTGGCCTAAGTACTAAGTATCCATAACACATACAATATTATCATACCTCCTTGAGGAAGTTCCTCTGTGCGTCCTCGTCGACGCGGTACAGCTGTTTGACGACGAGCACCTCTCGCGTGGTGCGGTGGGTTACTTTGTAAACCTGCCCGAAGAAGCCGGACCCTAGTAGTTCGCCCTACGAAATGGATAGTTATTGTTAAGTGACGATCATTTTAATGTAAAAAGAAATGGACTGTACATCTATACTTACGTATAGATGGCCAGAAATAATATCTATGAGTGAAGCTCGCTTCCATCTACGGCCTTATCGTCACTTGCCATCAGGTGAGTTGTAACACCATGTCATATTGCAAAAAATTTATGGAACCAATAGTCCCACTTCAGCGTACCCAATAGTACTATGTTCAGATATTACAATAGTTACATAATCATAGACAATTGAACCACAACGCGATGTTGCGTTTAGGAAAATGGCGGCTGGCGGCATAGCTGATGTCGGTATATATTTTCATCGCAAATTTAACCATTGCTCAAGTTGACGTCATACCTAAATTTTGTTGTTTCCATTGATGCCATTGGTCCAGATTTTAACCATTGGGTTTTCTATGGATTAAAAACTGGTCCCAAGTGTCAACATATACGAGTTCAGTCGCCGAGAGAAAGCGTTCTTGACAGCTGTAAATGACAGCTGTCAGGAGCCATGACTAGGGATGGGAATAATATATCTTTTAATATTAATTTAATGTATTATGTAAGAGGCCCTTTTTTATTTTGTTGCATTTTTTAAATAAAAGCACTATATATACCTCGGCCGAAATGACAATTGCCTGTCTCGTATCATCGAAGTCCTCGCTACTCGACCTGCAACTGGCTTTTCCGCTGCGTTTGCAATAATGTAGTATTACGTACCTGTAAGAGATCTCCGTCGCGGAAGACGGTGTTCTGCGCGTCTGGGCCGCGCGCACGGAAGCTGCGCGCGCGGGACAGCTCCTGCTCCACGCCGCCCTCCGCCCAGCGCTCCACGCTGCTCCACACACGCGGCATTTATATATTAGGTCCTTACCTATGAAATTGGTGTTTTGTATGGACATTTTGGGGAATTCTGCATTTTCCATACTAATTTTTTTTCAGTTTTCTTCAAATCCAAAGAATAATATTTGGCATCTATCATAAGACAAGCTTTAGTAATATGTGTAATATCACACTTCATAAAAATTATTTATCGTTTTTAAGTGAATGCAAATAAAATGATGTATTCGGGAGGCACTTAAAAAGAGTTGTCTCCGTGTCCAATTTTAACACAATTAAACTTACAATAAATTATCAAAACAAATCAAAAGAGCTCAAAAATATAGTCTATTTTTAGACGAGGTAATTATTTTTTATGAATACTCTGAATAGTTAATAGTTACAGACAAAATACTAAGAGAGAAAAAAAACACCAATTTCATAAGTAAGGACCCAATATGTATATGGCACATTATACGGACATGATGAACCTATGCGATAGCGCTTCTTTACCAAATATAGCCTGACCACAAATATAAAAACGTCTCGACATATTGCGAAAAATTAATTAAACTTATTTCTTAGAATAGCAACACTAATGCGTTTCTGTAATTTTTATGTCATCTGTCACGTATGTTGTTGATTATTCATATAGTTTTCGTTGCTTTTGTGTTGATATTACGTGCATGTCAACAGGGGAGCAGTTACATAGATCTAAAATTCTAAATATATCATATTGATGACCTCCGTGGTGAGTGGTCTTGTACGCCTCTAGGCGTCGCCATCTCGAGAGGTTCTAAGTTCGATCCTCAGCAAATGTTTGGGTGATGAATTTTCAGGCATTCGTTCTCCAGTCTTGGATGTTAATATATATTCAGGATATTTATATGTATTTTTACATTAAAATATATTTTTCGTCATGTAGTGTCCGTAACACAAGCAGCATTAGTTGCTTAAAATGGGGCTAGTTGATAGGTGCGAATGTTTAAAGATATTTATTTATTTATATAAGCCGAAAGGGAGTGTTTACATCTCAGCACACCTCTTCGGAGATACAGCCGAACCTAATAATGTCATAATTTGTAAATACAATAGGTACTTACGCATCCAACAACTTAGACATACTGCTGCTCCTCTCCTTATCACCCAAAAGCGGGGAGGCAGGCGTCTGCCTTCGCTTCATCACTCTTTTCCCTCCTTCTTCGCCCTTTCTCTTAAACAGCCTCTCCTTCTTTCCCCCTACATCATCCTCTGCCACCTTCTGTTCTGCTTGCTTTTTCAGGTCTTCGCTCAGTATCTTCCGTTCTACCGGTGACTTGGTGTCTAGTTTCGGTTTGTCGTCGAGGTCTGTGACAACGCAAGATGGCGGCTTGCTTAAATTGTTGTTGTTTGTTGTCTCTGTGTTGTGGTCTAAGGTCAGCTGGAATTATTAAATAAAATAAATAATTTAAAATGTTTACAGTTTCACACTAATCAGTATTTATAACTATGTTAAACTGAGATGTGCGCATGAGTTTGGTTCTGTAGCTTACTCTTCTTCTTTGTCCTGCCCTGTTTTATTGGGAGTCAGAGAAACATTTGGAGCTCGGTGGCATAGTAGTTACTTATTACGCTTTGGCTTTCGATATCGAAAACAAAGCTATCTTCGCCACGGTCAGGCCTTGGATGGGTGACCAAAACCTTGAGACCTCTAACTCCTCGTGCTTTGAAAGACACCTTAAGCCGGTGGTTCCAGTCGCTATTGCAACCGTTTCTACCCACTAACTCGCATTGGGCCCGTGTGGTGGTGTTACATCCCGTACTCCTCATGTGTTTCTCCATGGGGAAGGCCTGTGCCCAACAGTGGAACGTATATAGGCTGAAGACAGCGCAACATGATGATTTGATGAAGTGAAAGAAGGAGATTCTTTCACTTTTTCAAATCATCATTCACACAATCCATCCAGATCTTCTACAAGTCCATACAAGAAATGTAATACCGGCCTTACTATTCTCATCAAAAGATCATAACCAAATAAAGATAGGATATCAAAAAGAACACGTATTAAATAACATAAGCCGTGACCAACTTGTAAGTGGGCGTCGGGTGTAGCGAGCACCTTCTCGATGTCTTCCGCGGGAGTGTTCTTGACCGGAGTGCCGTTGATTTCCAGCACGCGGTCGCCGAGGCGCAGCGTCAGCAGGCCGCACGACGGGTCCAGCCTGCATTAAAATACAGGTTAAAAAGCAAGTACAATTCCCGGAAAACTTCCTGACCACTGACCTTGACAGCTCGAGAACCGTTTTTAGTACAGTCGGGGTAGAAAAACCTTCGTCAGTTTTCAAATTTAACCATTTATCAATCATAAAAACTTTTGAAACTGCAGAGCGAGCATAAAACTTCGACAGTCGCCATATTTGATCGACAAAAGCATCCATCCTTTTCACTCTTTATCTGTCTAACTTATTGTCGATCTTAGACGTCAAATTTGGCTTATCGAAAGTTCTATGCTAGCGCTGAATCGCTAAGGGCATGACTGCATACAAAATTATACTTATTTGTTATGATATCAAGGATCAAAACGACTTCAATCTAGACATTTAGTTTTAAATTTTCAACATAAAACCTTTTCGATTATAGGTAATTAAGACGTTGACTTCTCATTTAACTAGCTTAAGGCAAACTTAATGCGACATCATTTAATTTAAGGTGACATTACTGGCATTACCTCGTTCAAACAAATATGGACTTCAAGGTGACGAACCTTTTTTTACTCCGACTGTACATTTTAGATCGGAATATAGTGCGCGGTCTTACCACCTCCACAACTATATTGTTCAAGAAGTTTGCCAGACGGAAGCGATTTACTTTGCGTGACAACACAGAGGATAATCCATAGCAACACCAACATGACCACGTGCTTCAGCAGACTACATAAATATAGTAGACCATTAAATTGCTTTACCACCTTTAGAGTAAATGTTGTTAGAATGTCACAACAACAAGGTATACTTCGTAGGTTTCATGTAGTGTAATTTGTATTATCTCAGTAGAAATGATTATTTATAGCTTTAAAAAAGTGTTTAAAGTATGTTGCACGTTTAACCTATGCACTGATTGGATTACAGTTCACCAATCAATGTCATTATCATATACGAACATTAATAATGAGTCTTGGTGAAATTCAAAAGTTTTGGTCAACAGTGGTAAAGCAATATTGTGGTTGACTATACATACTACAGAGAACAAGCTTAAAGAAAAGTTGATATCGTCTTTAAAAATAAAAAAAAAGGTTTTTCGTACATCATCTCAACTAATAATTAGCATTCTACCAAACCTAACGATCTTCCTGCCACTTCAAATTTAAATAACGTGACATTTGAATAATCAATAAATAACAGAAACCCACATTAAATTTTTCACGCATTTTCAGTTTATCCTCTAAAATTATATTTGATAAAAAACCTTGTTTTAGAAGTAAAAAATTATACGGCATAATTGTTGCTCTAAATATTCCTCATATTTTGTCACCTTGTAAACTTACAAATACTTCAAAAACACAAAACAAAATTGATCCAACCAAAACAAATTTTCAAAACTTTTAGTGAAAATAAAATAGTCATAATAAATCAAAATTTAAGTTTCTCAATTTTCTCAATAAAACTTTCAGATAATACAAAATAACGTACCTAATGGAGTCTGATTTTTGGTTGCAAAATTTATATTTTTACACACTTTGAAAGTTTCATAACTAGTCAAGGGGCACAAAACGAGACACAATAGAAACATCTATTGTTTGCGAGCACCGGTGTTCGCAGTGCCCTCCAAGGGGTTAAATAGGTATAAAATAAACGTGAAGCTAAGTCTAAAACTATATTAAGTTCGCATTGTGAGCATATTTCATATTTTAGCTTTGGTATTATCTCGTGGTATTACCACATGAATCACGATGTGACGATAACAGCGATGACGCGCTCACACCGCAGGGAAACGAGCCTTTGTTAGGCATATATATTTAATTTGTACGTTAAGTAAGTTCTAACTGAAAGAGATATGTAATAATTTATATAGATATAAATTGGTACTCGCATAATTAAGATTCTTTGACAAACGTTTGGAAATTGTGATGTCGAATATACAACTCGACGTCACTAGTTTCTGAACGTTTTCATTTTAGTCTATGTTTGACAGCTGTGGTAACGAAAGATCTTCGAAAGTTTTTAACTTACATTTTGAATGTTTTCCTGTCGTACAAATAAAATCTTTCTAACTTTGGGCGAGTTTTGTTTTCATAACCACAAGTTATGTCAGAGACGTTTATCTTTAAGAGCCAAGCACTTTGACGTTTAGTTCAAAGGAAAAGAAGCCTTCTGTTAAGTGCTTAACGTACAAATTAGCTTGTATTGCATAAACAAATAATTTAAGGGAACATGACACATAAGGCTCGGACTGCGACGATTTTATTTAATGTTATGTAACGTGTCCTGGCTGTTGGAATTTTAGTTTGAATTACAGAGTATTTTAAATTTCTATAGGGCCTGGTGGCGGCAGTCGGTTTATTACGTGGGACTAACAAAATGCGAGTGCAAAGATTGGGTGTGTATAGGCGTGATTATATGTATGTATAGGTTGTGTGAATATGTTTTTTCTTATACTTACCAAATGCACCTCTTGTTGCGGTCTACATAATATTTACATCTAAACTACAAATCCTTTATAGTGTAATGGCATTCTCTACCAACTCATTGTTAGAGGTATACACAATATAACATACTATACACATACATATAATTACCATTATTATGCCCTAAGGGTTAGTCGGAGACTAAGCAAAAGCACCGCAATAGCAGTCCATAGCCATAGTCCGCGCTATTGGATGGTTGTGCAGTTCTAAGTTCGTTACTCGCCTTTTACAACACCCAAGGGAAGAGATGGGTTGGTAGTATTATTTAAATGAGCCGCTACCGCCGCTACGGCTCACAATATATAAATGCAAATAAATAAGTAGGTAATAAATAAGTAGTTAAAATTTAAAAATTTTTGGCATAAGTTTGCAGAAGTTCAGAAACATCATTCACGGTGTTTAAAACAACCATAGATTTTATGTTTTGTTATTTATTTATTAGTAAAATGTTTCTTTGTTGTTAGTTCATGATAATTTTAAAGTAGCTTGGATGTTCTGTTGTACTTTTATTTTGTAGTTTTGAGTTGTTTTCCTTTCTTTATTATGATGAGTAGTTTGCTTGAACCGTATCTATGGAGTAACTTTTATGTGAACACATTACTGGTTCCTGTGTAATTATCTGTGTACTAACTGTATTTAAATCTTATAACTGTTTGTGTTTCAAATAAAATATAAAAAAAATAAAAAAATTGATGCACTTGAAAGTAAAAAATTTAAGTATCACCGTAACAGAACCGTGACAAAAAAGAAAAAATTCCACACGTACATAAATGTGTCCGAAATTAACTCTCCTCAGATTTCAAATGCGCGAAACACCACACTCACTAAGAATTTCATATTCTTTAAAATATGTAATCACTAACAATATCGCTCAACACGACTAGTAACTGAACACTGTTTGCATACAAAGAGCGTGAATCATTTGGTCAACTAATAATTTTAACGCATACAAATACATTACCTAAAACTAAAACTGAGCAAATTAGGGCTAGTTTTTTTATCCATAGTTAAGTTAACCAAACGGTTAAAATCTTGACCCATAGTGTCTATAATACTGCTAAAATATATGATGCCAACTCTAGTGGTTAACTTTACAATTTTGGATTGAAAAAAATGACATTTGCAAACCAATATACATCAGCTGTGAAATCTATTTTCAACATCCACCTTTCCTTAATCATACCATCGTGTAGTGGTTAAATTTTCTGTGATTATCTCACTCATAACTGAAAATTTTACTATAGGTCAAGCCATTGGTCAATATTTTAACCATTTGTTTAACTTAACTACGGTTCAAAAAGCTGGTCCTAGGTGTGTCGGAGACAGGTTATAATTAATGATAATGGAATATTAATAATGCATTCCCAATTCTATCATGCACAGCAGAAAAGCCCAGGCGCAAAGAAGCAGAACAAATTCTATTATCTTTTGTAAGGAAGAATAACCATTTCATTTCCATATCCTATAAATAAAATACACGCAACATAAAGATATCACAGAAAGAAAAGAATAATTTTAAGGAATCATTACGTGTTACGGGAGTATTCCCAACGACCACACCCAAAACGGCCCCCACTCGATTAGGAAAGTCACGCTCTACCGTCAGCGCAACCAGAGAGGAATAGTCCACGCGCGGTCTCGGGCATTTTCTTAACGGGTGTCATTTAAACGGTAAGCAGATTATTCCAATTTTGGTCAGCAAAAAATACAATTGGTCAGCTAAAATAACTAATTGGCCAGCAGCTTATGGGCGACAAATTTTACTTAATTGGTCAGCAAAATAACGAATTGGTCAGCCACTTATGGGCAGCAAATATTTTTAAATCGGAAAGCAAAATAACAAATTGTTTTTAAGGGTCATTAAAAATAACCTTAACCTAACATCTATTAAAATACATTTCCTAGGAAATGATCCTTGATCCTTCATTGATCTTTTCCTAGATTTCATACATCTCCGGCAACATATTATTTTGACGCCCAAATCATTATAATGCAGATAAATTATTTGTTCGCTGACCAAATAATGAAATGGCTGCTCAATTGATTACTTCCCTTTCTTAACGGATCGTGTACTGACAGCATGCGCCCGCGCATTTTCGAGGACGCGCGAGCATTTTTTGTCAGGTTCAAGCATGTATGCATTTTATTTTAATAATGTTAAAGTTGATTTTCGAGTGTTTCGCGTTTCGCTCCTCTCCGTCTGCGCCGAGGCGTCGCAATTAAGAGTGACAGGTATAGACATTTCGAGTTTGGAGTCTGGAGGACATAACGTATTTTTTTATTTGCTACAACAAATACAAGCACAGAAAAATACGATGAAAATCAAAATGTGTGAAATGCTGTCCTCGAAGGAACTTTTGGAGGAGGACGTAGGGAATAATCGTCGGACATTGTATGCAAGCAGCACAGTGTACCTCGGGCAGCACAGCCGCAGCAGCGCGCGCGCCAGC
>OU342479.1:13350000-13640000 GCA_910589355.1 Parapoynx stratiotata
TTCATAATACCTCTGAAGCATGGAGAAGCCTTGTTATTAATATTGTAACTTAAGCATTTTAACAACGCCACCGAACTCTAGTTTAAGTTAAGATACAGTTAATAAAATCACGGTTTGCAGTTTCTTTCATTGATCACATATCAACAAATTTTCTGTCAATCGACAACAACTTAAAATCTATTTGGAAATGTAAACATTTCTATAAATATACAAGTAAGCAATGCTCCAATAACGAGCGGAGCATGCACGCATAACCCGCATCGCCTGGTGTAAATGATCCATAAATCTATATACCGTCAAAGAACAACAAATCCGCAGACAAGATACGCGTGATTTCACCCTAATAGCATGCCTACACGCTCCGTATAAGTAAATGCCGAGACGCTCGCTTGCGTGCGCAGCGGCTAGCCCCGAGAAGCAACTGGTTTCTGTCATAGATTAATGTTGTAACACCAGTAGAGTTGCGAGTAGGCAGTAAAGTGCGTGCGTTTTTGTCTATAATCATTTCAAAAATTGTGTAAGAGACACCTTGTTCCATAAACTTCTTGTTTTTATATCCTTATACATTAAAGAAATAGTTCAATAAATGTACAATAGACCGTGCAACATTACAAATAAGACTAATCATGTACGTAGATCTAGAGTAGGTAAGCAAATCAGGAAGCCACAGACAGACAGTTAATTTAAGTCATACTTTTCTTGATTTACTTGTATATTTATACCACGTTTTTATTTTTCCAGGAGAAAATAATAAATTTTGGTAAAAAGACACGTCCAACATAAAGTAGATGAAGTGATATAACGAAAATAAGAAAGAATATCGTGTCTTAAACCTATCTGTATCTTAATCATTAGCTAAGCATCTCACCGTCCTTAAGTAGGTACTCTAATACCATTAATAAATAATTTTCTTGCCAGTAAAGATAACTAACTAAAGCTATAGAGACTCAGGTTGGCCTGTTACTTTTCGTTTTTAAACTACAACATTTAAACCAATTAAAAATTAACAATAAATAACACAACGAGCAAAAATATGGGTAATTTTTAATTAACCGAAACACGGTAACTAAGACAATTATGTATTAATTAAACTCTCACAACTAACCGCAAGGAATGCAATTTATTACACAGAGAACACCCAACAAAGAAACTACGCTAGCTCGTTTAATATTAAACCGGTTCTTTTGAGTGTGCTGTCGCTTCTGCGCACTGAGCAGTGTTTTCGGCCTATGTCCACACGGACCACGGACGGGTTAGATGGAAACATTGCCGCATGGCGTGCTAGTCCAGGCAGACGCGTCTCCCCTTTTTTTTAAAACATTCCGTTAATTTTTCCCGATATTCTTTACCACAGACCAAAAAACCTACACATGAGACAAACCTCCTTTCACTTCAACGCTGTGGCCTCAAGTTTAGTTTTAAAAGTTTCGACACAGCCTCCTTGTTAAAGTTTTGTGCCAATGTGTTTAGTGTCAAAGTTAGTGTAAAAACTTTTTGGTTGTTTATAAAGAAGTGTTTTTTTTTATTATGAATGGTTTAGTTGAACTGGAACGAGAGGCGGGAATTCGAGAGAGGTGAGTGGATAAATTTTAAAGATTATGTATTCGAATCATTCTTATTTCCCAGCAATAATTTAGCTACGTAGATTGATACATCGATACTACGTGAGTTATTACATTTCTGTTGATGGCGAACGTGTTTGATTAATGCTTTTTTTAAGCCTATGTTTTGATGTAATATCAATTACTCAATCAAAAAGAAACTAGATATTGTGATAAGACTTTAATTACTTACAATTATTTTATATTTAAAAAGCAATCACCATCAGTGTTGTTTTCGAAATATTTTTAAAATTGTTTATTCAATACATCCGTTTGTTTTTAATTGAGATAATAATATAGTTGAACTAAAATACATAACGAATTATACTGTTATGTTATGGGCAACTTAAAATATAGCACTAAACAATAATCTCTACATGTTCCCTGATGTAAAATGATTTTCCAATTTTTCCAAAAACCATTAAAGTAAACAACAAAATTTTAACTAAGTATATTCATAGATTCATTATAAATTTATAGACACAGACATGCAAATAGACGTAATGTTAAGACCAATATATGTTTATTACCGGTTCAAGGTTAGTTTTAAAATTTTATGCAAATTCTATGTAATCAATATAGAATTTGCATGAAGAATAAAGTTATATGTTTCTTATGAGAGAGACTTCTGGGTGGTCACCTCTACATTTTTCCTAAAGAAGCAGTACATGCTCTGTTGCTGCCTTAAGGTCACATAACCAATTGATACAGTGATCCTTAGAGGAGCCACCAGATGTACTCCAACGATTGTAACATGTACTCAAGGCGACCTTTGGTAAAGTCGAGGAAGTTCTGTCGTTTAGATAATATCAAAATAGTTTAGATCGTAAAAGAAAGGTCTAGGATATCGACTTTATTTAATTTAATTTATACAATATTTAAAATTGTGTATCTATATAATGTTTTGACTACTTTAAATATTGCCGACATTAACAATTTTTTTTTTAATTCTATTTTTGACATTTTATTGTTTTTGTTTGATTAATTTTAAGTAATTTTATTAATATTTTATATGCATTTAAATGTATGAATTGACTTCATTTTGTATGCCAGATTCTGGCGAATTGTGGGAGCTCTGAAATCAATAAAGTGATTTGATTTGATTTGAATAAGCATATTTATTTAAATATTAATTTGGGAAACATACATAATAATATTATTATCTAACTTATCTTAAAATACAATACTTAAATCAATTAGGTTTCGATCATTACATAACACACGTAACGGACACCAAATCATTAAGTCTAATATAATCGACGAAGTTCTTGGTCGACTTGTAGGTAGTTTTATTTTTCATCAATTTAAAGAAGTAATACTTGATCGGTCAATACTTAGATCGTACAAGAAAAGCAAGAATAATACATACGATATAATATATAATATGATATCATAAGCATGCGGTAAGACGCATCTAAACTGAATATATGATTTTGAATTTTGAATTTTTTGAATTTTATCAAATACGTCTCTATTCCCGGAGGGGTTGATAGAAATTTTAACACCAACATTTTGACCGATATGTCTAGGTTCCTATGTAAAAACGAGTTTGTTACCATACACTGAGCACAGTACAGTGTAATATAAGCTTTACAAAGAATAACTAAATAATATTATGTTCTATTTTATTAAGCAGTACGAGTATATCAGTCCTTGGTTGGGTTACCAAAACTTTGTGATCTCGAACTCCTCGGTACTTCGGAATCCACGTTGGACCAGCGTGGTGGTGTAATGGCCCATACTCCTTATGTATTTCTCCATGAGAAAGGTCTGTGTCCAGCAGTGGGACGTATATAGGCTAAGCACAATAACTACAGTCGCATACGATATATGCGATACCTCTAAGAGTTGCATCAATCACAGACTCCTTGTTATATATTATGTGCTCCTCATTTACTTGTTCCATTTTTTAATATTGGGTCCTTACCTATGAAATTGGTGTTGTTTTTCTCTCTTAGTATTTTGTCTGTAACTATTAAGATTCAGAGTATTCCTAAAAATAATTACCTCGTCTAAAAATAGACTATATTTTTGAGCTCTTTTGTTTTATTTTGATAATTTGTTGTAAGTTTAATGGTGTTAAAATTGGACACGGAGACAACTCTTTTTAAGTGCCTCCCGAATACATCATTTTATTTGCATTCACTTAAAAACGATAAATAATTTTTATGAAGTGTGATATTACACATATTACTAAAGCTTGTCTAATGATAGATGCCAAATATTAATATCTTTGGATTTGTCGTTGTGAAGAAAACTGAAAAAAAAATTGTATGTAAAATGCAGGATTCCGCAAAATCTCCATACAAAACACCAATTTCATAGGTAAGGACCTAATATAATGATGGTAAGACCACCTGATGGTAAGCAGTACATGAGTCCATACGTTAAGTACTCGCGAAGGATAACTGCTACTCAATCGCTTCTTTTGTAATTATGTCTTTAATGTTTGTATGTGAAATTACATGTAATCTCACAAGATACAGTAAGATCACTGCTTGAACTAAAACTAATGATAGTTAATGTAATCAAAACATAGGTCACAATAGTCTTAAACCCACACCTTCGTCTCACCGTGACTTAATCCGAATTGAACAGCTTACAAGCTAATACTGTATATGTTAACTTTTATGTAATCTGACATAATAATTGTATGTAATTATTGTGTACACAAGACAAGAACCTGTTGCTATCCTCTGGTCTATTGATCGGACTCCAGGACCCGTCAAAAAGCACCATCTGTGTACCGCACTCCTGGAGTCCGTTGCGATAATAATCCGATGTGATCATAATTAATTATTTGACAAAACTAAACAAATAATTTTATTAGTGACAACTTGTGTCCTATTAGCTTGTGTGGTTGTTTAGGTAGCGGTAGCCGAGTTGGGACGGACGGGCACTACTCGTTCGAGAGGCCGCGGGAAACGCGGGGTCGATCCCACCGCCTGTACCACTGAGATTGAATAAAACTTATGTACAGTTCACTGTGAATATCGCTTGCCCGGTGCATGGCAGCAGGCTCGCCACCTGTTACATGGGGACCTAACATATCTGGAGAAATGTGGGTGTTTAACACATCTGCCTACCCCTTCGGGGAAAGAGGCGTGATGATATGTTATATTGTGTGATGATATGTTATGCTTCCCTGTAAAACTTAGAGATTTCGTAATTTTAAAAACGCGCCACACAGGTGCGGTCCAGCAGTGACTGCAGCAGACGACTGGCCGATATCAAAATAACGATTTAATAACAATTAATAGTTATTGTATTATAGACATTCGGTGATGAATAAATAGGAGCTCGGTGGCGTAGTGGTCAGTGCGCTTTGTCCCAGGCCCTGTCTGGTCCCAGCAGTGGGACGTATATAGGCTGATGACGAACGATGAATAAATACATTTAATAATTATATTATTCACATTATACTTAATAATCATGAACCGTCGTAACTACTTGTTCAATTGGGTCGTCTTATAACTCCAATTACTCAATATTACTTATACCAAATATGTACGTACATTTTTAAATAGAAGCAAACGAAATAATCTACATTACATTAACTAGTCGTCGGGCACAAAACGAGACGTAAAAGAAACATGTTTGCGAAAACCAGTGTTCGCGGTGCCCGCCAAGGGGTTAATCTAACATAATTTTGTGATTTCAAAAAGCAATAATATTGGGTCCTTACCTATGAAATTGGTGTTTTTATTCTGTCTTAGCAATTTGTCCGTAACTATTAAGATTCAGACTATTCCTAAAAAATAATTACCTCGTCTAAAAAAAGACTATATTTTTGAGCTCTTTTGATTTGTTTTGATAATTTGTTGTAAGTTTAATTGTGTTAAAATTGGACACGGAGACAACTCTTTAAGTGTCTCCCGAATACATCACTTTATTTGCATTAACTTAAAAATGGTAAATAATTTTGATGAAGTGTGATATAACACATATTACTAAAGCTTGTCTAGTCTAATGATAGATGCCAAATATTATCTTTGGATTTGTCGTTGTGAAGAAAACTGAAAAAAATTTAGTATGGAAAATGGAGAATTCCCCAAAATCTCCATACAAAACGGTAATTTCATAGGTAAGGACCTAATAATACGATTGACACTCAAATATCTTAGTTACCAGTACAGTGACGGGCGTGTTAACGCATATGCAAATATGTAAAAATATGTTTAATTTACACCAAATTAACGTCACACCAACTCGGTTTAGTGAAAGTACATAACCACGCAACCTATGTGTGATTGGGTGTCTGTCTGTTCCGGCTTGAAGGGCAACACAAATGACATTATAGGATACTGGGACACCTTTTAATAAAAATTCCACATACTTTTCTGTAGTCTAGTGGTTCATACCGCCGGGTGTTGATCGGGAGTCCGGGTTCGATTCCCTTGGGGGTTGAAGTTTTTCTGCTCGGTTGGTGGTAAGGCTTCTTGCTCGCCTGGCTAGCTACCACCGTCTTACCTAAATTTGTCGCCATAATGACAATGTTTTTAGCATTTTTGTGTTCCGGCAATCAGAGGTAAGATCGCCAGTCCCTCAGCAGGCTTCCTCAGGCACCTTCGGCCTTTTCGTCATTTACCTACCATCAGATGAGATGAAGGCCAAGTGCTTACCTGTTATATGTAAAAAAAAATACTTGGTCTATGGTCTCAAGACTAATTCTAAAATGTAACAGATGTATTCAAGCGATTATAGCTACATTAATTATAGTTAGATTCTAATAGATTATCCAAAATTCCTGGTAAATTGTTCCTGTAAATTTTTCCTTTAAATTTCCAAAAATTTGCCAATGGCAAGTATAACATAACATTAAAAGCTTTTGTTGGTAGAATAAAACGGTTTCGCTTTTGGTTGTGAATAAAATTTAAGCAATCATATGACGTTAAACGGTTCTATTTATACAAACACGAGTCCTTATCGTAATCTGAACCCGACACTTCTTCAAAGGGGTCACTGATCAACATAATATTATCAATAAGTCTTTGCCATCGGTGTTCAAGATTCAATATTATATCTATACTTATCATTTAATTAATTATTTATACTTACATAGTCTCTATTCAGAGTGTTAGACATAGATGGAGAGGTGAGAGATGGAGAGTTGCCGCGACCACGGTTTCACCGAGACACTTCTGGATTTTTATCTGAATATTTTTTTTGTCCTCAGCCTATATTCGTCCCACAGCTGGGCACAGGCCTTCCTCATGGAAACAAACACGTGACGAGTACTCCACTTTTTCCTTTTACTACTCCACATCTTCTTTTTGCAGCACTGGTATTTTACTGGCATTAAGAGTTGATTTTTGAAGAGGAGAGAATATTACAAATAAAAACATATTTTCCAGTTTTAAAAGCTGGGAAATATGGCAGAGGTATTAAACAACACTACATTTTACCTAATTTCCTAAGGTCCCATGCATCAGGCACAATGTGAGACAAGCGATCTTCATAATCTAAATCAGTGGTACGAGGTTTTATAGTCGTCGAGTCGAGGATCCTCATAAACACATAGTTCTTTTAACTAAACTGTCGTTATCTCTATAATTTTTTTAGTTACATATAACGTTATAAATAGAAACACATGAGGAGTATCGGCCGTAACACCACCTCGCTGGCCCAATGCGGGTTAGTGGGTAGAAACGGTCACAAATGCGTCACAAAGTCTTGGTCACCCATCCACAGCCTGACCATGGCGAAGGTAGCTTTGCTTTCGATCGAAGCCAAAGCGCACTTACCACTACGCCACCGAGCTCCTCCTCATGTGTTTCTCCATGAGGAAGGCCTGTCCCAGCAGTGGGAGGTATATAGGCTGATGACGACAGTTATAAATAGACATTGGAATGTCCATTTTATTTAACGTATTTATAAATAATCTCCAATAAGATGGTATCCATAATTAATCTCGACTCGTTTGAACCCAGTAAAATTTTCCTTAAAAACAAGTTAAAATTATCTTTTAAATATGTATTAGAATTCTAAATGTATGTGTCAAGTATACAAGGTTAGGTATATTTAAAAATTAATAGTTTCAAGAAATTTCTTTGTCAGTGGTTGCATTGAATTTGACTTTATAATATAATTTAAAGTCTTAAAATTAGCAGTGGATTAACGAATTTGCATCGGGCCATGCAGTTTGGTGGTGAAATGAAATGAAATGAATATTTTTTAAGATAATCATTTAGGAACAAGTGGATACACTTATGGCGTGTCAAAAATATTAGAAAATTTACAAAAAAATATTGGACCTTACCTATGAAATTGGTTTTTTTATTCTCTCTTTGTATTTTGTCTGTAACTATTAAGATTCAGAGTATTCCTAAAAAATAATTACCTCGTCTAAAAATAGACTATATTTTTGAGCTCTTTTGATTTGTTTTGATAATTTGTTGTAAGTTTAATTGTGTTAAAATTGGACACAGAGACAACTCTTTTTATGTGCCTCCCGAATACATCATTTTATTTGCAGTCACTTAAAAACGATAAATAATTTTTATGAAGTGTGATATTACACATATTACTGAAGCTTGTCTTATGATACATGCCAAATATTATTATCTCTGGATTTGTCGTTGTGAAGAAAACTGATAAAATGTTAGTATGTAAAATGCAGAATTCCCCAAAATCTCCATACAAAACACCAATTTCATAGGTTACAATTCTACTCGTTTACCTCTACAGTTTTTTCTTCCTGTTCACTACCGGGAGTTACAGGTAAGAAACTCTGCAAGGGTTCCATTCTCAATTTACATAAAATTGTCTAACGTTCTACAATGTACAAATATAAAAAAAAGCTTTGCCTTTCGATGTCGAAAACAAAGCTAACTTCGCCATGGTCAAGCTTTAGATGGGTGGTCAAGCTTTAGATGGGTGACCAAAACTTTGTGATCTCGAACTCCTCCGTGCTTCGCACGCTAAGGCGTTGGTTCCGGTCACTTTTGAAACCCTTTCTTCTCACCAACCCACATTGGGCCAAGGCGTTGGTTCCGGTCGCTTTTGCAACCCTTTCTACTCACCAACCCACATTGGGCCAGCTTGGTGGTGTTACGGCCCATACTCCTCATGTGTTTCCCAGGCCAGTGCCCAGCAGTGGGACGTAATTAAGAATGTAAAAATCATTACTTGAGTCAAGTATTAAAATATGTGAAAATACTTTTAACTTTAATTACGTAACTCCACTTGATATTTGCAAAACCTTTAAAGAACTTAATATTAAAAAACAAAAGATCTATGGGATATATCAACAGACCTTTTAAAAATAATAATAAATGAAATATCACCTTATTTAGCATATATATTCAATAAATGTATTGATGAAGGACAGTTCCCTGATTTGATGAAACATAGTAAAATCATTCCATTATTTAAAGCAGGCGATAAGAGTGATCCATCAAACTTCCGACCAATTTCTATTCTACCTGCACTTAGTAAAATCTTTGAAAAAATTATATTTAATCAGTTGCTATTACATTTTAACGTAAGCAAATTATTACATGAAAAGCAATTTGGTTTCACTAAAAATAGATGTACTACGGATGCGGGCGTCGCACTCATCAAACATATATTTGACGCATGGGAGAACAAGCAAGATGCAATAGGTATTTTCTGCGAACTTTCAAAAGCGTTTGATTGTGTGGATCACCAAATTTTGTTAGTAAAATTGAAACATTATGGAGCTTCGGAAACTGCTATACGCCTTATACAATCATATCTTACGGATCGAATACAAAAAGTTAACATAAATGGTACTAATTCTTCCGGCGCGCCTCTGCATATGGGAGTGCCCCAGGGCTCTATATTGGGCCCCTTATTATTCTTAATATATATTAATGACTTGCCTTACTTTGCTAAAGACCTTTGTGAGATAGTTTTGTTTGCTGATGACACTTCTTTGATTTTCAAAACTGACAGACGCAATAACGTATCTGACGAAGTAAACAATGCTCTCTCGCAAGTCTTGCATTGGTTCAATATTAATAACCTTGCACTTAATTCTAAGAAAACAAAATGTATTAAATTTTGTATGCCTAACGTAAAGCAGATCGATACTCAAATTTGTATAAAGGAGGAACGGATAGAAATAATTAAGTCTACCACTTTTCTTGGAATTACTGTGGACTCTAAACTGCAATGGGGTCCACATATTACGACTCTAGCAGGAAGACTAAGTTCAGCTGCGCATGCAGTTAGAAAAATAAGGCAGCTCACTGATGTTGAAACGGCGAGATTAGTTTATTTTAGCTATTTTCACAGCGTAATGTCGTATGGTCTACTGTTGTGGGGCTCCGCTGCTGACATTCAGACTATCTTTGTACTTCAAAAGAGAGCCATTCGTGCCATATACAACCTTAGACCACGTGACTCGCTCAAGGAATTATTTAGGGAAATAGATATATTAACTGTGGCGTCTCAATACATCTTTGATTGTATTATGTATGTACGTAAACACTATGATACTTTCCTTAAAAATTCTGACTGCCATAGCCTTAACACCAGAAATAAGCATAAGCTCGCCGTTCCAAGCCTCAGACTTCACAAGACTGTTAAATGTTTTATAGGAATCAGCATAAGAATGTATAATAGGCTGCCACAAAGTTTTATTGACTTGCCCCTGCATAAATTTAAATCAACTGTTAAAAGCTGTTTAATGAAAAAGGGGTATTATAAGATAGAAGATTATTTTACAGATAAAAATTCGTGGCTACTATAATTTGCTCCTCTGCACATACTTATTTTACAATATTTAAAATGTTCTTTATTCCTTTTGTTATTATGGCTGTTTAAAAAAGGCTAACTGTTGAGTTTCTTGCGGCACTTCTTCTCAACAGGCCATTCACGTCGAAGTGCTAGTAGGGAAAAAAATATTGACGTGCAAAAGTATTTCATGTAAATCTAATTGCAGAATAAATGATTTCATTTCATTTCATTTCATTTCAAAACACATAATGGGCGTCCTTGACGACTAATTACAATTGTTCAGCTCATTTCAGCGCTTTTTGTCTAAAGGATAATTTTTATATGAGTGCTTACGCAGCTGTACAGCGGTGAAAAGCTGAACAAGCTTCATACTAAACTGGCCTTTTATGAGGACAGAAGCGGAACTGAGTTGAACAAATGTAATTAGTCCCTTATAGAGAGCAGCGGAAGCCAAAAAAAGCAGTTCTTTTTTTATATTTCTTTTTTTTATAGTTCAAAATATTAGGTCCTTACCTATGAAATTGGTGTTTTGTATGGAGATTTTGGGGAATTCTGCATTTTCCATACTAACATTTTATCAGTTTTCTTCACAACGACAAATCCAGAGATAATAATATTTGGCATGTATCATTAGACAAGCTTTAGTAATATGAGTAATATCACATTTAATAAAAATTATTTATCGTTTTTTAATGGATGCAAATAAAATGATGTATTCGGGAGGCATTTGAAAAGAGTTGTCTCCGTGTCCAATTTTAACACAAATAAACTTACAACATTTAATCAAAACAAATCAAAAGAGCTCAAAAATATAGTCAATTTTTAGACGAGGTAATTATTTTTTAGGAATACTCTGAATCTTAATAGTTACAGACAAAATACTAAGAGAGAAAAAAACACCAATTTCATAGGTAAGGACCCAATATGTATGTTCATTTGACAGGTGACAGTCTTCCTTTCCAATATGAATCATTTTCTGCCAACCGTGCATACATATTTTTCAACTCGACAGTACACGTGGTACGCAAAAAAAACTGCATAGAATATGTTATTTACATAAAATAACAACATAACATATCTACAACCTACAGCAAACATTATAAACATATTAGCACGCCTCTTTCCCCGATGGGGTAGGCAGAGGTGGTAAACACCCACTTTTCGCTAGATATTTTAGGTCCCCATGTAACAGGTGACGAGCCTGCTGCCATGTACCGGGCACAATGAGGCAAGCGATATTCACAATGAACTGTACATAAGTTTTATTAAATCTCAGTGGTGCAGGCGGTGGGATCGAACTCGCGTTTCCCGCGGCCTCTCGGACGAGTAGTGCTCCGTCCTTCCCAACTCGGCTACCGCTGCCGTTATGTTACTTTATTTATTTGTGTTTGTGTTATGAATTTCTATTAAGCCGCCACCAGATCTTTGCTTTACCTGATGGTTGACTGTTGGAGAGCGATATCAGTCGTTAAGTCCGCTATGTGTTGATTATTGTAATGAACATTAAAGCTAAAATAAATAAATGAATAGAATTAAATACAGCTTTCACCGATGTATTGCTAGCTGGAGATGTATGTAACATAAAACGATATTATTTTTTTTCACTTGAAACCCACGCTTAATTATGAACTTGTTGAAAATTTACATCTCGTCGCCAACCACAATCTTCCTTGAAACACATGAGGAGTACGGATCTCAACAACCTAGGCCCAACGCAGATTGGTTGGCATAAACGGTTACAAAACCATTAATTCATCCATATCCATCAGCCTATCGACGTCCACTGCTGTACATACTCGTAGGCCTCCCCCAATGAAAGAAAGAAAGAAAGAAAGAAAAAAGTTTACTTGGCAATTATTAAAAAATAACAATAGTACATAGTAAACTTTCAATTTACATTAAGTATGCCAAATTGGTCTCCACTCAGCATGTGTCGAGGCATTAGCCGCGACGCTGGTCTTCCGTGGATGCCAAAGAAAAACAAATAAAAAAAACTAAATAAAAATATAAACAAAATGAAATAAAAATAACAATAGTTTTACACATTTGACACAAATTAAACATTCATCATACAAATAAATTTAAATGCTACTATAATACGACTATAAAGCTTGTTTCTTAAAAATATGATCTCCACAACTCGCGGTCCAGCGCCGCCCGCATCCAGCGACTTCCTGCGACCTTCATCAGATCGTCGGTCCACCTTGTTGGGGGCCTACCCACGTTGCGCCTCCCAGTACGTGGTCGCCACTCGACAACCTTTCCGCCCCAACGGCCGTCAGTTCTACGAGCAATGTGCCCTGCCCACCGCCACTTAAGGTTCGCAATTCTGTGGCTATGTCGGTGATCTTACCTCTTCTGTGAATCTCTTCATTACTGATTCGATCACATAAATAATTTCTAACCATTGCCCTTTGAGTGACTTTGAGCCTTCTTATGAAGTCCATTGTAAGCGGCCACGTCTCAGTACCGTATGTCATGACTGGCAGACGCTCTCAATACCATTCAGGACGAGTTTGACGTGTTTTCCGAAGCACGAAAGTACAGAAGATTTTAAATTTTGGTGATCCGTCCTCGGCTCCTCCTCCAAACCAAACAAAAGCATATAAACCAGTACAAAAAAATCGTCAGTATGCATATCAATTAATGCAAACACAGCTTTTTAAGTTTTTTTTTAGAATACGTTTCTTAAAATAGCATCCATTGACGTAAAAGGTTCTCTTTAAATAGAAACTAATACAGGTTTAATCAGACGAAGGTACTGTTTTGATTCCTGCGATGTTATAAACTTTTGAAAAACTCGAAATAAAAGGGGTAATGACATTTTTGGACAAACGAGCTTTGGGCAAAATGACCTTTGGAGGTATAGGATTTTTTTTTAATATATGGTAATGGTGATGGTATGGTAATATTATAGTTTTTATGTGGAAGTAGGTAAATTAATCATTTAATTTTTAGTCACTTTCAATGGTCAGTATTGTGAATATGATATTTATGATATATCAATATTGAGATTTTTTGGTATGATTGTAACAAACTCGCACACGGACATGATGGATAATGAATAATATGAATTTCAAAAATCAAATTAATCTTGATAATAATGATTTCTTTGAAACCATTTTCATGATCACGACGATGACGGTTTTTTAAATACTCAGTTTAAAACATACCAACTTTCCCCTTGGTCGTAACTGGATGAGTGACCAACCGACCAGTAAAATTTTCACTACCACACTTAGAAGTCTATATTAACCCTCTATTGCATATGAGCCCATATATGGTATGGCGATTTTATTGTTGTTTTACTTGTAAATATATAATAACAAAGCAATTCCACATTCTTAAATCCATGTAGTGGTTTATTAGCAATAACAAAATGCAATAAGTTTGTGCATGGTTTGACGACATTTAGAAATAATGTCACTTTTGTGCGGGTAGTCGGTGAAACAAAAGACGAGTGTCTGTGAGATATTTTTGAGTATCAAAAACCATAACAAAACGTAAGTATTTGTAAATAAAAAAAATATATTTATAAAGTGAATACTATCTTCTTTATCTATCAAACATTATTTTCACACTTTTTACCTCTTTTCTATTCTTTTCACTCACTTTTATGTCGATACCATATATGGGCTCGTATGCAGTACGACGAAAATACGTTTGGACATATATGGTATCGTATGCATTGAGACTTAAGGTCATTAGGAATAAATAATTTTTCGTTTTCTTCCCGTTTATCTTATAATCGCACCTTCTTTGCTTTTGTATGGCAGAATGGACCCTGCTCGCTTTTATGGCAAAAACAAATACGCTAATCCTATTCCGGGTGATGGTTTTGTTAGTGACGATGATTAGCTGGTTTCCGACAGCGAAGTATCCTCAATTCCTTTCCCAGCTAAAAGACCCCTTTTTATACTGGAAACTGATGAGGAAAGTTCAGATGAAGATAATGCTGGTACCCCCGTATCTTTTAAAAAGATGAAACAAAGGTTACAGAGGCACCAAGACATTCCTTGAACCTTGAACTTTGTCAGAACAGACAACATTGGACATTGGCCTAAAAAAGGCCAACATGACATAGTATGTTCTATGAAACCATATACTAAATTAAAACGCTTAAAACGCAAAGTTTTTCTATGATACAATGGTAATGAAACTGTCTCCATACATTCAACGACTAATAATAATAAATATTACTTTTGTAATATTTTAATATAATAAATATTATTTTATTTATTGATTTGTTACGTTTTTGTTTGACTGCATACGATACCATATATGTCCAAGCGAGTTTTTGTTTAAGTGCATACGAGCCCATATATGGTATCGCAGTTTTTTTTCAACATTAAAACACATTTTAATATTTTTTCGATTTATTTGTCTTAATAATACCTAAATAAAGCAATATCCACAAAGAAAAAAAATTTTATTCATCTCCTTAATAATTCATGCAGTAGAGGGTAAGTGACGTGAAGTGAGGTGAACAGTAAAAAGTCTTACAACTAAAAATTTATGAATAAACTATGTTAAATCACATGAAGCAATTTAAATTTAGATAGAGTTCAAAAAGTTTAAAAAGGACCTCTGCATTCAGAATGTGTTCGGGTTACTTCGGCTTCCAGTCCGCCAATCAGAGAGGAGCGCGGCTTGTGTCGATACAACGGGCCAATGAACTGTGAATAACGAATGCGAGTTTACTTATTGTTCAGGTTCAAACATATTAGATTCCGTTGCAGAGATCTAAAATTAAGGTCTTTAATATTGGATCCTTACCTATGAAATTGGTGTTTTTTTTTCTCTTTAGATTCTAGATCTCTTTAGATGCCAAATCTATCATTAGACAAGCTTAAGTAATATGTGTAATATCACACTTCATAAAAATTATTTATCGTTTTTAAGTGAATGCAAGTAAAATGATGTATTCGGGAGGCACTTAAAAAGAGTTGTCTCCGTGTCCAATTTTAACACAATTAAACTTACAACAAATTATCAAAACAAATCATAAGAGCTCAAAAATATAGTCTATTTTTAGACGAGGTAATTATTTTTTAGGAATACTCTGAATCTTAATAGTTACAGACAAAATACTAAGAGGGAAAAAAACACCAATTTCATAGGTAAGGACAATAATTGGGTCGTAACAGTTCTTGAGGCGCAGCGTTTAATAGACCATTTTTTTGACGAGAGGAATGTAGTGTTATTACAAGAGAGACGATCCTCTGTGATGATAGAATGTAGTGAAAGATATAGTGTATTAAATTATAATTTTTTCCAACCTTTATTTTGACCTCCAACAAAAATTCCATCATCATTGTTATTGTTACACATGATTTACATGTTTACAGTTCATTACTAACATGTCACTAATAAATTTAACATGCACCGCGTAGACAATATGTCGAGGACAGTATGTTTACCTTAAAATATTGTCTTAACAACACAATATAAATACTGAAACAATCTCAGTAATGTTGGCATTGCTGTTTCAACTCATTTGTTTCAATTTACTATGCCTCCTTGGTGTAGTGTTTACCCTTCCACAGTTACAAGAATCTCTATTACAGGTAAGTCCGCCTAATGCTTACTATGTTGTTAAATTTATAAGTAACTTTTTGTTTTCTTGCAATAAAGGTTTATACGGGTGTTGTTTAAACGGTTAACAAAATATTCGAATTTCAGTCAGCAAAAAAATAGAAGTGGTCAGCTAAAATTAATAATTGGTCAGCAACTTATATGCAGCTAATATTTCTAAATCGGTCAGCAATATAATTAATTGAGGAGCAACTATAGGCAGCAAATATTTCTAAATTGGTCAGAAAAATAACTAATTTGGCTGCATCTTAAAGGCAGTAGATTCTAATTTGTCAGCAAAATAACTAATTGGGCAGCAACTCAAATATTTTCTCTTCTGCCAAATTGTTTAAAATATGTTTTGATGATACAAATATTGTTTTAAGGGTCTAAAAAAATTACCTGAACATAATATCTATCAGAATACATTTCCTAGGAATTGATCCTTGATCCTTGATTGATCCTTTTCCTAGATTTTATACACTTCTTGTAAAATATATATTGCTGACCAAATAATTACTTTGCCGCCCAACCAATTATATTGGTGACAAAATATTTGTTTGCTGCCCAAATGATTTTACGGCTAATCTTTTTGTGGCTGCCCAATTAATTACTTCTCTTATACGTAAAAACCATTAGAGCAGTTGAAAAACCGTGATTAAATAACAGAATGTGAAAATAATAATGGTAATTAATTATAATTTAAGAAAGTAGGTACTCCTCGACAGAAATACATTAAAAACTCATTGTAGTTTCTGTTAGTCATATTGAACTAACTTATACCATGTCTATCAATTATCTACAGCAGGAAATAAGCTATTTACAACTGTACATTTTATGGCATTCGTCTTACAATTGTATTTCCGCTGACACTAATACAGATGTGTCTATACACCAACCTATCTATACGAACTCAGAATAGTAGGTATATACATATAATGAACTCTATTATTGTTTATTATGGATGTAGAGTGTGCAAAAATAAAATCAAACAGATACACTATATACTATATATACTTATTTAATATTGTAAATGCGAATGTAACTCTGTCTGTCCGTCCGAACTAATTTAACCAAAATTTGATACATAGATAGTCTAGAGCCTGAGAAAGGACATTACCTACCTTTAATATTCCCATGGGAACGGGTGCTATGCGGGTGAATGCAAAAAAAAAATCCTCCCAGAAAAATGAAGGACAAATTTACCCCACTATGAACATTGCATCTAATAATGTTACTAGCTATCATGGTCCATCAGGTAGGTAAGGCCTGGTGGGACAGACAGTTTTACCCATTGGCCTTAACCCTTAAAAAAGGATATGTCAATAGCTATTTTAGTTTATATGTCAGACTAGAAGCTGAGTAGCACAAAATTAAATGGTCGTCTCGTCGGTAACGCTACAGTAATATCTTTAAAGACGGAAGCCAGTTGTGTAAGCGGAAACGCTTTAGCAAAATCCTCGTCCATGACATAATCAATTTGTAGTCGGGACTTTACAACCCCTGAGCAGTCGAGAGAGTTGCGGACTAATAACATTTGTTTAGCAATTCCGCTTGTATCCAGCCATATATGTATTATTATGTAAGAAGAACTTTAAACCAATATTTAAGAAAACGGAGTACTCTTTTTTTAAGGTATTTTTAACGGTGGCAGTAACACCTGGCTGTTTGCCTTGTTAGTATGTATAAAATATACATTCGTACATATAATCACGACTATTACGACAAAAGAACTGCAGAAGCCGTCCACAGCCATAGTCCGCGCTTCACCAAGCAGTGACTGCACTCAGCGTGGTGGTGAGCCCGTCGCCGCTATAAGCTATTGGTTGTTGTGCAGTTCTAAGTCTATTGGTCGCCTTTTACGACACCCAAGGGAAGAGATGGGTTGGTACCCTTTTAAAAAAACACTGACTGATGTGTAAAAGACTGAGATAAAATACCTGACTTTCTGATGGTTTCTTATAGATCTACTATTTCCACTTGCACCTCCACATTGCTGTGTTTACGCCATATTTGATAAATACTGTAGTAAATAATAATTATATATATTAATAAAGTAATTAAATAGTCATGTACAAACTAATACAATTAGTTCATATAAATAACATGGTTTCCGTATTTTAACTTACCTACTTAAAGAATGTATGAAATGTTAGTTCTGTTAATTAACAATAGATGGCGCTGTATGTTCGGTACATCACGCTAATGAGTTCCTCATATCGCCACATATAGGTCCGATAGTTTTGTGAAATAAAAAACTTTTCAATGGGATAACCAGGCTCTTTTTATTTATTGTTCCCTACACATTGCTACACGCAGACCGAGGTTCAAACAGCTGAGATTACTATTTCCATAGCGTAGCCTTTAGTGGCAAGTGAAGATTGAACGAACGAAAAAAAAGACACAAGAATAATACTTAGTCCAATAAAAAAATATAATGTCACATCAGGCAAAGGCTATTCTGACTAAGCCCGTATCACACCGACATATCACACCAGACAATGTGGGTGTTTAACACCTCTGCCTACCCCTTCGAAGAAATAAGCGTGATGATATGTGTGTTGTAGGTGTTTATAAAAGCCGTAATATAATTTATTAAAGAAGTCAATACCAAAATAATCCAATAGTTTATATCATAGTCTATAAAGATCCTAAGACTAAATATTTATCTTGGATAAAATTAGGTACATTACATTTTCAGCATCACTCGTATGAGTAAGTGAATATTTTAGTCGCTAGCAGTGGAGCACAAGAATACATTTAGATTAAATCATCTTACATTACAGAAGAATGATAGACAGATAATATGAGAGAAAATATTCACAAATAGCATCAGTGATTATGTTAATTAAACCTTCTTCTAATTTGAATTTAATTTAACTCTGAACGAGTAATTAGGGCATCTTACGAGTAAATTGGGAAAAAAATAATTAAGCTAGTGTCCTAAATTTCACTTGGTACAATGGTACCAAGTATAATAGAGCATTACTTGCGCTAAGTAAGTAATTTAGTTTATGTGCATGAGTTGATTATGTATAATGTTTAATTATAATCACAACGTTAAACGAAAGTAACATAATTATAAAAGAAAGATTTATGATGTCAGTACGAGTACCTATTAGTGCTTGTGATAGCTGGGGAGATTAGCAGCCGAGCATGAAGAAATTGTGACCTGATAAAACGATAGATAGATAAATTCCTTATTTGCAACCAATAAAAACACAGAAATATAGTAAAGAAAAAATACCATGCAACACAGGCGGCCTTAGAGCTAGTAGCAATATCATCTACATATATTATGTGCAACGATGTACCTAATGTCAACGCGAATTGTCAAAATATCCTAGACATAACTGATATACTAAACCTATAGATTGACCACAAACGTCGTCTACTGTAAATTATAAATAAATTGTAATATAATCAAACTAGTACAATTTATTTAGTACAATTTTAGTTTACACTAGCCACCCGCCCCGGATTTTTCGAACGTTTTATTTAGTCTTATTTCATCTGGGGATAGTATTGATCCCCAACAGGAAAATAATTTATCAAATCGTCTTCAGTAGATCCAGATATTACCTCCGACAACGAACAAGCTCACAACTCTACCTCTTTATAATATTAGTATAGATTAACACGATTATTCATAAAAACACGTTAGTCAAATTCAATATTACACAGTTTCATTGAAAATGAGCATGAACAAATTGAAATTTGCGCCATTCTGCGCAAATTATGTCAATAAGCTCTTAAGCATTATTTAGCAAATCAACTAATTAATTTTTAAGCAATGCATAAAATTTACTTATTCAACATTTTTAATTAGTATTTATCTTTCACTTTAACGGGTAAGCCGTTTGGTAAAAATGTCGTCGAAAAATAACAGCCCTGTTTATCGTCCCCCATTTTGAGGGTTTACTTTTTCTGCATACTTTTCCTGAGATTGCTTAATTGACAGATATGTCACATTTTGGCAGGAAATTTAAATCGAGATTTAAAACTCGATTTTGTAATTTTTTGACAATGCCTCTTATGTAAAAAATTTACAAAATCATGATTTAAACTAGTTTAAAAATTTCCTGCAAGTGTAGTTTATCGTTAAATAGGGTATTTTGAAGTCATATTTCCATAAATTGTTTAAAGTCTTGTTTAAAACTGATTTTTTTATGAATAAAGAGGTTTGCTTTTATGTATAGATTAGAGAGTAGTTAAGGATTTTTGGTTCGTAACGACAATAGACTTACGTATGGGACCAAGAAAATTACTGGGAATGTGTGGGTTCGTAATGCACACGCCAAAGTTTTATTGAATTCCTTGTAAGAATGACAGATCATAAACTATGGGTCCAAGGCCTATTTAAGTTAGACCTGTCTATTATAGTTATTCCTGATTTGATAGAGCATCGTAGACCTTACAGATTACATAAACATTTCCGACTTATACAACTGGAAACAACGCCTGCGTTATCCGCACTGATTATACAATTGTGTAGTTATTAGATAAGACATAAAGGTCTTGTTTATTAAAGATGTCCGGGGATGAACGGTTGGGGGTTGGGCTGGGGGTATATAAGTATAGTCACTGTGAGGGAGTGGACTGTAATAGTGTTGATTGGGAGCCAATATTGGGAAAAACTCGGGAATGAAAAAGACCGTGATATGTTCAAGAGCAGTAATAATGGAAAGTTAAAAAAACACAATGTCATTAATAAAAAAAAGTTTAAAAACATAAATGATATCAAAAAGGTCTGCAGTCCTGCACAGTCACATTCAAAAGTCCATAGTCAGTAAAAATTTATCACATGGAGCAGAGCTCGCCGGAATATGATAGAAATGCATCGAGTCCTAATTTATGATAAGTTGAAATTTGTTTGCTTTTTATAACTATATAGTGTGATTTCCGGACAAGCTATTATATTTCATGAAATATGATACTATGAATGGTATTTTGAAAGTAACTGTATATATATTACATTCCTCCGGTTTGGATTGGAATAAGCCGTACCTGGAGTTCTTAATCGCTTATTGCCTAGTGGATTACATTCATCCATCCATCAGCCTATATACTTCCACTGCTAGATATAGGCATCTCCACAACTCACGGTCCCGCATCGCCGGCATCCAGCGACTTCCCGCGACCTTCGCCAGATCGTCTGTCACCGACAACATTGCTCCCCCCAGTGCGCGTCTACCACTCGAGAACCTTTCCGCCCCAACGACCGTCAGTTTCACGAGCAATGTGCCCTACCAAGTGATAGATATGGTTCGCAATTCGGCATTGCATTCACATAGATAATAATTATGCTTCCATCTTTGACGACCCCCGTGGGCGTTTGAACGCTGGTCTCAAGGCGTCGCCATATCGAAAGGTCCTGTTCCAGTTCGATCCTCGGTGGGGGAAAATGTTTCTTTGATGAATACTTGTATTTTTTCTCCAGTCTTGGGTGTTTAGTATTAGGTCCGTACCTATGAAATTGGTGTTTTGTATGGAGATTTTGGGGATGTTGCATTTTACATACTAACATTTTATCAGTTTTCTTCACAATGACAAATCCAGAGATAATAATATTTGTCATGTATCATTAGACAAGCTTTAGCAATATGTGTGTGAACACGCTTGATAAAAATTATTCATCGTTTTTATGTTAAAGCAAATCAAATTATGTATTCGGGAGGCAGTTAAAAATAATTGTCTTTGTGTCTAATTTTAACACAATTAAACATACAAAAAATTATCAAATTAAATAATACGAGCTCAAATATATGGTCTACTTTTAGAAGAGGCAATTATTTTATAAGAATGTTCTGAAACTTAATAGTTACGGACAAATTGCTAAGACAGAATAAAAACACCAATTTCATAGGTAAGGACCCAATATATGTATTGTTTATTATTGTTTCCGTCATTTAGTATCCGTAACACAAGCAGCATTAGTTGCTTAAATGGGGCTAGTTGATAACAGTGAATGTCTGAAAATATTTTCTATTTTATTTATTTTTTACTTCATGGCTTTCGCCGCACATTCCACAAGCGGGTCCACTTTGCATGTCTTGTAAAGGTGTTTTTTTGTGTTGTATAATGATTATCGCTATCACGGCTGGCGTCATTTGACGCCAATTTCTATCCAGCATTAATTTACATGAGACTTCCTAATATTAACAAAGAGGTTACGACAAAATCCGTATTGGCTTTTGCTCATTGCGACCTATATGAAGCCACCAAAGAAAACAAACAAATAAAGTCTATAGATAATTATGTCAATGTCAAAACTATTATGTCTGTAATTGTTGCTTACAATCGGTACACTAAGCATATTACCTAATAAACTATTACGTCTCCGAGTCTCACACTTACATTAAGTATTAAATTGTTTAACTCGAATTCCTAACCTACCAATATTACAGAATACTCTCTAGCATCGATAGGAATATATTTAGCTGTTTACACTCATTTCACCACAGATCACAAAGGTTATGTAAGAACAAGTCTAACGTGACAAAACAGCTGATAAAATCGGTCCTTTTTAAATTTCTTTTAAATAATGTATGGCAGTTTTAAGTCAGCCAATTGGGACGCGCCTCGCTCACGTTATATCGGGTCAATGAACTGTGATTTAGGCATGATTAGTTTCAAAGCTAGTCGATATAAGATAAGTTATTTGCCTCCTTTGTACTCTTATTTGAATGTTTTTCTACTTGATACTGTAACAAAATTGCCAAATACGTCCCTCTGTTGGAAAGAAATAAAGAATCACAAATAAGTATGGGCGTTACCACTACCATGCTAGCGTAATACTGCAGTAGTATTGTTTGAGAATATATCTTGCCTTACATCGTGCCTGGTGCATGGCAACAGGCTCGCCACCTGTTTCTTTTAAACTTAACATATCATGCGAAACGTGGGTGTGTAACACCTCTGCCTAACTCTTCGGCGATAGACGCGTTGTAATAATAGGTTATCTATGAATTTGCCATTTTTTTCTCTCTTAGTATTTTCTCTCTCTCTCTCTTTTTCCTGCCCTGTTCCCAATTTTATTCGGGGTCGGCGCAACATGTCTTCTTCTTTCACTCTCCTCTATCACTCGTCAAGTCAACACTCACGCCCATCCTCATCAAATCATCATTCACACAATCCAGCCATCTTTTCTTAGTATTTTGTCTGTAACTATTAAAAGAATATATTCTAAATAAAAATAATTACCTCCGCTAAAAATAGACCATATTTTTAAGCTATTTTGATTTGTTTTGATAATTTGTTGGAAGTTTAATTGTGTAAAAATTAGAAACGAAGACAACTCTTTTTAAGTGCCTCCTGAATACATCATTTGATTTGCATTCACTTAAAAACGATTAATAATTGTTTTAACTGTGATATCACAAATATTGTAAAACTTGTCTAATGATACATGCCAAATATTATTATCTCTGGATTTGTCGTTGTGAAGAAATCTTAAAAAAAAATGTTAGTCTGGAAAATGCAGACTTCCCCAAGATCTCCAAACAAAACACCAATTTTATAGGTTTGTTTAGATGGTTGCAATACCAACCGGAAACAACGGCTTAACGTACACGAAAAACCTTACAAAGCATTCGAGATCACATTATTTTGATGATCGGTTCACGCTCAAAAACCGTTCCAACCAAACCTGGGTTAGGACCACCTCTTGTTTGTTCATCTCCCGATAAAGTCTCCCACTAGGTCCGAACGCCCCGGCAGTCTCGAAGAATTACTTGGGCTGAACAAGAGCCACTCCCACTAGTTTTTTTTAATTTAATAGATTTATATTTTTTAGAAATTTCGATAGGGTCGACATAATTTGACTTATTAAAAAAAATGTTTACTTTTGAATGCTTTTTTGTTTTTGATTTTTTTTTGAGTCGGTTTTTAGCAAAGCACAAAGACCGCAATGATCGGAGGATAAGTTCGTTATCACGCATTTTGAAATAGGATTGTCATTACAATAAACGGCATCAATGCTAGTTGCAGAATGTGATGTAATTCTGGTTGGCTTAGAGAACTGATTAATTATATAAAATAATTTAAAAACACGCGTTAATCGAATGGTTTCTGCTGTATTTTGAAATAAATCTACATTAAAATAGCCACAAACAATAACCGGTTTGCACTTATTACTTTATTTTTTAAGTAAATCTTCCAATGTCGATTCAAATAAGATAAAATTAGCCCTCGGTGGACTGTAAATACGTAATATAACTCGATATTCTACTTCAATACAAGAAATTTCAATAACGTGTTCTATACAAAGTTTAGCGTTATCTTTACGTTCCTTATATTTTATATCATTTTTGACAAGATACTATTTCTTGCATAATTACTGGATACAAAAAAATATCAATGTAAACGTGTGTACATGTGACAAAGGCTTTGCTTCTGTCTGCGTTTTTATTTTTTTGACACTAAAGGAATATGCAACAAACTAGCGTTGTTATTGGCAGAGATGTGTTGATAGATATATTATTTTGAGGAAAATATTTATTAGAATGGCTATTAACATGCATAATATTATTTGTGGTTATATTATTTATAACCGAGTAGGTACGCGAGTCGCTTTTCAATCAAATAATTCTGCGGAGTTGACCTTCTCTGCTTGAATTACTTCTGAAACTGTTACTAAGTTCCCAATAGTTTCGGAAGTAATCTTCGTTAAATTGTTTTATAATTGAACACAACAAGGTAATTGCTTCTTTAATACAAGTACTCAAAGTTTGTTTTATAACGCAGATACCACCAGATTGATAATCTGTTAAGTGGATTAATTTAGAGAAACAAAAATTTCACGACGTTCAAGCTTTTGCTCTTTCCACGTCGAACATAAAATTAAAATAAATGGAGCATAATATAAATTAGGCCTTCAGAAATTCTTCGTTGAAAATTGCCTTTAATTCCGTCTGTTCAAACATACTGCCGGACGATATTCTAAATAATATGTTGTTTTGGCTTATGTTGCACTAGTCTTATGACTTACCATAAGGACTCATTATGGTAAGTCATTAGATTTGACTTGGAAAAAAAATGTTGGACTGCTTGCAACTTCGACAGAGAACAGAGTGCATGTCTCAGTCTTATTTTTGAAACCGACAGCAAGGCCGACGGAAAAAGCAGATGCCTCAATTGTTTTGAAAATGTTAAAGGAAATCTTATGACAAATTAGTTATTATACTTATGTTTGATGACAGCATTAGGGATTATTATAATGCGTCTTATCGACGGCCCGCCAACTGCTGAAAATTATAATCGCGGGCACCTTTTAGGCACATTCTTTTATGTTTAATTTGATAAAACATCTTCTGGCCTACTCTGTAACGTAATATTGACAAGTCAATATTGATTTGATGTCACGTCAAATGTCATGTCCTTAGATAATTTCAACAAAAGTGTTCGAAATGACAGAAATCCAATTCTTATCCAATGAAATTTACTTAGAGAGTAGGACAACTATTTAGATCACTTGAAAGCTCAAAAATGCGATACCAATTTTGAATTGTGAAAGTGTGCGTTTACTATCACCTAAGGCTAAAAAGTGTTTTTCAATTACCTCTTTTTAATTTTGTATAATTTTTTTTTAAGTTCTATCGAAACTATTAAAAATACGAAATTTTCATGTTATTAATGTTGCTGTTATTAATGGGAAGGATTTCACCAAAAATAAAATCAAATACGTTTTAATGTTGTGTTATTAATAAGTAGGCAATTATGCTTTATCATTAAATTTGTATGGGTACACTTCACACATTGTTACCTATCCTTAGACCATAGAACAAATATTTTTCTAGCACTGTTATGTCCAAACTTCAATACTCAGCAATAATAATTATATTGACAAGTTTTTATTATTGTGATTCTGCTGCTATTATTGTGAGTCTTTTTGATATCGCTGAAAAAGAAAAACATATAAGTGTACAAATTGAGTTACAATAAAAATACTCTGGGTTTTTTTTAATAACAATGCTACGCAGAAAGAAAGCAATATTTGCATGCATGTAAAATATTTAAAAAAACTTTAATGTAATAATAATAATAGTAATAATAATCTCAACAAATTTGATCAAGCACTAAGGTAATGTAAATTTATTACTTAAAATCTTGTACTCTAAAAATAAAAGAACTTTCATCTTCACAAAATATTAAATTAAATAATGGAATTGAAGTAATTTTAAGAAACAACACAGAAAAGTCAAATCAAATTCCAATAAAAAATAAACGGTTCATTGTTGTACCAAGTTTGTACCAGAATAGTGCAATTTTCAGGTTTATCGGTAAAATTACCACCACTGTCAATTACAGAACACGTAACCTTTTTTGGATTCAATCGTTTTAACTAAAAGAGCTCCACAATAACACAATAGTAATAACATCTCTGAAGAGATAATTTTACGCGTGCTGAATTTTTCTTAACCATCAATGAGAAATCATCATAAGTGACAGTTATCGCTCTCCCTTTCAAGTTTATTTATATCTCCTTATGAGATTCTTTTGTCTACTTAAATGTGTCTATGGTTTATTCTATTTCAAATAATGTATTTTCTATTCTACATTATCCTAAAGCAACATTATGCTTTCTACGAAGCCTCATCATGTATGTAGGCGCCATTAATTCAGCATTGTTTCCAAAGGCTCTATAAATAGGTTAGTTTAGTGTTCGCTCCGTCTTCTATACACATAATTATGTTGCCTGTAAGTTTGTTAGCTTTTAAGTTTTAACAAGATCAAAGCTATAGTTTCGCTACTTTCTTTATTCTAGAACTTGATGGAAGGCTTTTGTGAGCCCGCGCGTTAATACCAAACACTGATAGAACGCTAGTATAACTTATATAATTATCTTTATTTTCTTTTGTGTACTTTAGTACATATTACAAAAAACTTTTCATATTACCTTCGCCTTTATACCGAAGGTTCAAACACTATTATATATCACAAATTACTATTTAATCAGAACAATACATTATTCCATCACGTTTATTGTGTATTTATTCTTAAATATGTATGTATAAATGTATTTATTTTACATACATACAAATAGTCACGACTATTATCCCATAAAGGCTAGTCAGAGACTAGGCAAAAGCACCGCAGAAGCAGTCCACTGTCATAGTCCGCGTTTCACCAGCAGTGACTGCACTCAGCGTGAGAGGTGGAGCCCGTCGCTATATATATAACTATATATATTTATTTTAGTATAAGTAGTAGTAGTTTTAGTATGTCGTTTTTTTTATTGATATATTTGATGTGTATCTGTTATTTCGTCTTCTTTTTAGCATCTGCGTCCCAATACAATACTATAATGATCATTCAAGGGTTGACTGGAAGACGTCTCTTTTAGGGAGAAGTCCGCCATGGTAAACAATATTATTTATTCATGTTTTGTACATTTGGTTCAAATGCAATAAAGAGTATTAATATTCTGTATAGTTTTTCTCCCTTATAATAACTTCTTCCATTATAGGACTCGTATTGTCCTTACTTCCTATATCACTATGGCTGTCATTCCAGCCAGCATAAAAATCAGCAACTCAACTCAACAATATTGACGCACTATCCATAGGTTTCACCACCAGAGTATGTCTCCTAATACTCACAAACCCTAAAAAGCTCAGACTCCAACAAAGCGGAGACGACACCAGCGGTAAGATTATTTTAATCAACCAATAAAATTTCATTTTTCACACTGAAAAAGAATTTTTTTTATATAAAAATCTCAGCATATAACTCCACACTACCTGATGATAAGCAGTAGAGGAGTCCATATGTGAAGATAGCTAGTGCAGCATGCTGACATACTGCCCTAGCCACCCTCACCTTGCCGGCACAGAAAATGCTTTTTCATGCCTCTTTTGAAGGAACCCATATTGTAAGAAGAGGGAATACGTGTGCCGGTAAGGACTTCCACGCTCTAGTTGCGCGACAGAGAAAGGAACCACGAAAAACTTCTCTGTAATAAATTACCATCCCATTTTAAAGATGTAGATTCCTTAAACAGATTTAAGTCTCAATTACGCAATCATATTCTCCAAGACTGCTATTCCTCTTAGTTGAAACGAATTGATTTATCGTGTGTATCTATGGTATGGTTTATGCATATACTGTGTCATGTGTGCTGTGTTCCTTGGGATGTGCTATGTAAAGGATCTATGGACTTTATAATGTTGTTATACGGTGCCTGTTTCTTATGTAATAACATATATGATAATGTTCTCATGTAAGTGGATTTATTGTAATCTTTCTATGAGAATAAATTCTTTAAACCTTAAATCTGTTTCTTCTTGTTTTGGACTTCTCCGTACATCTCCGCTTTGAACCGAAAAGGCAGTATCTAAATAAACAAGGTAAACGGCTCATGTTATATTTTATGCAGCATCAGCTATCCCTGCACAAACTCCACTTACTGAATGCCAGGCAAGAACAGTACTTTTTCCGTCCAATTTTCAGCAACATTGTTTCAGCTAAGCTTTCTTGTACAATTATTTATTCTGTGATGGAATGGGATTCCATCCCAAACCGTTCACGTTCCACCGTTCGCGTCCAAATTGAATTTAGTTTACTCTGCGAAACGTCGGGATGGCGTATTGTCATGAAGACTCCAATTATTTGTACTGCCTTCTCGACATCACTTTGTGAATCTGATTTTATAATTTGTGACATTATGATCTAAATTTAGTTGATATTTTATGTTACTGTTGAGAGATTCATGTGAATTATTTATTTATTATTTATTTATTTAATCTTTATGTACGACGTACAAAGGCGGACTTAATGCCTTGAGGCATTCTCTACCAGTCAACCGGAAAGCGGAGTGAGGAGAGCTAAAACGACGGTACAATAAAAGTTGAAAAATCAACAAAAATAGAATACTTAGAAATATACACTAATAATTACACTACAAGATATAAATAACCATAATATTTATGAATATAGAATATAATATACCTACACACGATGTATGTTATATACAACATTAATATACATATACTACGGAGATAAAAAAACATAACAATAATAAATAATTATACTTAAATAAATCACGACTTACACACAATAAATAATTCAATAAAAATAATTATGTAATAATATGTGCTTTTGATAAGTCAGTTTTGTATGTATTTAATTAGAAAGAAAGATTATTTCGTATTGACGAACGATAGTACACAGAAAAAAAGGTTACATTCCATCTACATCATATACAGCATAGTATGGACACAAAAATACTTCATTAAAGCAACGAAAGCCAAAAGTTAGTTCTGAGAAACGTTTATTTGTGTTTGCACCCGCAAAATATAATGAATTTTTCACCGATTTTCAGTTTTCTACTTGAATATAAATTGAAATAGATCAAAAGCTTAGCATCTCTGCCTACCCCTTTGGGAATGAAGGCGTTATGAAATGTTTGTTGTTGTTTGTTCGGTTGAGGTACCTTTGTATTTGCTTTTGGTGAAGTGAGAAGTAACATTTCGTCCCCAGCCTATATACGTCCCACTGCTGGGCACAGGCCTTCCTCTTGGAGAAACACACGAGGAGTATGGGCCGTAACACCACCATACTGGCAAATGCGGGTCGGTGGGCAGAAACGATTGCAATAATAGCGATCGGGACCAACGGCTTATTGTGCCTTCCGAAGCACGGAGGAGTTCGAGATCACAAAGTTTTGATCACCCATCCAAGGCCTGACCAATGCGAAGGTAGCTTTGTTTTCGACATCGAAAGCCAAAGCGTACTACTAACCACTACGCTACTAAGCTCCTCAGAAGTAACATTTGATTATATGATTTACCAAATTAATGCCCTTTATATCAGTGTATATCAGCGAAATCTTTATATGCTTTTCGATCCAATTTACGATCCAGTCGGCACCATGAAAATCAGCTGGAATTTAAATTTGATTCTCAAGTGATCATGCGCAATCTTACGTCAATATCTATTTGCAGGGATCACAGTGTACTTATGTCTTACTCAGCTGCTCGTAAACTGAAGGAATGTTAAATCGTCTGGATTTGAATGCGAGACCGTAAAGTTTTGATCTCGAATTACTTAATGAATTAACATGTTTGTTTATTAGGTTATATGTATTGTTCATTATTTTGCCGTCTCTTGGTAGCACCCTCTTTCTATCTCTTCGTATTTCCTCAAAGCGTGAGAGAACTTCAAATTAAATCGAACCACAGTGGTGCTTAATATCTTTTCGATTTGAACCCAAAGTGTTCAAAACACTACTAGAGTTCCACTATGCTTATCCTAACGCGGCATCCACACCAAGACGTACAGTCAGCATCGGAAGTTTCATCAATAGCTCATCATTTTGGTACCGTGTCACATTTTCCATATACGACATTTTCCTGGACACATCGGGTCATTTGCGTGGACATTATTTCGACAAGGTACAAGGTTTCTCCAGCGATTCCAGCGACAGAAGGCGTTGATCAGTGATTGTCGATCTCAGAAAAAATGTTTTATCTATCATTATAAGCTTAAAAAGAAATTCTTTGTAATCGTTCCCACCCAATGATCGGATAGGTATTAGTGAAGTAGGTCATTAGCTGATTGTTGGTCAAACAAAATCAACACTTTGTACATCAATACCTTCCGAAGCCCTTCAACTTCCAAAGCCGGTAATCACTCGTCGCTAATGCCACTGGCTAACGAAAATACTATTTGGGGGTTATGTCAGTGACATTGCTTATAGAACATTTTCTTTTTTACACTATCCTCTAATTAAATATGCCACGAGCACATGTGTTTCCTTTTTTCTTTCTTTTCTTTGACGACCTCCGTAGTCGCGTGGTTTAGATGCTGGTGTCTAGGCACCGCCATTATTTATCCATGTGATGAGAGTTGATGAAGCAATGAAATAGGTGGAAAGAAGTAATTTCGGCCTACCCCTACGGAAAAAAGCGTGACCTTATGCATGTATTTATATAGTTTCCATAGCGGAAGCATTTAGATAATAGGTGTAATTGAGAGCAGCGGCAGTGGCAGCCGAGTTGGGACGGACGGAGTTGGCACTGCTCGTTTGAGAGGCCGCGGGACTCGCAGGTTCGATCCCACCGCCTGTACCACTGAGATTGGATAATTATTGTAAATATCGCTAGCAAGAGACTCGCCACCTGTTACATGGGGATCAAATTTACCCCTTTGAGGAAAGGGGCGTGATAATTATGTTCTATGTGTTATCTCACAACCAAAAACCCAATGCTTGCTATTTATTTAGGCTAGCATACGAATCAGTACCAAGTCTCCCTCTTGTAATAATTATATAAACTTTATCTTATCGTATCTGTAAACAAATAATGCTTCCATTACTATATTTGCATTATGACTTTTAGTTTAAAAAAACTAAACTGTTTATTACCTTTTTCTAATAGAGTGCTGGAAGAAACTTTATTGCCCAGAAAGTAATTATGTCTATATCGGTACTAAATGCTAAATTCGTATAACTTTCATAACACAATTACCTATTCTGACTCAAATGTCACGGGAAATATTTTCGACAAGAATTTCAAAGGAGCTTCTGATAGAATTAAGGATAGCCCAACTAATGGCTGAGTGTACACTTACACTGAACTTAATAATACAGTTCAAATCAAAATATTTATTGCAGACCATAATTACAGTGGTACCTGTTTTATAAGGTACAAAAAATTTCCATGCATACGTCTATATGCACGTAAATAGAAGTACACATACACGCACCAAATATAAAATGTGACTGGCTCTCTGGTCTAGTGGTTCACACCACCGGGTGTTGATCGGGATGTCCGGGTTCGATTCCCCATGGAGGTAAAAGTTTTTCTGCTCGGTTTGGTTGCTCATAGAGCTTCTGAGCCCGCCTGGCTAGCAACCACCGTCTTACCTAAAGTCGCTATAGTAACAATGTTTGAAGCATTGTTGTGTTCCGACAATCAGAGGTCAGATAGCCAGTTCCTAAGTTGTTGAAGATTACAGGAAGGAAGATTTCGGATAAGGCCGAAGGTGGAAGCTCGCTTCCACCTTCGGCCTTATCGTCACTTACCAGGTGAAATGAAGGCCAAGAGTTTATCTGTCATATATAAAAAAAAATTGACAGAAAAACATAAAACATACAAGAGAAAAGAAAAGAAATCAAAATTCCCACAAATATCTACAATTAAATACAATAACTTTACATGTGCATTATTTGAAATATTCCAACGCTGCAAATCAGTCAGTAGTTAGACCAGTATCTCATTGATGGCAAGCGAAGATAAGATCTATGATTGACCACATTTGCCTAGAAGATACCTAATCGCTCCGAAATTGAATACCCTCACTTACATTCATCTGGACAAGGATTCATCCAAGGATTGTTAAGGTTTTTCTGTGTTTATTCTGCAAGTACTATTCTGCAAGGTCCAGTCTGCAAGAGTATACCCATCCAAGGATATTGCATAATTTCCATAGAATTACCGCACCAAGCTGCAAAATGTAAACGATGAATGCACGTGCTGTGTCATCTCCATATGCGTGTGTAAATATTTCCGTGATCATGCTGTAACGTGGAAATTCCGTAGGCCTTAATATGAACCACGGAATCTTCACTTTACTTGGGGTGATAAGGTGTTACACGGAGTAGTGTACTTGTCAGCCGGTGAGGTGAGACTAGGTGACCAGGGTGTTGGTGAGTATCAGGGCCCAGAGGGTGGATTAGGCAGTTTGGAAGGCAACAGCAAGATAAATTAATTTAAAGCAGGTAATGGGCGCCTTTCCTGCCACTGCTTATACTTGCCTGATCCTACCTCAAAGCAAACAGATGTGATGTGGAAAGAAAAACAGACAAATACTAGGACAAAGGTTTATTATTGCTTGTTCAATATGTTAAACAAAAAGAAAAGGTACACTCAGTGATGCGCTTAGCGCTTAAGTTATGCTTATATTAAGTAGTTCCTACTTCACATATCTAAGCTAAGAGTAAATTCGTCTTAAAATTTAATATTCTAGCAACTTGGGTCCTAATCATACGATTGACTAGACAATCAACTTGGCATGACTTTGGTTGTTATTCAAAATTTAGATTTTAAATTATTAACATACCTTAATGTGAGCAACTTATCAATAGAGCATCCAGAGTAGGGCCTACATTTAAGAGATGCCGGCCTCGTGGATCTCCGAGCAAACTTAGGTCGACCAACGCTGGGCAACTAGCGAAGGAGCCGGAACGAGTGAAACTGCCATTCGGCTACTCAGCGTTGGGAACAGGATTAAAGCAGGTTACTCCCAATGGTAAAGGTTACTCCCATTAGTAACTCAACTTCATAAAGAAAAGACAAAGAAAAAAAAACCCTCTTCATAGGCTGGAGTGGGTTTTCATTACTATTCAGTAAGCACGAGGTGTCAACCACGTCAGCTCATTTTATATAATAATATTTAGGTTGCAGGTACGGTGTTGGTATGAAAGACACCTCTTCGGAGGCACGTGGCGTCTGTTAGGACATCTGACTAAATACGGGGTTTATTCTCCCATTGTCTGCTGAAACACAATAAAGACGCTCACTGGATATTCGATATCAAGAATGTAAGTTACCATACCAAACTTCGATGCACAAACTACTCACAAAATTTCCCCTTATACGGGACTTAGAATTTGTGTGGCCTACTGGCCCAGGCTGTAAAAAGCAAATGGAGGATGGCAGACGCACACGCAACCAAAACCCATTACGACGTAGACCTGTCGTAGATTTTTGACAGATGACAGCACCTATTGGTCCGAAACGCAGAGTCAACTGTGAGAGGATGCTCACCTTAGGAATATTGACGATAATTATAAGATTTGATTGAAGTTTTTCCTTGAAGTTATGATTTTAGTTTGTTTCGATGTAAGTAGCTAATAATGGAATATATTTAGAAGAAAATAGGGGTGTAATTATCAATGAGATGAGCCGTAAGTAATCGGTAAGCGAGTCGATGTCGAATTCGGACACATCTGAAATTGCATTGGTGTTACCAACTTGGAATATGTTTAATAATTTAGTAATTTTAGACTACTAAAAAAAACGGTGTTACAGTACAGTTTTGATTGGGAAAGAAAATTTTTATTTTAAAATAAAATTTTAAAATAAAAATTTTCGATATTAAATTATCGGACTGACTGTACCAACAAGAAGGTAGATATCTGAACAAGCAAAGATAAAACCTTACGACAAAAATTATCTAACGGACTGTACCCATAATTAGGTACTGGCACGTAACGCTGCACCTGCAACGAAATAAACTTGACAAGATACGTCGGCATACGGTGCGAGTAAAAAAAAAACATGCAACTAAAATGTATCTGAAACAACAATAAGTTCCAAAAAAAAAAAAAAACATAAAACCTATAAAACTGTATATAACATGCAACTTACTCCTAACTTAAAATTATACCAGTCTTCAAGACTGTTAAAGTTTTAGACTCTTTCAACTCAAGGATGAGAGAAACTCAAATTCAATAGTCTACTACACATAAGAGTAGTATAGACTAATCTAAAAGAGGTACTAACGAACTGGAACTAGCGAAGCTCATTAGTAGTAGGCCCACTCCACTACTAAGTATTGGGAGTGAAACCCACATTCTTCCTGGAATAAACGGGCAAACAGTTAACCACTGCATAAGTGCGACTAAGACGCGTCAAGGAGATCAGGGGTAACCAAGTAAACAAGCCCTACCACCGAAAACACAGGACAAGGAGTGATCTTTACATAATCACAACTTGGGGTACAACCAGTAAGTTAAGGAAAATACTACATTAAAATAGTATGTCCTTACGTAATAAATTAAATTTAAATAATGAATTCACACCATCCTAAGTTTTAGGTGTGCTTAGTATGAGGAGTCTCCCAAAAATCAAGGATACCTAAAAAAAAAACTAAGAGCTACTTAAAACTAGGATTTTGTCCTAAAAACTAAAGGGAACATCCCCTCAGTAATCCATATACTGGACGTACTGGTAATAAAAAAAACAATAAAAAAAATAAACTTAACCTAAAGTCGCTAACAGACACCCTGTGGGTAGAATCTCATACCGACGCCCTACCGAGCGAAAGAACTATTCAACGCCGTACCAAAAAAAAAACACTAACTAGAATGGGAAGTCAGTTTTCATCCAACTGACCCCGGACTACTAGGTCCTTGATATGGAAAGCACCCAAGGGCTTACCATCCAATGATTTCAAAGCATAGACCAATTTACCTTGCTTCCTATCAACCACGCATCTCTCAAACCTTGGAGCAAGTTTGGCTGAGAAATGTTTGGGTGCACTAGATAAAGGAAAGCACCTTTTGTAAATGATTTGACCCTCCCGTAACTCTAACGGTCGCTTACGTAAGTTGTAATACTTAGCCGCGTGTATATGGGCCTTTTTAAGATGGCACTCAACCTTTTTAAACAAATCTTTCAATTTAGGTAAATTAGATGCAAAGGGCTCAACGTCGATATCAATTGGAGAATCATCAAGTGGCCTATCAGAGTTATATAAGGAACCATCTATTATCATCTCTCTGCCATGATTTACGAAAAATGCAGAAAACTTAGTACCTTCATGAACATGACTATTGAGGGCACATTGTATCTCCGGAATGTTCTGATCCCATTTGCGATGATCAGAGCGCACATAAGAGGCAATGGCTCTAACTAAGTCTCTGTTGACACGTTCAGTCTGGTTACACTGTGGATGATAACGAGGATTATAAAATATATGAGGGACACCGAAATAAGTCAGAAGATCTCTAAACTCTTTTGAAATGAACTGGGGTCCATTATCAGTATAAAGAATACGACAAACCCCATGTACTAGGAAAACTTGCTTAGCTAGACATTTAGTTATAGATTTAGCAGTAACATTACGCATGGGAAAGAGAAGTACGTACTTACTGAAATAATCCGAGACAACAAACACATACTGATTTCTTGAATAAGATGGAGGAAATGGACCTAGTATATCGCAAGAGATTGCCTCCCATGGCCTACTTACTTGTCGAGGGCTACCCATGAGTCCAGGTCGAGCAGTATTGACCGGCTTATATGAGAGACACACTTCACACGAATCGACGTAACTCTTAACATCCTTGAATAACGAGGGCCAAAAGTACACAGAACTTATGCGTTTATGTGTTTTAGCAACGCCAAAATGTCCGGCCGGAGGATCATCATGATATTTTTTAAGGATTTCAGACCGTTTTTCCAAAGGTACAACTATTTTCCAATCATGTTGTGACGTAAGACTATATTTATTTTTAGAGAGTCTGTAAAGTTTTCCATCTATGATATTAAAGTTAGGATATTTACGAGGATTGTTCGAACAATTTTGAAAGAGATCTATATACCAAGGATCGCTTATGGCATGAGGATTTATTTCTATTGAATCAACTCTTATCCGCGACAAAGTGTCAGGAATAACATGTTCCTTTCCTTTCCGGTGCAGAATTTCAAAGTTAAATTGGCTGAGACGACAAGCCCACCTGTTAAGTCTGCCCGTAGGATTTTTGAGATTATGGAACCATTGTAAAGAGGCATGATCAGTAACGATGTAACAAGTTTTACCTTCCACGTAAGACCGATATTGCTCCAAAGCATAGATAACGGCGAGAAGTTCGCGTTCAGTAGCTGTATAATTACACTCCTGAGCCGATAAAGTACGACTACAGAAAGCAATGGGGTGATCCACATCATTAATTTTTTGGGTTAGCACACCACCAATAGCAAAAGAGGAGGCATCCGTGTGTAAATAGAAAGGCTGGGTAAAGTCAGGACACCTCAGAATTGGGGCTGATATCAGAGCTGATTTCAAATGATTGAAAGATTCTTCTGTTTCTGTGGTCCAAGAAAAAGTAACCTTTTTACTAGTAAGGCGAGTTAAGGGTCTTGCTACTCGAGAAAAATCCCTGATAAAACGTCGGTACCAACCGGCCATTCCAAGAAATCTTTTTACTTCTTTAGGATCTTTAGGAGTGGGAAAATTCATAATGACTTCGACCTTAGAAGGGTCAGTACGAAGACCATATTGATCCACTACATATCCTAAGTATTTAAGTTCAGACCTACAAAAGATTGACTTTTCCATATTTACTGTGAGATTTGCAGCTTTTAGTATGCTATGCACTTCTTTAAGGATTTCTACATGCTCACTGAGGGAATTAGTGCAAATGATGATGTCATCAACGTAACAGAAGACTCTGTTGTCAAACTTAGCTGAAAAGAGGTTATCCATAAGTCTTTGCATGGTAGCTGATGCACCAACAAGTCCAAAACACATTACGTTATACTGGAAGAGTCCGCGACCAGGAACAGTGAATGCAGTCTTCTCTTTTGAAGTACTGGACAGAGGAATCTGATGGTAAGCCGCACTAAGATCTAAAGAGGTGAGGAACTTAGCGTCTCGTAAATTATCAAGTATATAATTAATGTATGGCAGAGGATAAGCATCAGACTTGGAAACTGAATTGAGCTTTCGGCTATCTAGACAAAGTCTAACATCGCCATTGGCCTTAGGGACCATGGTGACAGGAGAGTTCCACGGAGAGTGGGAAGATTCCACAATATTAAGTTTTAACATTCGGTCTAATTCAGAATTAAGCAATTTAAGTTTTTCTGGACTAAGTCGATAGTATTTCTGTTTTATAGGACCTGTGTCACCGGTATCAATATGATGTTCCATAAGGTGAGTTCTACCTAAACCAACTTTATCAGTATCAATCGTTTCAAAAAGCTGTTTAATATTATCTACATCACGTCTTTCATCAATGGTCAGAGAATCAAAACTACATAAACCAGAATTTTCTACATTATCTAGGTTAAAATCGTCACTATTTAAATTTATTCTGGGCAAACAAGCTAAGATGTCTGGGGCCAAGTTAAAGGCTTTCCAAAAGTTGATTCCAAAATGGATAGGTAAATTTATTTCAGATTGAACATGAAAGGTAATAACCTGGACTGCCTGATTATATTTAATAGGTATGTCCATATAGTGGTGACAGTATACTTCATTGCCGTTAGCAACTCTCAAGATACGAGGAGAATTAAAGTTACGCAAGGGTATATTTAATTTAAGAAATAGTGTAAAGGCATCTTTACCCAATATAGAACAAGAAGCACCACAATCTAAGAGACCAGATACATTTACGTCCAGGACACTAACAGTTAGATAAGGTCGGTAATCATCAGGAGAAGGTTTAAAGAATGTCTCTCTGGAGGTATTAGAACTCAGAGAGACAGAGCAAGCTAGTTTTTTGGCTTCGAGCAAGAAGAACAGTCAGGCGTTCTGACACCCTTTTTTCCGCATTTGAAACAAACAATCTCACGGGAAACACGGCAATGACTCGTAAAATGACTGGAACCACCACAACGATAGCAATTTCTTACAGGTTTGACCGCAAGAGGGTTGGCGTCTTTAACAACTGAGGAAATGTTGCGTGGCCTATCAGTGGAAGTCACTTTATTATTTTGCATGTCCCTAACAACCGAGTTTTTGGAGAAAACAGGTTCAGAAAAATTTTGTGTTTTAATTTTCATAAGTTCCAGTTTTTTCCCTAGCTGTTGGAGTTGTTGGATCGATGTTATTTCAATTAGAGCAAGCTCGCGACTGTATTCAGGTCGGATATTACGTAACAAAATGTCTAGTTGGTGTTCTTCAGTTAGAGGATTAGAAAGGCGAGACATCATTCCTAACATTAGTGACAAATAAACTACCATCGTCTCGTCTTTTGCTTGAGTGCGAGCTTTAATCTCTTCTAGCAAGCGGAAATCGTAGTCAGGAAGGTCAAAATCATCCCTTAAAGCAGCAATCAGTTGGAAGTAATCCTGGAATTCAGACTTATGTGCCCTGTACCAAAACAAGGCTGGACCATCCAGTAAGTCAACAAAACCATCAAAAATCAGTTTCTTCGAAAAATTTCGAGCCGAACACAATTCTTCTAAACGAGTAATAAATGCTCGAACACAAGAGTCACCTTTAAATTTAAGATTAAAAGAATTTAAGTTCAGCTTTGTGTCTTGTTTAAATACGACTGACTGTACTTTCGGTACATTAGCGCGATCGTCGTCCGAATCCGATGACAGGTCTGATGAAACATCTAGTTCACTAAGAAGCTGCAGAAGCGTGGACTTAAGAATTTCAATTTCCGGAGTAGCAGTAGTTAAGCGTGACAACCGGCAAAGCAGGTAGTTTAAACGGCCTGTTAAACGAGAACGAGCAGAGTCAGACAAGCCACCATTAGCCGCTTCATTCGCAATGTCCTCTACCTTGGTGGTAAGCATAGGCAACTCCTCCTCAATATTTTCAGATGGAAAAGCAGAAGGCAACTTTAAACTGCCGCGTCGTGACAGCTTGCATGTCGACCGCAACAATTTTCGTAAGTCATCGCGTTTAGCAGTAGGTTTAAAAGATATATTGCGTATGTTAAGCTCGTGGGATAACTCATCCTTAGATAAGAAAGCAATATCACAACCAATGTCAGCCATGTTTCACAAAAACACAGAAACTTAAAATTAAAAATAAATTAAAAATATTTGTTAAGATTTTATGTAGCTGACTGTACTTGCAGTCAAAAAGCGCGAGTGCAACTGTTGTCTTGAAGTGCAGTAAAAATTCAAATACACAATAATACAAAAAAATCTAGTGGAGAATTTTTTGTTGTTGAATGTACTCAACAGTTAACTTATACAAAATAATTCTATAAAACTTGTTCAATTATTAAGCAAAAGTATTAAGTATTGTCAGGTTATTATCTCTACAGAAATCATCAAAAATTTTTTTTTTTTTACCAAAGTAAAATAATTCCTTCAGAAATAAGTATAACTCAGCTTCAAAACCAAATTATTATTTTCAAATTTGTTCAAACCTAAACAATAAACAGTGTAGCTTAAGATTTAATAATTGAGTTCACTCAAAATCAGTGTTATTACTAAGCTTTCCAATCATACAGGTAAGCAACTTAAGTGTTACTGTATCGAAACAGTTATTAACATTACTTAAAATTATTAATGGTGAAGTTACTAAGCAAAATTACAAAAGTAATTTTTAAAATTAACAGGCAGTTATATTCTTGTTGCAGCAATAATAACTGTAATCAAACAACAACCAGGAAGAATACAAGTACATGCCAAGTGATTTTACAAACCCTTTACATAAAAAAAAAAAATTACAAGTTAAACATTCCACGGCAAGATCATAACATCTGTTTTACTGGGCCACACGTTGGGTACGCCACTTTGTAACGTGGAAATTCCGTAGGCCTTAATATGAACCACGGAATCTTCACTTTACTTGGGGTGATAAGGTGTTACACGGAGTAGTGTACTTGTCAGCCGGTGAGGTGAGACTAGGTGACCAGGGTGTTGGTGAGTATCAGGGCCCAGAGGGTGGATTAGGCAGTTTGGAAGGCAACAGCAAGATAAATTAATTTAAAGCAGGTAATGGGCGCCTTTCCTGCCACTGCTTATACTTGCCTGATCCTACCTCAAAGCAAACAGATGTGATGTGGAAAGAAAAACAGACAAATACTAGGACAAAGGTTTATTATTGCTTGTTCAATATGTTAAACAAAAAGAAAAGGTACACTCAGTGATGCGCTTAGCGCTTAAGTTATGCTTATATTAAGTAGTTCCTACTTCACATATCTAAGCTAAGAGTAAATTCGTCTTAAAATTTAATATTCTAGCAACTTGGGTCCTAATCATACGATTGACAGACAATCAACTTGGCATGACTTTGGTTGTTATTCAAAATTTAGATTTTAAATTATTAACATACCTTAATGTGAGCAACTTATCAATAGAGCATCCAGAGTAGGGCCTACATTTAAGAGATGCCGGCCTCGTGGATCTCCGAGCAAACTTAGGTCGACCAACGCTGGGCAACTAGCGAAGGAGCCGGAACGAGTGAAACTGCCATTCGGCTACTCAGCGTTGGGAACAGGATTAAAGCAGGTTACTCCCAATGGTAAAGGTTACTCCCATTAGTAACTCAACTTCATAAAGAAAAGACAAAGAAAAAAAAACCCTCTTCATAGGCTGGAGTGGGTTTTCATTACTATTCAGTAAGCACGAGGTGTCAACCACGTCAGCTCATTTTATATAATAATATTTAGGTTGCAGGTACGGTGTTGGTATGAAAGACACCTCTTCGGAGGCACGTGGCGTCTGTTAGGACATCTGACTAAATACGGGGTTTATTCTCCCATTGTCTGCTGAAACACAATAAAGACGCTCACTGGATATTCGATATCAAGAATGTAAGTTACCATACCAAACTTCGATGCACAAACTACTCACAAAATTTCCCCTTATACGGGACTTAGAATTTGTGTGGCCTACTGGCCCAGGCTGTAAAAAGCAAATGGAGGATGGCAGACGCACACGCAACCAAAACCCATTACGACGTAGACCTGTCGTAGATTTTTGACAGATGACAGCACCTATTGGTCCGAAACGCAGAGTCAACTGTGAGAGGATGCTCACCTTAGGAATATTGACGATAATTATAAGATTTGATTGAAGTTTTTCCTTGAAGTTATGATTTTAGTTTGTTTCGATGTAAGTAGCTAATAATGGAATATATTTAGAAGAAAATAGGGGTGTAATTATCAATGAGATGAGCCGTAAGTAATCGGTAAGCGAGTCGATGTCGAATTCGGACACATCTGAAATTGCATTGGTGTTACCAACTTGGAATATGTTTAATAATTTAGTAATTTTAGACTACTAAAAAAAACGGTGTTACAATGCAACGACTATTTAATGTGAATCTTTAACGGCTTGGTATTATTAGCCAAGACGTAAATAAGTACCGGTGATGAACTAAAAGATATAATTTTGTGGCTGTTGTAACTATTCTCTCGAATTAGTTTGAAAATTACAACATAACATAACATATCATCACGCCTCTTACCCCGAAGGGGTAGGCAAAGATGAGAAATAGCTTATTAAAATAGCAAAGATTTTTGTCTGCGATTCTCGATCCAAATTCCATTGGGGGCAGATGTTTGTGTGAATCTTTTATGGATGTTTAATAGTTTATTTGTTAGATCCTTACATATGAAATTGGCGTTTTGTATGGAGATTTTGGGGAATTCTGCATTTTCCATACTAACATTTTTTCAGTTTTCTTCACAACGACAACTCCAAAGATAATAATATTTGGCATGTATCATTAGACAAGCTTTAGCTATATGTGTGATATCACACTTCTTAAAAATTATTTATCTTTTTTATGTGAATGCAAATCAAATTATGTATTCGGAAGGCACTGAAAAGGAGTTGTCTCCGTGTCCAATTTTAATCCAATAAAACTTACAACGAATTATCAAAACAAATCAAAAGAGTTCGAAAATATGGTCTATTTTTAGAGGAGGTAATTATTTTTTAAGTATACTCTGAAACTTAATAGTTACGAACAAAATACTAAGGGAGAAGAAAAACACCAATTTCATAGGTAAGGACCCAATATTTTGTAAACAAAGTCTAATATCATCTTCATCATCATCAACCTATGCTCGTGCACTGCTGGACATAGGCCTGCCCTAATGCACGCCACCGCTCTCGTCTTCGGCCGTTCTCATCCAGCCCACTCCAGCCAACCTACGAATCGTCACCCGATCTTGTCACAGGGCGTCCCACACTTTGCCGAGTCGCGGTTTCACTCAAGAACTTTACGACTCCAACGGTCGTCTTCTACGGCTAAGACAGTAAGCTATGTCGGTGAGTCTAGTTTTCTGTCGGATCACATAATTTCTTATGCGGTTCTTCAGATACTCCAGTAATCACCAACTTTACAACACTTGTACCATAATGTTCTATTATCAGCCACCTAGCGCAAAGCTGGAAGTTTGAGCTAGTTGATAAGAGGCGTGAATGTCAGTAGAATTTGTGTGAACTACTAGTTTTAGTTTTAGAGTAACTAGTGGACTAGTTTAAAATATTATGAATATCGCTGATGTATACGAAATCGCGGAGTATAAAATCAATGCATCCTCTGACACAAGGCTATAATTTTATAAACGTAAAATTTTTGGAATCAAAATCATAAATTATGCCTCTAAATGAAAGTGTGATTGCCTTCAAGTAACACAAATTTCCTTCAGCCTATAAACTACCTATTCAAGTAATAACTCAACCTGATCCGATACGCAAGCATTGCTGATAACGCTTTACGCGCTACAGCAAATATAAACCGTAGAAAAACTTAGCATTATTAGCTCAACATTCAAAGCCATTGCGAATCCGTCGAATATGATTCTTATCATGTTCAAATTGTTTAATTTGTCAAAGTTTTTTTTTGTATAATTTTCGTTTTCTTCGCCTGAACATTATTATTAGTTACTAATGATATGAAAACTAAGCTACCTACGCCATGGTCAGGCCGTGGATGGGTGACCAAAACTTTGTGATCTGAACTCCTCCGTGCTTCAGAAGGCATTTAAACGTTGGTCCCGCTAGCTCTTGCAACCGTTTCTACTCACCCGCTTTAGGCCAGAGTGGAGATGTTACGGCCATACTTCCCATGTGTTTGTTTCCATGAGGAAGGCCTGTGCCCAGCAGTGGTACTAATAATATAAGCAGTTAAATAAAAACAACTAATAAAAGTAACCCAATAAAAAAAAAATAAAAAAAATATCTTCAAACATTCACACCTATCAACTAACCCCATACCAACATGTCATTGCCAATTTCTATTCTTAAATTGGTTGAGAGACGACATCTGCCTGTAGTTCATTCCAAGCTTCCACGACTGTATCTCCAAGGAATACATCTTTCTTCTTTTAATCATCTATGAAAAGACCGCGATAATTTAAAATTTATGAACGTGAATAAAGACAGTAAAAACTTATGAATAGGATCTGCTGCTGCTTAAATGATATAACGGACGGTATACAGAACCAAACTCAAGCGGAGGTCTCTAAAGTCTCTATTAAAGTATAGTCAGAATATGATGGTACTATTTATCCCACATAGCGCCATCTCTTTCTTATTGTGCTCAAAAAGAGATCTTCGCTTAATTCTCAAATTCCTGTCCTCATTTTACCACTACATATTATATTCAAGTTTCTCCAAAATGTAAGCTAAGAAACACTATCACAACAAATTATAACTATAAAGCAGAATTGTTTATGTTTTCGTTGGCAAGTCGCGATAACTCGTGAGTTATCGTGGCGGTCCTGACCCTGCACCCGCTCGCCTTTGTTCGGTCCTATTTATTTACAATGCTCAGTGTTATTCCACTGATTACGTGCTCGAGCTGTTGCCTTTTGAGGAGTTCTGGTGTCTATTTACGACAATTTCATCAGGTCTTTAACACAAAACCGTTAGGTTTACACGCTGGTAAAAGAACATTTTATATAGATTTTATATCTTACAAAATGGAATGCTCATTTAATGCTAGTTTTGGCGTCTGGCCGCTTCTTCCTACGCGGTTTTTATTTATTGAAATGTAATTTCATGTTTTCACAACGTGACTCAGTCAGTTGGATATAAGAAAAACAGCCGTTACCTGGTCCTTTCATAATATTCCTTGCTGTACCTTTAAATAATATAGAGCTTGTAAATACTTTCGAGTTTTCATCACTAAATATTGCAGTCCACCTCCACGCGTTTGTTGAGTAACGATTTTTTTCCTCTCTCACTTTAATTTCAATTTCATTTCATTTTAATTTAAATTTTTAATTTCATTTTAATTTCAATGATAAGTGGAATTTTATGACCTTTTCGAACCTTTGTTCGTTGTGGTAATCGCAAGGTAAGCAAAATCCCATTTTCTCATCAAACAATGAAAAGTCAATCGGAAAAATAAGCCGTCATCTTTTTTTCTGTGTATACTCACGGAAAGATTCTAATAGGTAATGCACATAGGATGGTGACGGTGGTAGTTGTTTATGCATAGGTGTGCTGTTATGCATGTTACGGCCCATGCTCCTCTTGTATTTTAGCTTGTACGAGTAGGAAGCCCTATGCAAAGCAATGGAACCTATGCTTATTGAGGCTGGTAAAGTAGAAAAAAATCGTCTATCACGTCACGTCTATTAACTTCATTCTATGAACTCCACTGAGCTTGAAATATGACATCACCTTATTAAACGAGACATTATCTCTGTATTTTGTGAACCAACCATTATTTAGATATATGATGTAAGGCAATTGTACGAATTGGTCAACCGTGATACATACAATTATTTTTTCTAGGTTAAGATCATCTGAACTATGTATTTATAGCCAAATATTTCAATTATGGAATCAGTTGGTTCTATTTTGAATGCTTTGGTTCAAAATTAATATTTCATTGTGAGTGTATCTATGATGGGTTACCAAAACATCATCCGTCATTATTTAGCATTTACTGCTGGGAATTAGCTGTTGCATATGAGCAAGAGAAGTATAAATAACACAACCAGTAACAACAGATGCCAAATCAACCGACATTATCAGGAGTGCCTTCCACATGCTAAAGATCTTAAAGTTTCTGTCACCCATCCTAAACCCAACCACAACAAAAGATGATTAGTTTTTCTAGTATTGTTGTGAAGGAAACAGAATTGTGAAGAGAACAGAATTGTTGTGCCCAACAAAGTCCAAAAGCTCTTTGGAAACAATAAAACGAAATATTGAGTACTGGCCATTTTTTTAACCCATCAAGGGAAGGCAAAGGGAACTAAGCCTATATAGCCATGTCTTCGATTAATTTTATATTTTTTAAGTGTTCACATTGAAATGCAAGTGTCAAATGATCTATGGTAGACTCTGTGGTGCTACTTTGATGAGGTGGATTCCACGATAAAAACTCATCACTTTTCATACCACTTAAAACTTTATTCAATGATGACAATAAAAATTACGTCCGCCACAGTCAAATGCCACCTAACAATCCTGAGTACTGGCTATTCGAACCACAACGTACAAAGCACTCCAAAATCCTATGTATGATATTATTTAAGTATTTATGAAAGCTCATAGATCAACAGCTAATACGTTTCATTACCCCGCTTTCATCGTCCAGACCATCAATTAATAGAACACCATTGAAACTCGATTAGGCGCCGGCAATTGACTCAATTCATTAGTTAGCAAGCTAAATCATTGCAGGACTGAATGACATCATCGCCTTGCATGAGATCAAAACCACTGACCGTCGGAATTGATACGGATGTGAGTTGAACCATTGACTCGCAGCACACCATACCCTGTTATATTGTTTATAAGAGAGCATTTGCCGTTTTTACCATTTAAGGTGGTTTCATACCTACGCTGGTCGCCAGGGTCGGCCACGCGCGCGCTTACTATTACACGGAGCTACTACTACTACTCTGTCACTACTGAAATGTTCTCTTTCTTTCTTCTTCAGTAGTCTTCTCTTTTTAAAATACATACATAACCACGCCTTTTTCCCGTTCCCCCCACCGTCTCACTTAAAACTGTCGCCAAAATAACAATGTTACAAGAATCATCAGTTCCTTAGTTGTTGAGGAATACAGATTGTAACGAGGCGCTATATCAGTAGTAGCGACTCTTTGCTGTTATTGCGGCGTTCTAAAGCCATTTCCTCTTTGTTTCTGTTTTTAAACTAACCATCTGTCTCTTTTCATTGTTTTTGGTCTCCAATTTTCATTCGCATAAGAGTCAGCTTCTGGAGCGGTCGACGCCTAAATCTATTATATTTATTAATAGTTAACTATCGTAATAAAATTATAAATAGATACAAAGCTGATGTAAAGAGCATGTAACGAGAAGAGTTATGAACATGAGCGTGGATGTTAGCTTAGCGAATGGGCTTAAGGCTACTCGTTTTTTTACATAAGTATAATATGTTTTTTGAATTAAAAACCTAAGGTAAACCCAGGTATTACTGTGGTAGTAAAAAATCTGCAGGGATTAACCAGGTAATTAATATTATTGCAGTTTTAGGTAATTACAGCTATGTTTTACTAATAAAGTAAACTTTAATAAAACGATTATTATTCGATCTTTCATAAAAATTACATAATATTACGTACCTCGGTAATACTTGCAGATTTTTGACTACCGCGGTAGTACCTGCGTGTAGCTTAATTAATATTATTAGATTATTATATAATAAAAGATGGATGAAAATAGATTGCATGTGGCCGAAATGCGTATGTTAAGATGGATGTGTGGATGACGAGGATTGATAGAGTGAAGAAAGAGTATATCAGGGGATGCCTGAAAGTTGCTCCAGTGATAGAGAAGTTGAGAGAAAAGCGGCTGTCGTGGTGTGGACATGTTTTGATGAGAGAGAATGAGCATGTAACGAGAAGAGTTATGAATATGAGAGTGGATGGAAATGCAGGGAGAGGAAGACCAAAGAAGAGATGGATAGATTGTGTGAATGAGGACATGGCTAGAATGGGAGTGAATGTTGATATGGCGTGTGATAGGGGAGAGTGGAGGAGAAAGACTCGTTGCGCCGACCCCAAATGAAATTGAGAAAAGGGCAGGATAATGATGATGAGATACAAAGCTGATAATACTTTTCCAAGGCACTATTTCGTGTCTTATTTTTAAACTAAACAATAATAGGTGGCAAGCCGGAAACAGTTTTTTATTTTACATCACCACCCACCACGTCACTAGGTGAAGCTCATTTCCACCTTCGGCCTCATGTTCACTTACCATCAGGTGAGATGAAGGCCAAGAACTTAGCTGTCATATGTAAAAAAATATTGCCTAAGTTATTCTTTACGTGAGAACATGTCGATGCAAGTACTGCAAAAAAGGTAAAGAGAGATCTCGGTATCTCTAGTAGATCCAGTGATAGAGAAGTGATAGAATATGAGAGTAGATGGTAATGCAGAGAGAGGAAGACCGAAGAAGAAGAAGAAGAAGATGTATAGATTGTGTGAATGAAGACATGGCTAGAATGGGAGTGAATGTTGATGTGGCGTGTGATAGGGGAGAGTGGAGGAGAAAGACAAGAAATTGGGAAAAGCGTAGGTTAATGATGATGATCTATATCTCTATTTTATTAAATCGTAAGTATTATAAGTCCGTAGATTGTTAGCATTTACGCTTTAATTTTAGTTTTAAAACCTTATCATATTTTTAGTACACGATGAAAATGGTTACATTCTACCTGAGATCAAAACCATTTTTCTTCTTAATTATATATTTGTCCTGCGCTTTGTACCTTAACTAAATATTGTCTTTCAATTATTTCGTATAAATACAAAATTGTTTAAAACGCTCGCTACGTCGAAATATAAATTAATTCTAATTCTCTTTGACATAAATTAATTGTTCGTAGAATCTCGCTCGTTACTTTGATCAAATAGTGAGGTAATTCAAGCACGACTACGAACGATTTACGAATGAATGATACACTACTTCACTGTCTGAAGTGGGCTCCGCAAGAGTCGGAAATGTTTGAGATCAGCATAAAACAGAACAGGCAATCATTATTGCTGCTTATAACTCCGAAAGCAGGTGTTGACATCATTTGACGTTATCACATAGAGACCGTCCTCAGCCTAACAACGTCCCACTGCTGGGCACAGGCCTTCCAGGATACACGTGGCCATAACACCACCACGCTGGGCCAATGCGGGTTGGTGGCTAGAAACTGTTGCAATAGCGCCAGAACCAACGGCTTAACGAGCCTTCCAAAGCACGGAGAAGTCCAAGATCACAAAGTTTTGGTCATCCATCCGAGGATTGACCAAGGCGGAGGTAGCTTTGTAACCACTACGCCACCGAGTTCCTCATTTTTATAATACAACTAAATAATCCTCAGGCCCACTGATGTTCTGATATCCTTTCCTGGCTAATTCGCCAGCTCTTTCAACCCACACTAGTCTAACGAAGTTGTTATCAAACTTATTTAGGATGTGGACCGCGAACTGTTAAAAATAGAATTATAATAAATATAAAGTTTGACAAAATACTTCATTTTGTCTCAATGTACAAAAAGACTTGTTTTACATCAACAAAAATATGAGAATCCCGACATCAAAGGCTAAGCCTAATACGCAGTATATTATAGTCTGCGCCCTAATTACGAAGCGCTCATAAAACTTTTATGAAATTATCCAGCACATTTAAAATGGAGGGTGGTTGTGGCCAGCTCGTGCATTTTACAACGGATACAGCACTCCCCAGGGATGTTTTTATTAGCACGTTTAATTACAAGGTCTTAAACATTTTATTTTGCATGTGGAGCTAATGAAATTACAGAGCTAGCATTAAATTTTAATAACATCTATAAATTAAGGGAACTAATACGCTTATTCTACACTAAATAATAATTAATATTTTATTTATTGACGCCCACATTTCACCGTGATATATAAGGGTCCAGATAACATATATACTTTAACATAGATGACGCAAATGTATGTACTGAGCGTGTCCGGAAACCCCGACCAAACGTCGGGGTTGGCCGCTGCTAACTAGTCTACGCGCGTCCTTTGGCTGCAAATACTAAAGAAAATGCTTCGTCGCGTGATAATTGGCGGAGGGACTTCGACGAAATCGGTATTTTTTAATCAGTTTGGATCTCCCGTCTCAAAATGACGGTTGTGACGTCACAGTAGACGTTAAAAAAGTTGACACTCTTGGTTTCAATACAAATCGTTATACATGTCATATCTATGTAAATGTATATCTGATTCTGTGGTCCAGACCAATCAATCGATATGGATTATTCGACGTCGATCGTTAGTATCATACGATTAATCCATTCTACCATCGATCGATGTTCTCGATCGACGATCGTTCGATTGGTCTGGTAACACCTTAAGACCCCGTGTAAGAGGGGCAGCCTGGTGCTACGCAACGGATACAGAATTATGTAGCTGATATTCATAACCAATATCATGCGGTAAACAGCTAGACTAGTAGAAAAAATTACATTAGTTCATGAGGTAGCGAAGTCAAGTGGTAGCGGCTCATTAAAATAATACTACCAACCCATCTCCCCTTGGGTGTCGTAAAAGGCGACTAATGGATTTATAACTACTCAAACATCTAATAGCCTACAGTGGCGACGAGCTCAGTACCTGTCACGCTGAGTGTAGTGATTGGTGAAGCGCGGACTATAGCAGAGGAGCTTTTGCCTAGTCTCTGACTAACCCTTAAAAATCAAAATCAAAAATATCTTTATTTTATAGACTTGATATACAAACAAAACGTCAATTTATGAATAAGTGAATCTACCACTCGCTCGGAACGCAGACATCCCCGAGAAGAGCGAGCCAGAAACTCGAGGGTTGCTCTTTTTTTCACATTTTTTTAGGGGATAATAGTCGTGAGTTTATGTATGTATGTATGTATGGGGTAGCCGGTTCAGTACACTGTCGGAGTCGTGACTTTTTTAAAATATCGGAAAGTAGAATTTGTAATGAAAATCCACTCCTTACAACAAATCTGCACAAGTGGAAAAAATGGAATTTGTAATAATTTATTTTAACATTCTAAATCGTTTTACAATTTTAGTGTACATATTAGTGGATCCATCTCTTAGGTGTCGTAAAAGCCGACTAATGGACTTAGAACTGCACAACCGTCCAATAGCTTATAGCGGCGACGGGCTCACCACCTGTCACGCTTAGTGCAGTCACTGCTGGTGAAGCGCCGACTATGGCAATGGACTGCTTTTGCGGTGCTTTTGCCTAGTCTCTGACTAACCCTTTGGGGATAATAGTCGTGATTATATGCATGTATGTGTATATATTTAAAAGGTACACAAACAACTAACTTTGAGGTAAATCACTCACCCGATTGTTTTCCAAAAACACAAATACGAAAGCCCCTAATCAAATATGTCGCCATTAAACTTTTCTCGCTCAACAGAGGCCAATCCCGTGTCCAATCGTTACGAGAAGTGCAGATGACATCGGCTTACGGACAATACGTGACCCAATTTGATTGCGTTACTGGAATTTATTAAAAATGTTTAAATATAAAAAAGGTTTGTGAAACAGTCGGAATCAATAGCCCGAGTTAAAGGCACTACTTGCAATAGGTCAGGATCGATGATGATGATCATGATTGCTTGTCCTCAGCCTACGTCCCACTGCTGGGCACAGGCCTTCCTCATGGAGAAAACACGTGAGGAGTTGCCGTAACACCACAACGCTAGCCCAATGAGGGTTGGTCGGTAGAAACAGCAATAGCGACCGGGACCAACGGCTTAACGTGCCTTCCGAAGCACGAAGGAGCTCGAGATCACAATGTTTTGGTCACCCACCCACGGCCTGACCATGGCAAATGTAGCTTTAATTTTCAATCGAAAGCCAAAGCGTACTAGCCACTACGCCACCGCTCGAGATAATGGTAGTAAACTTTTTTGGTTGGTGGGTAGAAACGGTTGCACGGAGGAGTTCGAGATCATAAACTTTTGGTCACCTGACCATGGCGAAGGTAGCTTTGTTTTCGATATCGAAAGCCAAAACGTACTAGCCACTACGCCATCGAGCTTCTCGTGGTCATGATTGGACGACTAAGCCTCCGTGCTCCGAAAGGCTTGTTCCTGCAAAACCCAGTTATTGTTGCATTATTGTCTTCTTGTCAATCCGCATTATATATCGTACTTCTTCGTTATGATGAGGTATATCGTACTTCATCATAATTTCCCTACCCTATTCCCAATATTGGAAAGAGGGGCAACATCTTCCTCTTCAATGTTCTTCTATCACTCACATAACTCTTAGGCCCGGCGCACATTATCGGCATCGGCAAGGAAAGGAATCCTTCGGTATCCCTACATGCAAGCGCACACTGTCGGCAACTATGCCTTGGCATACTGCATCGTCCTTAGGGATGCCGAAGCGTCATTAAGCATGCCGAACCGTTCAAACTACCCCCGAGTGTTGCCTTGGCGCGGCGGGCGGCAGCGTGCAGCGTACTGAAGGATGTCGAAGTAACCTCAAGGCCGCCGATGCAGCAACCTCAAGCATACCGAAGCGGTGAAATGAAATGAAATCATTTATTCTGCAATTAGATTTACATGAAATCAATATTTTTTTCCTACTATCACGTCAATATTTTTTTTCCTACTAGCACTTCGACGTGAATGGCCTGTTGAGAAGAAGTGCCGCAAGAAACTCAACAGTTAGCCTTTTTTAAACAGCCATAATAACGAAAGGAATATAGAACATTTTAAATATTGTATGTGCAGAGGAGCAAATTATAGTAGCCACGAATTTTTATCTTTAAAATAATCTTCTATCTTATAATACCCCTTTTTCATTAAACAGCTTTTAACAGTTGACTTAAATTTATGCAGGGGCAAGTCAATAAAACTTTGTGGCAGCCTATTATACATTCTTTTGCTGATTCCTATAAAACATTTAACAGTCTTGTGAAGTCTGAGGCTTGGAACGGCGAGCTTATGCTTATTTCTGGTGTTGAGGCTATGGCAGTCAGAATTTTTAAGGAAAGTATCATAGTGTTTACGTACATACATAATACAATCAATGATGTATTGAGACGCCACAGTTAATATATTAATTTCCTTAAATAATTCCTTGAGCGAGCCACGTGGTCTAAGGTTGTGTATGGCACGAATGGCTCTCTTTTGAAGTACAAAGATAGTCTGAATGTCAGCAGCGGAGCCCCACAACAGTAGACCATACGACATTACGCTGTGAAAATAGCTAAAATAAACTAATCTCGCCGTTTCAACATCAGTGAGCTGCCTTATTTTTCTAACTGCATGCGCAGCTGAACTTAGTCTTCCTGCTAGAGCCGTAATATATTATGTGGACCCCATTGCAGTTTAGAGTCCACAGTAATTCCAAAAAAAGTTGTAGAATTAATTATTTCTATCCGTTCCTCCTTTATACAAATTTGAGTATCGATCTGCTTTACGTTAGGTTAAAATTTAATACATTTTGTTTTCTTAGAATTAAGTGCAAGGTTATTAATATTGAACCAATGCAAGACTTGCGAGAGAGCATTGTTTACTTCGTCAGATACGTTATTACGTCTGTCAGTTTTGAAAATCAAAGAAGTGTCATCAGCAAACAAAACTATCTTTATTTAGGTATTTTTGTTACTACGGCCATATATCATGGAAATGCATACTTTGTTGCCATGAAGTTAATATATGATGTTATTTATCACCTAAAATCCTGAGCCGTGCCGATGCCGATAATGTGCGCCGGGCCTTAGACGCGTAGTCCAGAATCATAACAAGCGTCTCTCTGCTGAAGCGCAGTTAAAAAGGGATAGCGCTATGCGGGGATGAATAGCCTCTTCCCTTTCTAACGATACTTTGATAAGTTTGATTCTGTAATTCGGGCTTAATGTTGCAAGCTCATTTTCTCTTCAATAGCGTACGTCCATGCCTCGCCAGTCTCCTATTTACTCTTAAACACGGCACGGCATCAGCAAACAAAACTATCTTTATTTAGGTATTTTTGTTACTACGGCCATATATCATGGAAATGCATACTTTGTTGCCATGAAGTTAATATATGATGTTATTTATCACCTAAAATCCTGAGCCGTGCCGATGCCGATAATGTGCGCCGGGCCTTAGACGCGTAGTCCAGAATCATAACAAGCGTCTCTCTGCTGAAGCGCAGTTAAAAAGGGATAGCGCTATGCGGGGATGAATAGCCTCTTCCCTTTCTAACGATACTTTGATAAGTTTGATTCTGTAATTCGGGCTTAATGTTGCAAGCTCATTTTCTCTTCAATAGCGTACGTCCATGCCTCGCCAGTCTCCTATTTACTCTTAAACACGGCACCCATATTATTAACCAGTTACAAAATTGATTAACTAAATTCCAAACCTTTATAACTTAAATTATAACACTTTGATCCTTCCGTCCCTCAATAGATCCAGTCCTTAAAGCATATACTCGTATTACCAGTTATCCGGTAATTCCTTTTGATCTTCGCAATAAAATTGGATTACGTTAAGTTTGAAAAACTATATTGGTGACCCAATTACTCAGTGACCAATGATTCTAATGTGAAGTCTCCAGAGGAGCAAATGTTTATGAATTTTCAGTTATGAATGCTGAAATATAAAAATATTTATAATTATATAGGAGGAGCTCGATGGCGTACGGACCAACAGCTTCACGTGCCTTCCGAAGCACGGAGGAGTTCGAGATCACAAAGTTTTGGTCACTCATCCACGGCCTGACCATGGCGAAGGTAGCTTTGTTTTCGATATCGAATGCCAAAGTGTTCTAACCACTACGCCACCGAGCTCCTAAATAATAATACCTAATAATCATTTATTTGCAGACAATTTATATTCAGTAAATTTATATTCAGATTTATTTGAAAAACATACATACAATCACGCCTGTAATCACCGAAGTGGTCGGCAGAGTCCAACAAGGACCACTGTGTTCCTTAAGACCACATTAACCATACAAAAAATGGGTTTTGGTTAGATGGAAAATCGTGAAAAAGTAGTAACAAGTTGCTAGCTCATCGCCTACACAATCACAGACCCAGTACCCAATATGCCCTCAGTTACGACATGCTAGGCATGAAAAGCAATTGGCATATTCTTTTTGCGTCCCGGATCAACACGGGACCGGGATTATAAAAACAGTGTTTATAATAGCCGACAGTCATATTTGCTATGCTGCCGACAGAATTGAATATATTTTTTACAAGTATTTCATAATAATATTAAACATTACGTGCAATATCAAAAACACGCATTATTTATTTTACATTCAGGTGTACTCAGCTGCCACTGCCCGTAGACTCTCCGTCAAAAACAAATTCAGTCTTATAACCTTTACATAGCTTTCAAAGTTATTTCACACTGCCACTAAGTGTAATTAGAGCGAATGCAAAATAATTATTTTTACTATGTAACTAGCTAGGTATCTTGTTTTTTTGTTATTTAAGTCTCGTTTTGAAGTTATATCTATAAAAAATTATATATTAAAAACTGATAATCTATACTAATATTATAAATGCGAGAGTAACTCTGCCTGTCTCGCTTTCACGTCAAAATGACTGAGCCAATTTAACCGAAATTTGGTACACAGATAGACTAGAGCCTGTGAAAGGACACAGGCTACCTTGTATCCCGATATTCCCATGGGAACGGGTGCCATGCGGCTGAATGTTTAAAAAAATTTAATAACGCCTCCCAGAAAAATGAAGGACAAACTTACGCCAACTTTTCTTCTAATAATAGAGGAGAAAATTTTCAACTCCACCAATTGAGGCTGCTGTTCCAATTTGAAAAAAATCTTTCAGTGTTGAATAGCCTATTTATTGAGGAAGGCTATAGGCTCACACCATCTCAAAGTAAGTACTCTACGCGGACGAAGTCGCGGGCAAAAGCTAGTCTGAAATATAATATAATCTGAAATTAATCACGACCGCTACTTTTTGTCTCAGAGGTCCTGCACCTTTCCAAATCTCCATCTTACTTTAAGATTAACACACGTTAACCCCGAAGGGGTAGACAAAGGTACATTACCTACACACTCTGCCAATCATTTTGATGTTCCCATGTAATTCCCAACAAGAACGGGCTTGAATTTCTTAAATCTTTCAATATTAAGAATAATGTGTATGTATGTATATACATACAATAATCACGACTATTATCCCTTAAGGGTGAGGCGGAGACTAGGCAAAGGCACCGCAAAAGCAGTCTACTGCCATAGTTCGCGCTTCAGCAAGCAGTGACTGCACTCAGCGTGACAGTTGGTGGTTGTGCAGTTCTAAGTCCATTAGTCGCCTTTTTCACCAAAAGAAGAGGTTGGTAGTATTCTTATAATGAGCCGCTACCACACGACTATCATTTCTTTATCAGTTTTTTAAATCGTCATTCAAATATTTGAAATATTAACCCATTTAAGTCAACGCATCCTATCTCAGATGAAATTAGACGGTTCATCAAAATTGATTCATTTTTGCAATGAATTGTGAATGATGAACGTTTTTCCGCTAAATTGACGTTCATCACTCCGAAGAATGTCAATTAAGACATTTCATTTACGGCGTTTCATCGATGATGAATCGAAAATGAACCATCTAATTTCAGCTTTACCTGCTGTTCAATAAAATTCCTTTGACAATATACAACTTTAAAGGAATTTGTCATCTTTTCCAAACAATATGCGAGTTTATTTCGTTAACAGATAAATTATATCGTATCTCGACCTGCCACCCACCGAGTCAGACGTCGACCTCACATCAACTTCAACCGAACGGTCCAGACAAATGGGCCGGATCTATAACGACGATAGCAAACGTTCGAGAATTGATTGACTAAACACATAATTTCTAGAGAGAATACTTAGACTACATACGTTTTCACTACTTCCAAAAATTCTCAACATATTACCTAAAACCGCATTGATAGTTTGCTTATCAAAGAAAAGAAGTATATTAAATTTAAACAATTTTTTAAAGAAAATCGGCTATGTTTTGTAACGGAGGATTTTGCGTGTATCGCCATAGTGATTTCTAGAGTGTGCTCGACTCATTCGCAACAGTGCACTTAATCTTAAATTAAGATTTAGCTCTGTTGTTTTATATGTTGTCAGGTTGTAATAATTAGAAAATAAACAGAACTCTACAAAAGCATCACTGAACTCATTGAGGAAACACCTTATATACTCTACCCACAGCATTATTATCTTAAATAGAAACAGCAATTGAATCTCAAAAAAAAAAATCACCCGTAGAACACAAAATCAGGAACGAATCGTTAAAATCTCTAAGACAAAACTGACTTGAATAACTATGGGTCAATAAGCTTAATGACGAACTTATATAAGGTTTTCTCTAAAATCATACCAAACAAACTATCCTCTACTTTATTTATTTATTTAACAATTTATTGTACACAGAAAAACATAACAACAAAACGAAAAGAAAAGATCGCTTTCGCTGTTGATAAAAATAAAACCTCGTGAACAGGCTGGCAAACTTTTCAACTATAGACAGACCATATTCATACAATGGCACAGTTTATAGAGAAAAGCAAAGAATATCAAATTTTATTGATTTTATTTTATTTAATTATTTATTTCAATATGACAGGTAAGCTCTTGGCCTTCATCTCACTTGATGGTAAGTGAAAATAAGGCCGAAGGTAGAAGCGAGCTTCACCTGTAATCCTCAACAACTGAGGAACTGGCTATCTTACCTCTGATTGCTGAAATCGATTTTGTGCAAGAATATAGGCTTATTTTATTTAATTTTACTAGAGAGATCGTAAATTTTATGATGAATCTATCTGCCCGCGTACAATCAACTACAAAAATATGTAACCACTTTTGACAGTAAATGACTCTCTATAGAAGCAAATAAAGATTATCACCTCAAAATTTTTTATACATATTTAATACTCACAGGTACATAAGTTTTACTCAAATTCAGTGCTCCCTCAAATCAAAATCAAAATCAAAAATTATTTATTTTCTGTCTATCAATGTAACAAAATATACAGTGATTGGGACCAACCCAGTAGGTATCCTAAAATGCCTGTGTCGGGCGGTACCACTCCTCCAGAACACAAACATACAAACAAATAGCTCATTGGATAGACACTTGAAAGCAGCTCTCTCTTGTGAACCTTTTGCATTAGTGTGTAACGAGGCGCCATAGCTATATTAGCGCCTCGTTGCTGTCATTGCGCTCTTCTCTGGCCATTTTTCTCTTGGTTTCCGATTTTAAATTTGCTGTCTGTCTCTTTTTATTTGTTTTGTTCTCGAAGCTCATTCTTACGAGAGTCAGTGCGTAGGGTGGTTGACACCCTTCTAACAATAATTGTATATATTTATAAAGTGTATCAATTTTTGTAAGCTGAGACAAAGTAACAACAAACCACATTATCAGTTCCTAATTTATAACAAAGATGTTTACAAATATGTTTCTCTAAGGCACTATTGTAAGTAGCCCTACCCTTTTTATAATATATTATATTTAGTGTTAAATGTGAAATTGTTTTGTGTTCAGTATAATTTACCTTTTTTTATATAATTGTTTCAGTTGTACCTTAAATCATCATTATAAATATACGATCCCTAAGTGACGACCCAACTGCATTTTAATTATCCCCGGCTTCACCCCGTCACAAGTGGATCCCAGATCGACGATGCACCTCTGCTGTTCTATGCAACTATTTTAAACTATGCTGCAGCGCAGGCTCCAATCGCGCAAAATAAGAACGTATTTCGTCGTAAGCCTATATGCGTGGTCAGAGCGCTTTGGCTTCGATCGAAAACGCAGCCTCCTTTGCGATGGTCAGGCCGTGGATGGGTGACCAAGACTTTGTGATCTCGAGCTCCTCCGTGCTTCGGAAGGCACGTTAAGCCGTTGGTCCCGGTCGCATTTGTGACCGTTTCTACCCACCAACCCGCATTGAGCCAGTGTGGTGGTATTTCGGCCCATACTTCTTATGTGTTTCTCAATGAGGAAGCTGGCCCAGCAGAGGGACGTATATAGAACGTATTTGCCATAACCAAATCAGGATTGAAATCTTGGCTACACGAGTTAACGCGAGAACGAGAGTATGGAGTGTGCATGGCTATGATAAATACGTCATTATTAAGCGCGATCGACGCCGTGGATTGATCGTTGTGGAGATCCTAGAGGGTCATGTCCTGTTGTGAGAGGACTAAGCGGCAATGATAAACCTTGTCAGATTTTAAATCTAGTTATCTATATTCTTCTATACATAGTGGATACTTAATATAAATATTTCTTCTTCTTTTTCCTGCCCTGTTCCCAATTCTATTTGCGGTCGGCGCAACATGTCTTCCTCTTCCACTCTCCTCTATTACTCGTCAAGTCAACACTCACGCCCATCCTCATCAAATCATCATTCACACAATCCATCCATCTTTTCTTTGGTCTTCCTCTCCCCACACGCCCATCCACTTTCAATATAAAAAAAAAGATATTTATTAAATATATATATATATATATATATTTATTATTTTATAAATATTTATATTCTTTAAATATTTATTTACTTTAAATTTTATTGTTGCAGGTAAGCTTCGTCCTCTACAAGTGACATACAAACAGAGAAACAGATAAAAAAAACTACGCAATAAGATAACGAAAACAACAAAACAAATGGGTAGGTGCGGGATGTCAAGAAAAGAATGGAAATCAAATGTTCTTGAAGCGTCCAACTATTTACAAAATTCGCGTGTAACACTGTAACACTCTTTTTTCTTATTATCACTTATTATCTTAATTACACATAAAGACATCAGAGTTAAGTAAAGTCACTAATGTTATAATTTCATTTGAAATTACGTTGATTCATTGCAAAATAACTTGCATTTGAATATCAACATGCAAGTGCATTTATACTCCTCAACATTATTATTAATACATTTTTAAAGAGGATTTTACACGAAACCGACATCGTAAACATTAAAATTGCCCAAAAAACTTATTCGCTTGATACGCTAAACTCTATGGCTTTGTCTATGAACCACGATCAATATGAGTCAAACTAGTATATTAAAAACAAATTAAAAGTTACAATGACATAAGGAATTGACATATGCCATTATAACGATGTAAACAACATGAAACAAACAAACATTAGTGACTTTACTTAACTCTGATGTCTTTATGTGTAATTAAGACGGTAATAAGTGATAATAAGAAAAAAGAGTGTTACAACACTAGCGGGTACTTGCTGCACTCTTGTCGTCTCGGGTTACATTTGCAGATAACTTTTTAAATTTTCAGCAGAATAAATTTTCCTTACACAGTTCCTTTGAAACACCAAAGGAACTGTGGAAGGAAAATTTATTCTGCATTAGGAAAATATACTAAAGGAATACGTCTTATCGAAAATGCTTTTAAAACTAAGATTTTAGTTGCACATTCAGAGCAACAGTGAATTGAAAACTCTGTGAAAAATACGGGAAAAATTACATAATATTAGTCCTCACCTATGAAATTGGTGTTTTGTATGGAGATTTTGTGGATGTCTGCATTTTACATACTAACATTTTATTAGTTTTCTATACAACGACAAATCCAGAAATAATAATATTTGGCATGTATCATTAGACAAGCTTTAGCAATATGTGTGTGAACACGCTTGATAAAAATTATTCATCGTTTTTATGTTAATGCAAATCAAATGATGTATTCGGGAGGCAGTTAAAAATAATTGTCTTTGTGTCTTATTTAAACACAATTAAACTTACAAAAATTATCAAATTAAATAATACGAGCTCAAATATATGGTATATTTTTAGAAGAGGCAATTACTTTATAAGAATGTTCTGAAACTTAATAGTTACGGACAAATTGCTAAGACAGAATAAAAACACCAATTTCATTTGTAAGGACCCAATATTTGTGTTCTTCCTGTCATTAGGGTTATTAGGATACGGACCTATGACCAATAGTTATTTGTGGTTTATTTTTAGCAACATTTACCCGTAGAAAAAAAGTATCCAAACTCGTAGTATCTAAAATATTAGATATGTTATGAATCAATCAAATTTCGCATTTCTTAAGACTATATTATGTGATAATTGTAATAACGAAAACAAAGCGGTAATTATATAATCATCATTATCCTTCCCTTTTCCCAATTTCATTTGGGGTCGGCGCAACGAGTCTTTCTCCTCCACTCTCCCCTATCACACGCCATATCAACATTCACTCCCATTCTAGCCATGTCCTCATTCACACAATCTATCCATCTCTTCTTTGGTCTTCCTCTCCCTGCATTACCATCCACTCTTATATTCATAACTCTTCTCGTTACATGCTCATTCTCTCTCCTCAAAACATGTCCACACCACGACAGCCGCTTTTGTCTCAACTTCTCTATCACTGGAGCAACTTTCAGGCATCCCCTGATATACTCATTCTTCACTCTATCAATCCTTGTCACCTCACACATCCATCTTAACATACGCATTTCGGCCACATGCAATCTATTTTCATCCATCTTTTATTATATAATAATCTAGTAATATTAATTAAGCTACACGCAGGTACTACCGCGGTAGTCAAAAATCTGCAAGTATTACCGAGGTACGTAATATTATGTAATTTTTATGAAAGATCGAATAATAATCGTTTTATAAAAGTTTACTTTATTAGTAAAACATAGCTGTAATGACCTAAAACTGCATTAATATTAATTACCTGGTTAATCCCTGCAGATTTTTTACTACCACAGTAATACCTGGGTTTACCTTAGGTTTTTAATTCAAAAAACATATTATACTTATGTAAAAAACGAGTAGCCTTAAGCCCATTCGCTAAGCCAAGATTTTAATTAGTCTATAGCCAGGAGCCTGGGGATTTCGTTATTTTTAAATTTTATTTTTACCTCAGATATTTTCGTCACAGCGCAGCCTTTTAAACTCGCCACAACTGTGTTGTAAGCATGTTGTGACCAAAACATTAGGGAAAAGCCTAAAATACCGTTGGTAAACCGTCACGTGGCCGGCTAAATCCGGTTACATCCGGATCTGACAATAGGCCTTTGTGATTCGTCAATGTGAGTGAATAGTATTGGGAGAGCAGTAGACCAATGGTTCGGTTTATTAAATTGAAGGTATCCCATTGAAAATGGATTAGGGCGTAGCTAGTTATGTATATGATTTCAATACCATATTGTGTGCCTACTATGAAAAAACAACAATATTACTCATCAAAGTATAATCAAACAATCAAATCAAATCAAATCAAAAATATCTTTATTTTATAGGCTTGATATACAAACACTTAAAAACGTCAATTTATGAATAAGTGAATCTACCACTCGCTCGGAACGCAGACATCCCCGAGAAGAGCGAGCCAGAAACTCGAAGGTTGCTCTTTTTTTCATCATAGCTGGATAACGAAGCTGCAGTGCGAGCATAGAACTTCGACTGTCGCTATATTTATCGACAACAGCATCCGTCCTTTTTAATCTTTAGAGTTATCTGTCAAATTTATCGTAGACGTCAAATTTGACTTATCGAAAGTTCTATGCTCGTAGCGCTAGTTAGTAATGCGCACTTATGTATTTACTTATTTATTAGAGTAAATGTATTGTGTAACTAGTATATAACAGTAGTTTATGTAACTGTCACATAATACAAGTTATTAAAACACGAGCGTGGTTTAAAAAACTCGCCTTGGCGTTTTTTAATAGTATCACGCGAGTGCTTTAATACCGAGCTATGTGCAGTTATATACACTACTTTATCTACACTCATTATTCAAAGAAATAAAACAAAAAATTTTATTAATTTTATTTATTGTTGGCTGTCTGGAAAACATTTGCCGTAGTTTTGTGGGTTTTTGAGAGAAATAAGTGTTGCATAATGAGTCCAACCTGTTGCATAATGGTCATTATGTAACAGTTTCCATTTTTAAATTTTCGTTTTTATCATCTGTCTTAAAAAATATGTCATTATGAGTTCGAGTCTGAATTCATAATTCGAACATTATAACATGAGTGTATATAAACACAATTTTTAATTTGAAAAAATAAGAACATACTCGTACAAATAATAAATATAAAGGCACCCTATATTGTCAACCCTAGTAAGCTGTCATATCAGAGAACCGGTATCAGCTTCATATTATTTAGAAGTGTTTTATTACGTCCGACCAAACCACATATCATAAAATTTTAAATATAATGCATTTCAAACTAAACTTTGTTTACCTATTTCAATACTTTAATATACCTATTAATAAGCTTAATATCCAAATTTTAGATATGGAGAGTAAAATAGTGCTTAAATTCAATTAGCGTCATCAAACAGGTCGTATTATGCATGTAGGGTATTATATTATTATACGCATGAGTGACGCCCCTGGTGTTTCAAATGTCCATGGGCGGCGGTGATCACTTACCATCAGATGACCCGCCTGCTCGTTTGCCGCCTATACAATAAAAAAAAAAACATTAAACCTTCCTCTTTGAATCTTTCAAAAAAAAACCGCCCACCTTCGCAGCTCTGCAACTGCGTCGCGACATTGCGTCGTTAAGTGCCTTTTATCGGATGTTCCAGGGTGAGTGCTGTGAAGAGATATTTGACCTTATTCCTCTCTCTCCTTTCCCGCAAAGGAGTACGCGTGCCGAATTGCGGAGTCATAAATTAACGGACGAAGAGATTTAGAAACTCTTTCATCGCACATCTCGTGCATGGATATGGTTTCCGGGGCGCGTCCCTCCATCGTACAACATGGGTTCCTTCAAGAGAGGCGTGAAAAGCACTTCATGGGCCAGCGAGGTGGAGGTAGCTCGGGCTTCTGTTCTCTGTGGCCCACTAATTCCGCAAATGGACTCTCCTACTTCTTACCGTCGGGTGGCGTTGAGGCAATTGATGTGCTTGTTATAAAAATAAAATAACTTTTCAATACCTAAGCGTTCATTCTTGCATGCAGACCGACAGCGTGAACTACATAATAAAAAACAGTCTCTGTTTTATTATTATGTAGTGATGTACTTTTTTTTCGGTGTTCATCTGCAATCAGTCCTAGGACTATAAGCGGGAATGTTGCGTTGGAAATTGCCTATTAGAGTGCTCTACGTATAAGTCTCAGAATATTAACGCTAACTTCATTGTACATTTTGGAAATATGTATTTTCGTAAATAAATATTCGGAATTATTTGAAACAGCGCAAGCTAGTTTTGAAAGACATACAAAAATCAGTAATAGTTGTCTCACAATGTGTGTTTATATTTTTAACAAAATACCTGATAATTTAAAAATATTAGAAACACATGACATGTTGATGACATGTTTAAAAAGAAATTAATTGTGTATTTGTTGACAATAGTTTTTATAGTATTAAGGAGTTCTTGGGAAAAAAAAACTTGAATTGTAAGAAGAGTTTGTACGTATGTAACGTCTCTAGATGTTGGCTAGGATGTCTTCTGTACTCTAATATTTTGCATGTTATTGTAATAATTAGCTTAACATGTGGCTTAACATTTTAACTGTAACATCTTTATACCATGATAAAAGCAAATAAATAATCTTATCTTATCTTATCTAATCTAGGTTTGTAGGTATTGTACTGTATATCACGCCTTCTCAGTGATGTACTAGAATTATGTTTGTAAGTGAAATGAGTTGCCCAGTGTTCCCCCATCTCCCCGCGTTCCACACGGATGCACAATTACCTCGGCACACCTACGGTACGAACGAGGTCTCCGGTTCAATGCCTGATTTGTTTATTGTTCATCCGCTAACACTTACCCTTGTCTAGAATATTTTACACGTGTAATTTGGTAAAGCCTTAACTTTTAAAGGGTATGTGCTGTAAAACCGAAATTATTAAGATTAGCTGTTGCCTGCGACTTCGTCCGCGGTTACTACAGTTTTATAAATATCCCACAAAAACCCTTTCATTTTTCGGAATAAAAAGTATCTAAGATATAAGGTGCAAAATTTGTAAATGCAAATCGCAAAATTTCATTGAAATCGGTCCAGCCATTTCGGAGATTAGCCCGTACAAACAGACAGAGAAACCAAAATAGAAAAAAAAATTTTTTTGGTATTTACCTCTTTTTACATCCGCTGTCTTGGTTAATATAAGCATTTTTTTCTATGTACAGAGATTCGACCTCTACAGTTTTATATGTATAGTTAGATATTTTCGTACAGACAGTCGATATCTTTAATCAAGGTCTAATTTTACCTGAATTTTCTCTGAAACAATTTTTGAGCCTTTCAGATTAATGGGCCATTAATTTGTAAAATTTACAAAGGCCTGTTTATTTAAAATTTACATAATACCATAATAACCGCTTTATTTATATTTTACACAGTTCGCTCGGTATAGGCGTCCCTTTGCTGATTATTAATTATTAATATACTTTGTAATAAAGAGTTTACCATATTTTATATTAATTAAATCAGCGACCTTTGGTGTCGATGTCAAAATCAAAGCAACCTTCGTCATGCTTGTACCTACTTCACCAAATGAAAAAAAATTCACCAAATTCAATTCCATTCATTTGAAAATTCACCATCACGCTGGACCAACTACTGTGTAATTTTCCCAGAACAAAAACAAATGGACATGACAAAGTATAAAGTGTTGAGCATATTTACTGCTGACTGTACCGGTGAAAAATCAATTTCTCTCAAGCTCAAATTAAAATGAAGCCTTAACACAAATAACATTAGCAGATAGCTATCACATAACGCGTTTTCAAAATTCTAAATTCAATATCGTTTATTTAATTTAGATGCGTCTTTGCACATGCTTATGAACGTCAAAAGCATTTTACAAATTTTCGTGAAAGCGATAAACTACGCCATCCGTTCACAAAACTACCAGGAGGCCTTGTTCTGAGAATAACGGGCAAAAAACTCAACAAGTTTCTATTCTTCCTTTACATTGTTTTTCTTTTTTTTTTTAAATGTCATAAACTATAACGTCATTGAAGTTTTAGAAGAAAAAATAAATAAATATCTGTGTTATATATTCTGCAGTTTACCACATTTTTCATTACAAATGCAAGTAGTCTAAAATATTACATTTATAAAATAAAATTAAGATTCCGTTGATTAATTGAAGAAATTGAAAAAGTAGTATATACAAAAGCAGGAAAGGTATCTTCACCACTTGCCATACCATACAGTCCCAAAGAAAACTTCATTGATTACGCCAAGTTTGACCAGACACCGACAGTTTAAACAACGTTGTCATTTCATCTAATAATTGAGACATGCGTTTGTTTACTAGCTTATCTAACTTACGCAAATTACAGTGTAGCCCAAGAGCCCAAGTTAAGGTACTGCTACACTGCTGTTTGATAATATTCACAAAAGTTTTCTAACACTTATACATTTACTAACAAATGTTTGGAATTGTGACGTTCTGTTACGAATTGTTTAACTTTTTATGTGCTCATACAATGCTCCTACATGAAAAATGTTTAGAGACATTTTTAACGTTTGAAGGATCGTCACGTTCGTAACTTGGACTTACGTTCCGAGACGTCCTGGATTATGTGTTTACAAACAAATGATAACAAATGTTTTATTTTTTTACAATTAGTTGTCTAGTTTAGAAATATTTACTACCATTATCTCGAGCTCGGTGGCGTAGTGGCTAGTACGCTTTGGCTTTCGTTTGAAAAACAAAGCTACATTTGCCATGGTCAGGCCGTGGATGGGTGGCCAAAACTTTGTGATCTCGAGCTCCTTCGTGCTTCGGAAGGCACGTTAAGCCGTTGGTCCCGGTCGCTATTGCGACTGTGTCTACCGACCAACCCTCATTGGGCCAGCGTGGTAGTATTACGGCCCATACTCCTCATATGTTTCTCCATGAGGAAGGCCTGTGCCCAGCAGTAGGACGTATATACTCTGAGAACTACCATTATCAAACATGAAAACATTTTCTAATATCGTGATCGTATGTTTCTTAACAAATGTTTACTAGCGTTCGTAAACATTTTTAAGCAGCAGTGTACTAGCACCTTTATGGCTACAGTTACAGCATTGTTTGACCTCATGCCGCCATAATGGCTGCAAGGCTGGCCTGATACGGCTAATAGCATCATAACACACAAATTATATTGTACACCCGTTATTTTATAGTCGAGAAGTAATCATAGTGTCGACGGGGTAAAGGGCGTGTCAAGACGTCGGGTTATAAGTAGGTTTTTTCCGTGGGTCTGCTCGTATTTATGGAATAGAAAACACTAGATTATTAGCGCGGAAGGCAGACACAATGAAATTCTTTAATATTTACACCATAATGGTCGCAATGAATTATAGTTATGATTCTATAAATTTGATTAAAATAAGACATACTTTCCAATTCAAAAAAGAATAGAACTGTCAAACGGCCATTTTGGTTCGCATTGCGCTTGAACTTCATGGTGTAGGATGTGCAAAAAAAAAAAATAGTAATAGTTTTTAAAAATAGTTTTAATTTTATTATACTAAAGCGCCCATCTTTCTTTAATTTATCCAATAAACACACATTGTATGCGAATATCAACCAAAACATAATATTAACTAATTAAACTCAAAATACATAAGAGTTAATATATACATGATTAATCAAATTAAAAACATTGTCATATACATTCTAAAATAAGGTAATAAATTGGATTTTTTAAAAACAATGCCCAATATTAAATAATGTCACATGAAATAAAATTAAAATACTATAATAGCTCATTTAAAACAAAACTCAATTAACAAATAACCTCATGGAGTGAAAAGGATGGATGATTTTGTCGATTAAACAAGGCGACTATTGAAGTTCTATGCTCGTTCCATATTTTTCAGGCTATAAAACTAATAAATTAAATAAGGGTTCAACGACTTTTTTTGCTGGCGGTACCAAATTGTCTTTTCCCGTGAAGTTGTCGATACTATTCTTAATTTAAAGTAATAGTATCATAAAGCTAAATCCCAAATATGAAAAGAATTTCCTTACCCTAAAAAAACATTATGACAAGACTAAAAGAAAACGTGTGACACTTAGGAATAACACCACCTCGTTGGACGCACTTTAGATAGAAACGGTTTTAAAAACAATCCGAACCAGGTGTGTTTATAGAGGACTCGTAATCACGAAATCGGTGTCAAAGTAAGACTGTTTTAACCCCTTAAAGCTCGCACAAGTGACAGGTGACAAAACCGAAGAATTGAAACATCAGGGCTCTTTTTTTACATTTCACTAATCGCCTGATAGAAAGTAATTTAGCAGTCAAAGGTGGGACGCGCTTGCTTATAAGAAACCAATTTGATCGCGACTTGAAGAGCCCGGACTGAGGTAATCGACGGGGAATAGAGATTCCTTCAAGGAAAACCGGCTGGATTCTAAGCTATTTTTACTATTATCACAAACGAACACATGTCTACATATCTCTCATCCAAAAGAATAATGACATAATTACCAAAAAGTCGAAAATGAGTTTTTGATGCCATAACTTTATGTTTTGCACGTTTTATCTATGGTAAAAACGACAGAATTGTTGTTCCATTAGTTTCCGAAAGAGAGAATCATTGCCGTCATGGTGTTGGCCTATACTTGGAAAGGATACGCGGAAACATCGACAAAGTTTATAAAATGTAGACAGATTTATAAAAATAAAACTAAAATTGAATATAATGTTGTTTAAATTCATGATTTATTCCTATATCCAAACCTAGTTTAATGTCATAATTGTATTATTTGATGTATAAAATGTCATAAATGTACGTCTGGTTTGTTTTATTTCGTTTTTTCAAATAGTTATCTTAAGTTTTCTCGCAAACTTGTTATGTTATATTATTGGTAGTAAAGTAACACAACATAACTATTAAAATATATCAATAGAATGATTGGAAATACACAATATTTTCGATGTCAAACTTTTAAAACGCTCGCCTGAAAAATCGCAAAAACGTAATTACGTCAGTATTCTTTTGGATGAGCGATATATACAAAGGAATTGTGGGTATTTTGTACCACCCACCCCTTTCGAGAATACAGGCGTGATAGTGATATAAAAAAATAATATTTTCCTAATTCATAGATATGACAATATTATGACACCGCTATTTCCCGAATTCCCCGATCTGTCTGGTCATGTCTGCCCGGGGCCATATCGGCACCAGATGGGAATCTCTCGGCTCATTGAAGGGTGTAAGCGCCCGACATTCCCCACTTAAGGGTGATAAGAAATCCTGAAGCAAGCTCACTCGTAGACGAATTCGCTTTGCTTATTTTCACTGATCCCGAGAATCGATTTCTTGTTAAACGTCTGTCAGGAAAATTTGAGAGAGAAACATATATTTGGAAACTTTTTAAATCAACTGTTTTATAAATAAGATGTTATAGAGTAACATAAGTAGGTACAAGTAGGTAGGAACAGACATCTTTTGTTACCTGTTTTAAGGTACTCTCTGAAAAATAAGCAATATATTTTTTCCAAATACTAGCTATAGATCAACATTTTTATACCGTATTTAACTTAAACTTCACATTTCGCATTTCACAGTTCACATTTCGTAGTAAATTATAGTTATTTTCTGTAACTAGTCAGCTTGTAGCCAGGTCAATTGTCGCCGACACTGATGCAATTATTGCCAGCTAAAAAGAGCAGAACTGAGAGGTCATATTTTCTAAATTGAACGGGCATAGTGAATGCACTGCCAGTATATGAAAGCAAATAAAGTCCGTACTTCATTATGTACCCCTAGAGTAAGTAGTAAAGCTCAACTTTTTAGTTGCATTACGAATGTCAATTTTAACGGGAAACATAATTTCAACTGCTCTCCGCTAGGGGCGCTTTCCAAGATTCTAATAGAAATTGACACTCTTAATAGTTGCATTAATAGTAAAAAGTTGAGTTTTGTTTTACAATGAAATCTTACACTACTTCTGTCTGTTAATACGCAACGAAATCCGTCATTGGCTACGATCTCTGAAATTGAAACATTCGTAGTAGGTACAACCGATTAAGTCCGACCAATGATCCGGTCGCTTTCAAATCATATTATGCTAAGTTGAAAAAATCTCGTAGTAGTCGTTTCTAAAAAATTATGAAGACTCTTGCGAACTTTCGCAGCCGCCATTTCACTGTGGTAACAAATTCAACGCGCACTAAGAAATTCACGAATTCTTTATCGCATCATCCATAAATGGAATTTACAACACACATGTGATCCGGCCTTTATGCAACCCTGGATTATTTGAAATCAGCTTTTAAAAAGCACTCCTTCGTCATAATCGCAAAGTCTAGCGCAACTCGTCCTAAACGCGCCTAATCTTTTTCTCAACTCGTCATTTTCGCAATTCGTCACACAAACTTAAAACGACAAGTTGCGAAATAGACCAGTCGGTTTATGAAGAATTACACTAGCGTGACGACTTTGCGTTTATGACAACTTGCTATTAGTCCCTACTTTCAACCCGAGAAGTTGGCTAATGGGGTTTTCTTGCTCACCGGCTACCCTTGTATTTGAATTCAAAATTCAACAACGTTTATTCAGTTTAGATGTTATGACACATTTGTCAAAAACATTTTACACAATTAAGTGAAAGAGATAAACTACGCCATCCGTTCACAAAATTACCAGAAGGCCTTTTCCTGAGAAGAACGGACAAGAAACTCAGCAAGTTTCTACTCTTTCTTGCTATTAATAGAAAGAAATGGGGTCATAATCTAGCTAATAAAAGACAACTATTTGACTCTTAAGGGATCTCGGCCCTTAAAAGCGCTCCATCGCTAGTTTTGTGAGACATCTTCTTGACCCTATCTCTATCAGCCATTAGCCCATAAAGTCTTTTCACTGACATTGCCGTTGGGCTATCTACATATTTATCAAGGGTTTATCAGCGTTTGTATACATAAATTATACAATAAATTACATAACATACTAACTACGTTACAAGCTAAGTGTAACAAACATTAAAGATAAACACCACATGCATTTAGAAATAAATAAATATCTTCAAACATTCACACCTGTCAACTAGCCCCATTTTAAGCAACTAATACTGCTTGTATTACGGACACTAGATGACGGATAAATATATTTGAAATAGATAAATACATATAAATATCCTGAATAAATATTAATACATATAAACATCCAAGGCTCGAGAATAAATGCCTGAAAATTCATCACCCAAACATTTGCCCCCACTGGGGATCGAACCCAGAGATGGCGACGTCTTGAGACCGGCATACAGACCACTCGACCACGGATACGAAAATTAATAATAATTTAACTTACAAATATTATAAGTCACAAAATAAATATTAAATATCAATTAAAATAAAATACTACAACCCATCTAAATAAACGAATAAGCACTAAGGTTTTTTTACTTGTTAACTTCAAAGTTAAAACGCATCCCGTAACATAGCTCTCTGTGTTCCGTACACTATGGCCACAGATACGTTGTTTGTGTTTGGGATTAAAATCGGCGGAATGGTTATTGAAAACCCAAACGAATGCTGAATGTTGTTTAAACGCTTGATGAATTAGAAACATGATCGAATCGGGTGTATTGGGTGTCTGTAAGCTTTTTATAGTATGATGGACATTAGAAGTGTATTTGCTAATAAGTTATTGTATGGTGTCACCAAGATCTACACGAGGAGTATAACTTCTATGTTTAGTAAATAATTACTCTGAACGGTTTAAGATTTGGAACTAAGGTAGTAACTTTTATTCAGGTAAAAATACCTTAAAAGGCAAATTTTAATTACTTATTGCATTTTACTATGTAACTAAAATCGTGGTGCCACCTTCCAATAACTCATTAGCAAATTCACTTCTAATGTCCATCATACTATAAAAAGCTTACACACACTGAATATACCCGATTCGATCTTGGATATCGTTGAATAGGTATTTTTTTAATGAATAAAAGTTTCTAATGCACTAAGTTTCAAATCGATTTACTTGAATTCACTCGATATCCCAAGGGGATCCAAAAATGCACCAAGAAATCTCCTGACAACATTGACTCATAATATACAAGCTTTTCCGATTTCAAAACTATTTACAGAATGCAGTCCTAATTTTTGCACACTCGATATCCTACAGCGCCTGCGCTACTTCCCATTCAATTGAAATACACAGGAAAATTTCAATAGTAAAAACTTTTGTTTTAAAATTTTAAATTATATTGACTAGTACAGTCTAGCACAGTACGATCTTGTTACTTTGTATTGGCGGAGATTCTCAGAGGTTATTTGTTATTCTCTTCCACATACAGATCAAAATTTATCGACACTCATATTTTCATTTCCACAATTACCACAACCACTCATAACCACATGTTAACATAGACCTAATACAGAATATTAATTATCCGCTGATCACACGCGACCCGTGTCATAATTAATTAACTACAGCAGCGGCCATTACACGCGTTCGCGCGTCCGTGTCGATGCAATTTGTCCAAGATACATCAAAATCGCTACGGGGTGTGAAGAGGGTTTTCAACTCACGTCACTTGGACTGTAACTTGGACCAACGTTGATGAAATTAGAAACCGAATAGACCGAAGGAACGATTTTGAACGAACTCCGACCAAGGGTCTTACGTAAGTCTGGAGACCCGGAGAATATCTTCGGCGGAACCCGAGCCGCTCCCGCGGAAGATTTCGGATTGGTAGATCGGGCAGTTTTAGTGGGAAGTGCCGGAATTTCTGGTAAGTCCACAACGCCTACCGGAAGGGCCCGTTAAAGGATTCCTCCACGTCAAAAAGAAATGTTAACGACAACCAAAGTCGACACTCTCGGGTATCATTAGAATTGTGGCCCTGCTGATGATTCAAGCAATATGTTCTATCTACAGCGACTTAAGGCTCGCAATCCTTTGGAATGTCTTTCTAAGCAGTGGCCACTAACAATAAATCTTACACAGGTTAACTTCCCCTTGCGCAAATGTTTACACGCTGGAAGCAGGTTACACAATTAATTGCTAGCATTGCTTTATAACGAACGAAACTCTGAATACTCTGGCCACGGCCGACTCTAACCTACCACGGTAACGGACAAGCATCAATTAAAAAATATATCTATACAATCTACTCACGTCACTTATAAATCTATATATTAGGTCCTTACCTATGAAATTGGTGTTTTGTATGGAGATTTTGGGAAATTTTGCATTTTCTATACTAAATTTTTTTCAGTTTTCTTCACAACGACAAGTCCAAAGATAATTTGGCATCTATCATTAGACAAGCTTTAGTAATATGTGTAATATCACACTTCATAAAAATTATTTATCGTTTTAAAGTGAATGCAAATAAAATGATGTATTCGGGAGGCACTTAAAAAAAGTTGTCTCCGTGTCTAATTTTAACACAATTAAACATACAACAAATTATCAAAACAAATCAAAAGAGCTCAAAAATATAGTCTATTTTTAGACGAGGTAATTATTTTTTTAGGAATACTCTGAATCGTAATAGTTACAGACAAAATACTAAGAGAGAAAAAAAACACCAATTTAATAGGTAAGGACCCAATATCTTAAAGGATTGCATGTTACCACAATTGGATGAGAGAACATTCTGTAATGTACATATTTGTATACCCTTGGGTTGAACGTAGTGCTCCTTAAAATATTTAAGACCTTAATTATGTTTAGCTATGTTCACAAGTAAAATTTCATTTCATTTCATTAAGATAATCAATAAAAAGGGCGAAACCAGAAAAAAATATACAGAAAATATTCAAAGAAGACGTGCTTGCATGAGAAGACTATTCATGCAAGTTTTTAATATTGTATTTGTAAATAAAAATATTTTTTATTAAGCTTTCTTGTTATCCACTTTAAAAAATCCCCTAAGCGGATGAATGTTGTAAAACATGGTTTCTGATCTTTTCCAGAAATAAAACTGAAAAGAACATTGTTTGTCGAAACAGCTCGAAGGACCAACAATACAATTAATTTAGAGGCGGACTCTCTTAAACGAAAAGTTGTCTCGCTTTGTTGAGGCCTCAATTGAGCTCTCAATTCGTTTTATTGTTCAAAACTTTAAAAAAGTTATGTCTGTTTATGAAACCCTTATGGAAGTTTGAATGAAAAATATTTGGCAATAAGTATAGTTTGATATCTTTCGTTTTTATATTCGAAGCATTGTGCAAAAGAATAACAGCTAATGTAATATCTAGTTATAGAAGGTTTAAATCTAATTAAATAAATAGCAATACGTTGCAAGGCAATCTAATATATTAAATTGCTCTTAATATCAATTTATTCCGGTTATGTGAATGTGATGTGCGGCGGTGATCATATAACATGTTGGTGCTGATATGTTATGACATCCCTTAAAAAATATTTCTTACCATTCTTACCCATGGAGTTTTGACAACCTTACTCATCTGCGTAAAGAATCATGTGTGTGTTTTTTGTGAATATTGCTTGCCTCACATTGTACCCGGTGAATGGCAACAGGCTCGCCACCTGGTACATAGGAACTTAACGTAACAGGCGAAATGTGGATGTATAACACCTCTGATAAAGGCGTGATCGTAATAATATGTTATGATAAAGAATCGTCGAAATCAAATCAATAATGTCCATCCATAACACAAATACAATGGCTGCTCGATTAAGACAAACATTAACTGGTATAAAATTTTGATTTGATTACATCTTATTTATTTCCAGCTATTTATAAATGACTCGGCCCGACTTTATCAGCCAAATTAGTTAATTCAACTTACCTAAACATGAACGTTTCATTGCGGACAAACAAAGAGCTTATCAGTTTTGCTTTACTCTAAAGTTGTCAGGACCTCAAAAGTTAGCCTAAATGAGCTCGTTCAAGCCTTCTGATCCCAGTTTGTTTGAGGGCATGTGAGATACGGGCTGTGAGATTTCATTATTTTATTTTTGGATGAAGTCAAAGGAATCTTTCTGAAGTCCGAATCTATGTTCTTTTCTTATCCACGATCATTCTGCAACTTTTCCGGTAGCGGCTCATTAAAATAATACTACTAATCCATCTCTTCCCTTGGGTGTCGTAAAAGGTGACTAATGGACATAGAACTGCACAACCATCCAAAAGCTTTTAGCAGCGACGGGCTCAGCACTTGTCACGCTGAGCACATCACTGCTTGGTGAAGCGCGGCCTATGGACTGCTTTTGCGGTGCTTTTGCCTAGTCTCTGTTTAACCGTTAGGGGTAATAGTCGTGATTATATGTATGTATATGTGATACATCATTTTGAGCGTCTGGGGTAGCATCTTCACCTTGCAGAATATCGTAGAGCACTATTTTGCACATTATTCTGTTCCTGTGGTCTCTTTTGCATAATTAGCAATAGTCTATCAGGAAAAACGGCAGGAACTTCTCGAACAAGAGGCTGCTGGTTCAAATCCCGGTCTGTACCGTTTTGAAATAAACTTATGTAGGTAGATAAATTTAAATAAGACTGTTGTCCAACTTCTGCGTACCCTCTTCAGATACCAATAAGCAATTCTGATTCTGACTGTTCCCCGCACACCAAGCTAGCCCCACGTTGGGCAGGACCTGAACAAATTAGACAAATTGTGGTCTCTGTTGCCTGATGATTCTATTATCCATACACAACTCTACTTCCTCGTCCTCAGCCTACATACGTCCATTGCTGGGCACAGGCCTTCCTCGTGGAGAAACACATGAGGAGTAGGTATGGGCCGTAACACTACGACGCTGGCCCAATGCGGGTTGGTGGGTTGAAACGGTCCAACGGCTTCCGAAACACGGAGGAGCTCGAGATCACAAAGTTTTGGTCACCCATCCACGGCCTGATCATGGCGAAGGACGCTTTGTTTTCGATCGAAAGCCAAAACGTACTAACCAATACGCCACCGAGCTCCTCACTCTCCGAACTCAACTTCCTGACCTCATATTAGTCTCATTATTTCACATCATACATACATATCGCCAACCCTTATGATTACTTTTATTGCACTTGAAAATTCACTAAAAACTTATGTTACAATACACAGTTTCCCCTAAGCGGTAGGCAGAGACGTACGTTACACATTTCGCCATATAAATGTTAGGTCCCCATGTAACAGGTGGCGAGCTTGTTATTTGTTATTGATATTCACAATTAACTGTACGTAAAGTTTATTGGCGGTGGGATCGAATCCGCGATTCCCGCGGCCCCTCGAACGAGTAGTGCCCCGTGCGCCCCAACCTTCTGTTAAGTCTCAAATAACAAACACCTCTGCCTAGCCCTTTGGGGATAGAGGAGTGCAGATATGTATGTATGTAAGTCTACCTTGTTTTAATATGCTCCATAAGCCAGGAACGCGTTAAGCGGAGAAAATTGTAAAACCAAAAATAATTTGAAGAAATGTTTATGCAAAGACGCTCTGAGAGGCTGCTTGGGATTCACGGGCAGGTCTCACGCGGTAGCGTTTGGGCCCAAATAACTTCTAGGATTATTTTGTCGTGCTATAATGGGGTATCAAGTATTGTCATAGCAGCACAGTGTTCTCGCCTGTTATTATAAAGTTATAAGGGGTTTTGGAGAAGATTATTTTTGTTCGAATTAGATTTTTGAGTCTGCTTGCTCTAGAGAAGTGTTATGTTCACTCACCTACAAGTTAGCTAACGATTCAGCCTGTTGTTTATAAAAACTAATATTTTCTTACTAAAGCTGAATTAGTTGAGTAGTCCCTTATTGCGCCGTCGTTTTAGCTCTCCTCGCTCCGCTTCCCGGTTGACTGGTAGAGAATGCCTCAAGGCATTAAGTCCACCATTGTCGTACCTACGGTGTATTATTCACGATGTTCTACACAGAACTCGGAGCAGAGGTTCGGGGGTTGCTGCGCTTTACATTATTTATAGCATTCATATTTTACAGATTAATTCCTGTGGGTAGTTCGTGGAGCAGCTGCCGGGGTGATGGTCAATTATTTATGAGCTTTAGCGATTATCCTAAAATATAAGTACATGAAAGGGTTGCGTTATATCGCAGATTTGGTCAATTAATTATTCGAACAGTATGACTGGTGGGTTTATGTCGGGGTTAGTAATTAATTCCTGATTATGAAAAATAAACGTTGACAAGGCCTGGTATACAAACCTTGTGGACCCAGCTCATAATTTCTTGAAATTTCCCATTTACGTTTTGTGCATTATACAGCTTTATCTTACGCCGGTATTAGGCATCATTTCTAGGTCGCAACATGTGCATGTATGACATCGCTGACTATTTTTATGTATACCAACCCAGCTCTTTGATTGGGTGTCGTAAAAGGCGACTAATGGACTTAGAATTGCACAACATCCAACAGCTTATAGCGGCGACGGGCTCACCACCTGACACGCTGAGCACTGCTAGGTGAAGCGCGGACTATGGCAGTGAACTGCTTTCGCAGTGGTTTTGCCTAGTCTCTAACTAACCCTTATGGGATAATAGTCATGATTATATGTACGATTATATGTATGTATGTATGTAATCATATAAGTCATCTGCTAGACACAGGCCTTCCCCAAAGATTTCCTAAAAAAATTTATAATAAGAAACTGGATTGATTTTACCAAGCATGCGGTCCATGGTATTAGCAAATAAACTTTTTTATTATAAAAACGGTCCCGATTGCTGCATCCTTCGGCTTCCCGCAACCTTTACCAGCTCGTCAGCCTCGAAATAATTTCAATTTAATCACGTCTTCACCATTCTATTTCAACTAAGTAAATGATCGATCGTAACGACCAATCGTTTGGTGTATGGGCACATTTTAAAGCGATCGGTTGTTATGATTAACTTTAGATTTATGGTAACACTGGATCGCACCGTGTATGGGACCCTTTAAGGGTCCCATACACGGGTATTCTTTGAGCTATCTCGACAGATAGGTATTTGACGTTCCTATAATATCTTTGTGTTTATCTTGATGCGCACTTCTTTTAGTTATCTTGTCGGTATTTTACTTTCCAGTGTGTTTATCTTCAGATACATAAATAATTAATTCTTAACAACTTCTACTTCGATACTAGTTTATGTATAAACAAAACAGAACCCTAGACGTATTCTTGAACAGTGCCGAAGTTTAACATGATAAAGTTCAAATTGACGCAAGTTCAGGATTTAATTATTAGTCTTAAACTTATCTTTAGTGGAAAACTTTAAATGACGATTAAAATTTAATAAAATAATCAGTGTCAGTCAATTTATGTGGTCTTAAAGAACAAAGTACTCCTTGGACTCTGCCTACCTCTTCGGGGATTACAGGCGTGATTGTATGTATGTATGTACCCTTGGAACAACTCGTACTAGAATGTCAGTTTGAAATAAATGAAATAATTGATTTTAACGTTTGATAAATATTACATGATTTTATATAAATATCGTTTCTCAGTACACGGAAACAGGGTCGCTGCTATAAGGAAACATAAGCACACCAGGGGAAATATGCAACCATACAGATTTCAAAATGGTTCAAACTTCAAAGGGAAGCGAACAAAACTAGTCTTTTGTATTTAAGCCCAAAAGAGCTGTATTCCAATTTCAGTTGAAAACGAAAATTGCCATCGTTACGAAGCTTACAGAAGCTTGTTAGGAGCTTGAGCAATACTTGGAAGTTTTCGTTGAAAAGTGTTGAGCGGGCGCCTATTGTTAGCAGTTAACAAAGAAACAAATAGCTTTAATTGTAAATTACCTGCTCTTGCAACAGGGCGCCGCTTCGACCACGGCTGTACCGGAGTTTGAATAAAACCTTGTTCAGTTTATTATGAGGAGCTCGGTGGCGCAGTGGTTAGTATGTTTTGGCTTTCGATTGAAAACAAAGCTACCTTCACCATGGTCAGGTCGTGGATGGGTGACCAAAACGTTGTGATCTCGAGCTGTCTCTTTTTATATTGTCTGTCTATTTTTATTTGTTTTGTTCTCGAAATTCATACTTACCAGAGTCAGCGTGTAGAGCGGTTGATAACAATTTAAAATATTATTTCAATATATTTAGAATGTGTTGATCAAGTTATAAGCTTATCCTAAAAAGTTACAAAAACCACAAGATTCTCGATTATCAGTTCCGGCTATATAATAATAATAATAATAAAATCTTTATTTCTCTCCACAGATTTAAACACAGATCACTGACAGCCGCTTCGCTTCTTAATAGATTGATAATATAAACAATTTAGTACGGTAACCAGTGTCGCCTCTCGCACACAAATAAGCGTATGCTCTCATTGTCACCACATATAACGCTGGTATGCGATTCGTAGTTCAATACAATAGGTCGACATAGAAAAGAAAGATCTAAGTAAAAAACTTTACATTGAAATATATGCTTTATTATTTGATATTAAGCTTTAGTTCACTTTACCCGTCAATATTTACATAGCACGTAGATATTTTGCCGTTACGATTGACACAATTTTGTGCAGAATATTTGCACAGTGTTGTCAGATGAATAAAAATTTGACAATTAAAATAATCAAAATTTACTTAAAACTTTTGAATAAAAAATAATATAAAAATGTAAAAACAAACAAATTTATAATTTATTTTAATAAAAACACGACATCCGTTTTAAAATCTTTATTAATTCTGACTAAAGTGCGTTTTAAAAATTTTTAGTGTTCCTGCTGCATATCCCGGTAGAAGAACCCTTAAGTAAAATGCTCTTGCTTTTTTTGTATAATATCGTCATCAGCCTATATACGTCCCACTGCTGGGACAGGTCTTTCGCATTGTAACGTTACGCCCCCTCTCTGGAGGAAAAGGGGCAAACGGAGCAGATAAAAGAAAAGGGGAAGAAGTGTAGTGTGTAGGAAATAGGGAGAACTCTAGTTACAAAATTTATACGACGGTGTAAAGGTAAAAATAAACTATTTATTATAAAACACCAAGAATAGCGGAGAGGAAAGAGAAAGGGAGGAAAGCTAGGAAACGTACTTAAAGTCCATATTATTTACACGCGCACAAGGAGAACGGGAACGGAGTCAAAAGGGGACTGATGGTGGGAAGTACTTAGCTCACTAATTATGACGTCACGAAGAGGCGGCCGACTATATGAAGAACAACAACTCTCGCGCCGGCGTTAACTGCCTGGCAGTTATTTGCAGTGGGCGGCACAGCAGGCAGCACAGCACCACGATGCCCGACGTGGGGGTAGGCCCACAATGGAGGGTAGAGGCCTCGGAGAGACACGGGGCACGGAGAGTCACGAAGCTCGGAGAAACAGGAAGCTCGGAGAAAGACACGGAGAGAGTCACGTAGGAGCACAGCTTCGACGAGAGGTACGCGGGCCTCTTCAGTCCCGAGCCAATGTCAAAGGCACGGGAACGTCCAATATTCCGTTACTAAAAGACGCGACTCGAAGAATGAACCACGATGTCTGGAATCATTGCCTTATATAGGAACGATCCCAGACATTTAATTTTGAAATAAAAAGAAACGCCAAACAGAAAAGTAAAATGGTGCGTATTCCCTCGGTAGCTATAAGACGGAAAGAGAAATAAAATAAAATATATTAAACCTACGACAACGCAATCTAAGTAAATATGGAAGGATGACAATTGATACGTCATGTCAAATAATTAAAATATTAAATATATTGAAACAATGAAATTAGAAATCGAAAATACGAAATAAAATAATATGAAACGTTAAGAGAAAAGGCATGAAAATACAATCGCCATAGATTAAATATATAAGCCCTACCCCGAAAACCCTTACAAAATGAGATATAAATAAGATATAGCCATAAATAGATAACCAAATAATACAATTACAAAATATTGAAATAACTAACTAAAAGTACAAAATGGAAGGGGAGGCTCTATTCTACATTATGCGCTACAAACTAAAGATATATCAGCTACCGAGAAAACCCTTGCAAACTAAGAATTTTGAAAGTTATAGCCAAAAAAACACCACCCATACAAATAACAAAAACCTTAAAAACTAGCTTAAAAGTAAAGAATGGAGCGGTAGGCTCCATGCTACATCATGGGGAAACACATGAGGAGTATGGGCCGTAACACCACCACGCTGGCCCAATGCGGGTTGGTGGGTAGAAACGGTCACAAATGCGACCGGGACCAACGGCTTAACGTGCCTTCCGAAGCACGGAGGAGCTCGAGATCACAAAGTCTTGGTCACCCATCCACGGCCTGACCATGGCGAAGGTAGCTTTATTTTCAATTGAAGCGAAAGCGCACCGGCCACTACGCCACCGAGCTCCGATATAATATGTAAGAAACATATTATTGAAAATAAAACTAAATGGGTCTGTAATTAAAAAAATATATTGTCTCAAAAGTAATCATCATTATATTATCTGACATGGTTTAAAATGCGCCTATGTTGTGTTATAGCAGTTTTTCAAGGGTAGGTTTAAAATAAGCAAAATAAGTATTAGTTAATAATTAACTATTTTATAGCGCCGCTACTGGTAACATTTAAATTGTGCAGTATTAGTGACGTGAAAATGATCGATAATTATGAAAGTTTACACTGACATCTAGTAAAACATAATCACCTGTTTTGAAAAGATCATGCTCGATTTATTAGGAACTAGCTATTGCCCGCGACTTCATCTGCGTGGAATAGTCTAGTAGCAGTAGATAGCATTTATTAATTTATGTAAAAAAATATATGACGCAGTAAGTGTGGGACAGGCCGGCCGAGCTTGTTACAATAGTCATTCAAACTAGAATACTAACGCACCAGAATAAAATCACACTAGGATAACGACGCCTATCACTTGTCAGGATCTAGGCCACAAAAGTATCAGTTACGTCATTAAAAATGTAAACACGCTCCCTCTGAATGAGTGCCTTATCCCGTTTAACTAGAAAACACACTCCCTTCCTCCAAACCACCGGAGGTTCCTTGTTGCCCTACCTATCTTGCCCCCTAGCTGTACCTTCACACACACAGTACTGATTCACTCACCAAGCACACAATCACTATAGTCCTCATCTACAAACTCACTAAACTACCAACGCCTCACTTGCCTATAAACACTGCCACTACACAAACGGATACTAGATAATCAGTTACAGCTGAACAGAACTAGCTTGACGACGAGCAGCATGACGCCACCCGACCTTACTCAACGACGTCTACCCACAGAATGATCGATTCTTTAGTGAATGGATCTTGGATCACCACTGATGCTCTGATACCATTTTTTAATAGTCTGAGGATGAGGTGAGCATGTGTAAAACGTTTCTCGAACATAATTTAAAATTGTAATATTTAATATTGCATGTCCGTTACGGACAAACTGTTGTTTCCATTTTTTTGTAAGATCAACTGCAAAACTGTACACAGTATTGGCAATAAAGTTTTTATTATTATTATTATTATCATAACTGTATGCTTTTGGCGAATAATAACTAATGGGTAAGCGCAAAACTTCTGAGCGCTGGTGGATATTGTGTTGTTGATTTTATTCCAGAATCATCTTTTTTTATAATACGCGTTACTTGCTCATGAATCTGCAAGAAAAATTTAAAATTATTTTTTTTGTTCAAGTAGTAATGCAACTTCTTTTTAAATTGAACATGGTTAATGAAGTATATTTACCGCCGACTGTTGAAATACAAACAATCTATACGCTGTGTTGATTAAAACTATGATTTTTGATCAGACGCCTTAGATAGTTGACAAAACAGGAAAATGCAAAAAAAAATGGTAACAATCATACATAAAATTTATATTTTCTAGAGTGTGCACATCTTCGGTACGCATCATAAAGTTGTTTTTGAACTCGTCGAAGACTTCCTGCATTTTTTTTTTATCTACGATTTTGAGCTTGTATTTTTTATCTGTGTTCTTTGTTGCTTGATTATATTATCTTTGTTTGAAATAATACTTGTAATTTTTCTTTTTCTTGGTGTTGATGTAATCGAAACAAGAATTTTGTACTATAAGATGGATGCCAAACTCCCATACAGTAACATGAGGCAATGTTCTGTCTCGATCAGTAGGTGTTCCCTCTCATTCTATCTATCAGTATTTATGAATGAAGGCTATCCGTGGGACATCCTCTTACTCTCTTTCTATCCATAGTTTCTGTCTCACCGGTCATATTTACGCCATTTTGATGCCTAGACTGAAAATTGTTAATTTTTTTTTGTAATTTAATATTTTAAATAAAAAATTATGAAACTGGTGATGACGTGCGTTGTTTTATGTTGTGTAAGTGAGTGGTATCCTGGATGTACCTTATCATTTCCCAGGTGAATCAATAATCACATATTAAATGAGAGTATTTGTTTGAGAAATTTGTGTGTATTTTTGTGGGACGTCATTAGTTGTCATAGAAAGCTTTACTACGAAATGTCAAACTCATTCATTGAAGTGATCGAATGAGAAGGAACACCTACTGATCGAGACAAAACATTGCCTCATGCTATTGTATGGGAGTTTTGCATCCATCATAAAGTACAAAATTCTTGATTCGAATTGACCGGGGAATATGAATCTGTTAACTGAAATGACACTTAGAATTATGTGTGAAACTCGTATAACCTCTATTATGAAGTAATAAAATATTATGATAAATTATTCTATAAGATAATGAATTGCAATGACTGCATAAAAAAATCATGAATTCGGCAATCAAATAAATTTATTAAATCAGTAACATTTTATTTATTATTGAGAGTAGTTCCATACTCATGGCTATTTCTGACTGCGCAACATATTGTTATCCTAACTTGCCATTCTTCGCCTTTTTCGTGTAGTTGGACTTGTAGGTGATGTCGATCGTTTTGATTGTGATGCCTGAAAATAAGAGTTAAATAATAACTAACCAAAGTAAAAAAAAACTTGCAATATTTTTTTATGAAAATAGGCACTTCTAAAGGTTCAGAATACAATTTAACAATTTCTTTGGATGGTCAAAAATTAGGTAACTTTTTTTGGTAATTTTTTTTAATTTCGAATACATCATCTGAGAAATGTTCTGAACAAATCATGTTCAATTTGGTAGGAACCCAATCCGTCCGCCCTGTCCCAGAGATCCATTTAAATTTTTTATTAATTTCCGAGGGAAAACTAAAACGTAATTAATAGTCAATGTTTCTCTATCAATTATTACCAGAATCTAGAAGACTATCGATAAAATGTTGGTACGATAAAATCATGCACTGCACTATAGGTGTTTTACATCTGCACAACTGCACAAAACAATGTACATTGCTTCCTGAAAACGATGTAATTTACATTGACCCTGTTTTTAACAAGCAATGTATATTTTTATATTGACATTTGATATTTTTCAGTTTTTACTTAATAAACTGATAAATACGAACTTACCGATGGAAAGCAATATTTATATTTGTTAAATTAAATGTTTTGCTTTGTTTCCTGCAGGTCAAAACAGCACAACAAGGCATATTCACGTAAATAATCCGCAAAATAACAGCTTGATGGTTCGAGAATGACTGAAAAGTGTCAAATCGTGAAACCGAAGGATATGATCCTATATCATATGAGTGGCGCGCGGAGACACGCCCACTTACGATTTCTATTTACTCTCATCTATTCTGTGGATTTAAAGATAGCTTATAAAATAACTTAAGGTTACGTGCGTTATTTCGTCTCAAGTCTATATTCATAAGTCATATTATAAGTCTATAAGTCTCTTTAAGGCACTATTGTAAGTAGCCCTACCTTTTAGTGTTAAATGTGATCTTTTGGTGTTAAATGTGAAATTGTTTTTATGTGTTCTGTGAAATTTACCTTATAATTGTTCCAGTTGTGCCTTAATTTATAAATAAAAATAGTGACGAATAGTGACGGAGTTTCCTTCTGTCCATCGGTCCTCCACGTCACATTGGCGCCCAACGTGGGGCCTTTCGGATGTTACTGCCGCAGTCAGAGTCCTTCATTATCTGTAATGGTTACTTAGAACAAAAATTAAACACTTTTTTGAATGCACATAAATTCGATTTTTAAATTCGAGAACGAACATTAGCATTAGCTTGTACTGAAAAATGACCTCTCTGTGTACAGCCGTTAGTAACATAAAAAACAAAAATTAACAGTATAAAAATTTATTCTAATAGACATTTAAAAAAAATACATTTTTTACATACAACAGTCATGACTGTATGGGTTGAATCCCATTTCCAGGTGTTAGGATTTTCTTTTTCTTTTTTAATCCTGTAATCTTTTTCAAATTTTAAACATTTAAGCACAAATGAATAAAATTATTAAAAAAGGCAACAATATGAAAGTTTGTCCAGCCTGGACCCTTTTATAAGTAAATAAATTATTGTTAGTTCAGTTATTAAGAGACTCCCGTGATATAAGCAGAATCTCCCAGACTTTAAAAGTCGGATATTCATAATCCGTCTCTGGAGCAAACATTAAATAACCCTTACCTATGAAATTGGTGTTTTTTTCCTCTCTTAGTATTTTGTCTGTAGCTATTAAGATTCAGAGTACTCCTAAAAAATAATTACCTCGTCTAAAAATAGACTATATCTTTGAGCTCTTTTGATTTGTTTTGATAATTTGTTGAAAGTTTAATTGTGTTAAAATTGGACACGGAGACAACTCTTTTTAAGTGCCTCCCGAATACATCATTTTATTTACGTTCACTTAAAAACAATAAATAATTTTTATGAAGTGTGATATTACACATATTACTAAAGCTTGTCTAATGATACATGCCAAATATTATTATCTTTGGATTTGTCGTTGTGAAGAAAACTGAAAAAAATTTAATATGGAAAATGTAGAATTCCCAAAAATCTCCTTACAAAACACCAATTTCATAGGTAAGGACCTAATATTTCGGCATTAACTACATACGATTGGGGATCATAGGATCCCAAATTTATTTACGAAAATCACTGCACCATAGGGAGCTCGGTGGCGTAGTGGTTAGTTACGCATTGGGCCAGCGTGGTGGTGTTACGGCCCATACTCCTCATGTGTTTGTTTCGATGAGGAAGGCCTGTGCCCAGCAGTGGAACGTATATAGGCTGAAGACTGCACCATTCTCTGGTATTCTCCGTCCTGAGAGCTTCCAGATTCATATAGTCTGAGCTTAGTCACTATAATTAGTATAATTATAAAAATGATTTCTATGCAATGATAAAAAATGACCGTGGGCGTAACACCGAGGTGATCATAAATCATCCTCAGGCTATATACGTCCCACTGCTGGGCACAGGCCTTCCTCATGGAAACAAACACGTGAGGAGTATGGGCCGTAACACCACCACTCTGTCCGAAAGCGGGTTGATGAGTAGAAATGGTTGCAAAAGCAACCAAGACCAACGGCTAAACGTGCTTCCGAAACACACAAATTTATGGTCACCCATCAACGTCTTGACCATAGCAAAGGTAGCTTTGTTTTCGATATCGACAGCCAAAGCGCACTTACACTATGACATAAAGCTCTTATTATTATTATTTCGATGCAATGATAAAGTATGACCGCGAGCGTAACACCGCAGTGATCGTAAATTGCAACAAAATAATTAAGGCAGTGCATTTCACCCGTGGCAATAACACAAAGCAATACCAGTGCAGCTACATTCACTAATGGCCGACGATAATTGGGACAGGAAGCCGGGAATTGTAGACGGATCTAAAATTATACACCTGCATTCGAATACACAACCCGTAACAGCGCTGACTGAAAATGGAATCAATTTTGCACTCTGTTGTGTATCTGATTAAGGATAAGGATATGCATCTATTCCTACCCTCGCCAGCCTAACAACTAACGAAACAGGATTAAATTTGAAAATAAAACCGCTAAAGTTTTTCTTTGCTTATTATGTCAATAAGAAGAGCCGTGTGGTAGCGGTTCATTAAAGGAATATTACCAACCCATCTCTTCTGCACAGCCAATCATCCAAACTATTGGGATGAATATGCCGTCGCGATTGCGAAATGCAGCGGCAGGCATCCTTCTGAACACTTCCCATGATAGTAACGGTTAGGTAGAGAATGCAGAGCTAGATCCCGACGCAGGGCCAGTGTCAAGCCGATTAGAAAGAAAGTTAGTTAATAGAGATTAATTGTTTTTTACGTAATTGAACTTCAGTGATCCTCTACTACTCACTACTACTCTTTTACGAACTTTCATCTGACCAAACCCAATTTTTCTATGGCTAATTGTGGTCTTAAAGAACACAGTGTTCCTTGGACTCTGCCTACCCCTACGGGGATTGCAGGCGTGATTGTATGTATGTACGTATGTATGTGCTTCAGTGAGAATGTTAACCCGGCAGGGTTGGCATAGGTGTTCACATCTACATTTCATCTGATATGTTTATTTTTACTCTTACAAAGGGTCAATTGCCTAATTGCCAACCAGGCGGTAAGGCTGCATTTACAAAAAAGCTAATAATTTAATCAGATTGCACTACATTTAAAGTTAAACGAAGCTACCATAATGATGGATGGACTTACCCGTCGCTTAGCTATTGTTGTGAATGAACTTACTACAAGCGCTCGCGGCAGTGAATTTTATTAGTATCTTTCTTTTCATTTTTATTATTAAAAATTATTTTGTAACGCTTGTGACTATGTAAAATGTTGACGATTTTAAGTGCTAACCTTAGCTGATTATATAAAAATATTTTTCATTTTTACCGCGTTACTCTGGCAGTAAAGCATCCTAGGGACTACGACAATAAAATATGACAGTAAAATTATTATGGTTTACTTACAGCACATAAAATCTCAAATACGACTCCAAATTCTGAGCGAAGTACCCGTGAAATATACCCAAATGACCCAAATCTCATTAAAACGGTTATTGTACACAAGTTATCGCCTAAATAATTTATCCTTTGGTATTTTTGGATTTAGGTCAGAGTGGAGGCGGATCTTTATATATTTGTTATTATTTGCCCGGGCTCTGTTTCGAGAGTCCGTTAATCTTAGTAGTTTATAAAATTCTTCCTACAACTTATGAAAAAAAAGTAAGGGAAGCTGGAATTCATTAAGACTACATTATAGTCTTTATTATCCACACTAATATTATAAATGCGAAAGTTACTATATATCTCTCTATGTATATATGTACTATGTATGGCCTACCCGGCCAGAATACCAGCGCTGTATCAGCTTCGCCTGATGCAGCATATGCTGAGGTCGGGTCCTAGTTGACCTTATATGCGATTGTTTGTGTATTTTGCGTCTTGCTTGTGCCTGTGGTCAATAAATGTTTTTCTTTCTTTCTTTCTTTCTTTCTTCTTTCTTTCTCTGTCTGTTTCGGTTTCACGACAAAACTACTGAACCAGTTTAACCGAAATTTGGTACACAGGTAGTCTAGAGACTTGTATCCCGATATTCCCATGGGAACGGGTGCCATGCGGGTGAATGTAAAAAAATTTAAAATAACGCCTACCAGTAAAATTAAGGACAAATTTGCACTAAGCCGTCAAAGAACAATCCCCATCGTCACTTTTTGACTAACAGAGTAGTCGATGCATGGAATAGACTCCCACAGGATATAGTGTCTGCTGAAAACACCAACCAATTTAAAAACAGGCTGGACAACTACATAAAAAAAAATATTAAAAAAAAATTAAATAATGAATATTTAGATACAGGCACTATCAGTTGCACCAACTGCCTGCCTGATAATAATATAATAATAATAATAAATTTACGCCACTATGAACTTTGCTTCTAGTAATCGAGCTACTATTCCAATTTGAAAAAATCTTTCAGTGTTGAATAGACTATTTATTGAGGAAGGCTTTAGGCTACACAACATCACACTATCTCAAAGTAACTATTCTACGCGGACGAAGTCACGGGCAGAAGCTAGTATGTTTATATTGCCATGGTATTTTAATTGAAAAGCGTATATAATACATTTCAATGAGCTTGGCACAAAAATATTGATGTTCACGGGGATACTTCGATGAGGTGGATAAGACGATGTAATTCGCTTATTCTAGCCAACACGCACACTCGTTACAAAATAACATAACATAACGTAACATAACATAACAAAACATATGACACAACTAAAAAATTTAATAATTTGAATGTACAAATAATAAATATCAATGTAAAGTCGATTTAGTCCTGCCAATTATAAATGTTAAAATAGTATTATCAATAGAAAGTATCCTCCTCTCATTTCATTTGTCAATTATTATTATTATTACAATTTCAATTTTAAAAAAAAAAATTCCGTGCCCGGCAGGGTTCATAATGTTGTCAAAATTTACCTGTTAAGACCTATTGTATGTACATTATGATGCAATAAATAAATAAACACAACACAATACAACATATCGTCACGCCTGCTTACTCGAAGGGTTAGGCAGAGGCGATAACACCCACATTTCGCCAGACATATTAAGTCCCCATGTAGCAGGTGGAGAACCTGTTGCCATGCACCGGGCACAAAATTAGGCAAGTGACATTCACAATCAACTGTACATAAGTTTTCTTTCAAACTCAGTGGTACAGTTAAGTTCAAAAATATTTATACACATTTTAGAGGTGACAATCTTTATTTCCTTTAAATAAGAGTCATTTACTGTCAAAAGTGGCTACATATTTTTGGATTTGACTGTACATGCAGTGGGAAATCCTTCACTGATTACCTAACACAAAATCCATACCGATGTAATTAAAAAATTTTCAGACAAAAATCACATCTGCTATCATTTATCCCTTAAACAATTTTGTGTCAAAATAGTTTTTGTTCAGAGTTTTATCTTTTCCAAAACTCTGAGCAAGCACCCTAATAGAAACAACTAGAAAGAAAAAGAAAGAATATTTCCCAAGTATTTTAACAAAACCCACCAGAAAGCGTAAATCATTATGATTCTGAAGTTTTGCAAAAAAAAACAAAATTCATCAAAATGAAGAAGACCTTACTGGAGAAAATTTGGCTGCATGAGCTTAATCCCTTGACCTTTTCAAAGATAGAACAAAAAGTTAGAGTCACATCAAATCCGAATCTGAGAACCAAAAAACCTTTCTACCTTTTTATCAGTATCGGAGACAGCGTCACTACCTTGAATTTTAAGATTAGAGCTTTAAGAGCTATTTTACAAAAACTATTTTACGAAATCCCTTGGCCGTGTCGATAGCAAGGCATCTCCGCCTCTGTCTGTATTATCTCGACATCAGACAAGGATGAAAAGATCGTTTGTCTCTGTCACGTCCAGAGACGTTCGACGTCTTGTTAAGAAATGGATCTATTGAGATAGAGAATTCTAGCCTCGGGATATAGTGGAGCAGTAGTAACGAACTGTTGCTATATTATTCAGCTCAACACATGTTTTGTATCGTCCAACTGCTGGGCACAGGCCTTCCTCATGGAATCAAACGCATAAGGCACGTTAAGCCGTAGGAGTTCGAGTTCACAAAGTTTTGGTCACTAATCCACGGCCTGACCTTGGCGAAGCGAAGATAGCTTTGTTCTCGATATCGAAAGCCAAAGCGAACTAACCACAACGCTACAGAGCTTCCTTGTATTGTATGGCGATGTCTAAGTTAGAACCTTACATTCATGAAACTTATAGAAGGAGTGTAGCATGTGGAAAGGTGTAATTTCAGTCTGTCACGACACTCGCGCGCTGCGCCTTTATTTTATAATGAAAGAAAATACAAGCATAATTTGCTTCGAACATTTAATTCGACAAGGTACTTAAATGATCATCCACTTTTGATGCTGACTGTACATCACATGACACGGGTCGCGCTGCCTACCCTAGTCTCCTTTCCTTTCCTGTTGATCCAGATCAATGTTACATTCTTAATATAACGAAATCCATTGAAATAGCAAATTATAGCAACTCACGCGCCGCAACGCACGAAACCAAATTACTATTAGGCGCAACCACATTAGCAAATTAAGCTTTATTTGCCCTCCGCGTAACAACAAATTAATATTAAAATCCATCACATTTTAACCGTATTTTTCACCAACCTTCGTCTGCGGCCATATTTGATCAGTCCACGCAAGTACAGTCAACTGCAATAAATGTATACACTTGTATTTTTACAGTGATGTAATAAGGTTTATATTAGATTGAGAATGTATACATATTAGTGCACGTGACTGTACTCGCGTGACGGCGTTAGCGTGAAAGTTCATGATTAGGTACTGGCTAATAAATATTGGAGTAACTGGTTGTTTTAAGTCATAATGTATAACGAATTATGAAAGCTTAGTTTGAAATGACAAGGATAGCAAGCATACCATACAGATAGAATGATACGATTATCTTAGTAAGCCTTGCTTTTTGTTAACGGTGTCAAAATCCGGCCCATACCAACTGTGTGAGGGAATTGCTCAGCTGATCGCTGAGAACACCTAAAACTCCCTGATATGCCCATTCGAGCCCTATCACGTAACTGACGCTGGTTCTGCCGAAGCAATACTGTAAGTCGACTATAAAAGCTACTCGTTCACTTATTTTTTGAAAAGTGAAGTAACCTCTTCTCAGTCGTGTCGCTCTTATCAGAGCGGCCGCGGTCAGGATAAGGTCAGGAGGAGGAGGTGGAGACAGCACGATCCCACCATCGCCCCTGTTGGATAATTGTCTGGCGCAGTCATAAGTGGCCCCCTACTGATGATTTAACTCGTTCAGCGAGTATGGTTCGGAAATGTGATGATGAGTAGAATGTTAAGTAGATATAGATATTTTGGATCCTTACCTATGAAATTGGTGTTTTTTCTCTCTCTTAGTATTTTGTTTGTAACTATTAAGATTCAGAGTATTCTTAAAAAATAATTACCTCGTCTAAAAATAGACTATATCTTTGAGGTCTTTTGATTTGTTTTGATAATTTGTTGTAAGTTTAATTGTGTTAAAATTGGACACGGAGACAACTCTTTCTAAGTGCCTCCCGAATACATCATTTTATTTGCATTCACTTAAAAACGATAAATAATTTTTATGAAGTGTGATATTACACATATTACTAAAGCTTGTCTAATGATAGATGCCAAATATATTATCTTTGGATTTGTCGTTGTGAAGAAAACTGAAAAAATGTTAGTATGGAAAATGCAGAATTCCCCAAAATCTCCATACAAAACACCAATTTCATAAGTAAGGACCTAATAGATGAACCTAGTATGAGAGGAAGACCAAAAAAGCGATGGATTGTGTGTAAGAGCTGATATGAGAAAACTTTTCATTAATTAAAAAACCGCCTTCCTGACTTCACCCGATTATGCTTCCGAAAAGCGAATGTACGAGTCACGACAAAAAATCCCAAATAGCTTTAAGTGTGCCTATAAAATTTAAATGTTCCCTCAGTTTCTCCAGGATCTTCAGATCCTGTCGCGCATCTTGCATCCTATTTCTCGTTAGTTCTGCTAGTAAAATAGTTTACCGCAACCCTTATCTTAATTAGAACTACCTCACGTCATGTATAATTAACTCGCACAAAGGCTTGAGCGTCAAAATGACAGCTTGACATATGAAGTGACATTTAAGGTACCCTTTTGTGAGACCGACTACCATACGGACTCTACGGTTGATAATACGAATATTAGTATTGAAAATACGGTTTTAAGCATTTTGGAGTGACAGGGTTTTAGTATGAATTATGTTACACATTATATTTGTCTAATTATGTAACGTTTTCAACAACATGTTGGCAAACCATCAAACCGCTGGTGATAATGGGCTTCAGTCGCTTAGAATCCTATGCGCTGTAAGAAGTTTTGTTCGCTGTAAGTGATAAAGTGACACACTCAGTTCATTATACTAAGTCTCCCCCAGTGTTTACAATTTATATTCGACGAGTAATAGATGGTTATTTCGCCAATTAGCGTATACTTGAAAAAAATAAAGCAGAAAGATATACATTTTTTTCGTGCAGTCACATACATTCATACATAAATATTATCACGACTACTGTCCCCTAAGTGTTAGTCAGAGACTAGGCAAAAACAGTTCATTACTATAGTCCGCGCTTCAACAAGCAGTATTGGTTGTTGTGCAGTTCTAAGTCCATTTATTTATTTATTTAAGCTTTTGTGCATTACAGAAAATGTACACATGGCGGACTTAACGACTAATGTCGCTCTCTAACAGTCAATCATCAGGCAAAACAGAGATCTAATGGCGGCTTAAATAAAACTAACACATAAATAAATATGCAATATATAACTACATAATTAGTCGCCTTTTACGACAGCCAAGGGAAGAGATGGGTTTGTAGTATTCTTATGAGCCGCTACCACACGGCTGTCATAATAAATAGAGAAAATTAATTAACATACAAAAACACACACACACACACACACACACACACACACATGAATTTACGTAGTTAAAGTTTTTAAGGCTTGTGACTGTGTATGAGATTTATTTTAATGTATGTATTGATATACGGGTGTTATTTAAACGGTTAGCAAAATATTTAAATTTTGCTCAGCAAAAAATATTTTTTTTCTGTCAAAATAACTAATTAGGCAGCAAGTTATGGGCTGCAGATACTTCTCATTGGTCAGCAAAATAACTAATTGGGCAGGTGCCAAATTGTATAAAATATATGTTTTGATGACACAAATATTGTTTTTATGGGTCATAAAAAAATAACCTTAACCTATATCGATTACAATACATTACCTAGGAATTGATCCTTGGTCCTTCATTGATTATTTTCCTAGATTTTAAACATTTCCGGTAACAATGTTATATTGCTGCCCAAATAATTTCTGTAGCTCCACTAGTAATTGTGCTGCGCAAGTAATTATTTTACCGCCCAAATAATTATATTGCTGACAAAATATTTGTTTGCTGCAAAATGTTTTTTAGGCTGACTTTTTTTGCAGACCAAATAATTAAACGTCTGTCCAATTAATTACTTCCCTTAGGCCCGATTTGTCAATCCTCAGATAAAATTATCCGCCATTTAAAACTATCGCTGTCACTGGCTAAAGTCATAAAAAGAAAAGGGACGGAGCTAACATTTGACTGTCAGATAGTTTCATCTGAGGATTGAAAAATCGGGCCTTAATATACTATGTATTAAATTACTTGGTAATAAACCATCGCTTCATCTTTTTAACATCCGCTGTTAATAAACTCTTTTAAGTTACCTAAACTGCTATCTTAAGGACAATCAGGCTGTCAGCGAACCCTACATCGTCTTAATTCGTTCTAGTTACGTATAAAACCAGAGTTAAACAGTACTTTATAATCTCAATTCGCGTAAACCTTGTACAATGTAGTTTTTAATAGTTACATGGAAATTGCGCCCGATGCGACGGCCATGCAAATTTTATGGGAGATAATTTTTATGGTCCGAATGACCCGCTTTCGGATCAAGTATCTACAGACGTTTATACCAAACGAATGACCACTTCATATGATGCTAAGTTTAAATGCAAGGGTAGCTAGTGGAAATAAATCGCATCAACCACTCTCACTTGGACTCTTCATGCATCTTTATTTACTGACTAGCTTTTGCCCGTTCGCGTAGAATAGTTACTTTGAGATAGTGCGATGGTATGTAGCCTATAGCTTTCCACAATATATAGGCTATTCAACACTGAAATTTTTTTCAATTGGAATTTGCGATTTGGCGATATTAGTCGTTAAGTCCGCCATGTGTACATTTTCTTTTTGTAATGGACATGAAAGCTTAAATAAATAAATAATAAATAAATAATTTGTCTTTTATTTTTGTGGGAGGCGTTATTTAAATTTTTTTACATTTATCCGCATGGCACCCGTTTCCATGGGAATATCGGAATAAAAGGTAGCTTATGTCCTTTCCAGTCTCTAGACTATCTGTGTACCAAATTTCAGATGAATCGGTTCAATAGTTTTGACGTGAAAGCAAGACAGACAGACCGAGTTTCACATTTATAATATTAACCTCTTTTGTGCTGTTTTGGTTTTGAAATGACATAAACATTCTTGTGATACTGTCAGTTTTGTTTTGGTGTTTATATCAGTTTAGCTCTTGACGTGGTTGTTTTGGTTTAATATTTATTGTGCTTACTGTACCACTTATTTCATTATACTTTCTCTTGAGTTGATACAATCCTTTCGAAGTTACATTCGTCCTGTAGGTTTACAAAAAATATTTAATTATTTATTGTTTGACGACCTCCGTGGTCGAGTAATCTGTACGCCGGTCTCGAGGCGTCGCCATCTCGAGAGATTCTGGGTTCGATCCCCGAGAGGCAGATGTTTGTGTGATAAATACAGGCATTTGTTCTCCAGTCTTGGATATTATTATATGTATTATATAAAATGTGAATATTTATATTTACCTATCAAATATATTTATCCGCCATCTAGTATCCGTCACACAAACAGCATTAGTTGCTTAAATTGAGGCTAGATGATAGATGTGAATGTCTGAAGATATTTATTATTATTTATTTATTATTTCCCGGTACACTTGTCACTGGTACCGCAGAGATAGTAAGAGCGCCAACACAGATTCATAAATTTCATTATTTTTGTACACTGGGTTTTAAATGTTTTTTATCATTTATTTATGGGCTAGCAATGAGGACACATTTTATTGTGCTAGAGACGTTCGCATGTTGACCACAAAATGAGTTTTTTTAGATAATTAAATTCTTACGCTTACATCAATTTCTGGCCTTCGGTTGGAACAACTCCAACCCAGAATAAGCACCAAAAGGCTGATGCTATTGATTCCAATAATACATTTTAAATAACATTATCTCGCAGTTATCACAGGCTTCAAAATAATATAATCTATTGTGTTATTTTATCTAAAAGAAGACATGAAACTCTTCAAACACGCCCAGGACGTTTCCGCTTTATTTTATTTTACGAGGGAGCAGCGCCCGTGATAAAAATCTGTGAACAGTAAAAGTCACAGTGAACTACAAAAGGAAGTTGGAGACGCTTGCAGCCAAAAGCTACAGTGAAATGTTTGTAAAAATGAAAAGTCGTAAACTACACAGAGTAGTAAAGGGAATCAGTTAAAATGTCTTTAAAACGATAACTGTCTTCTTTACTGATCATAGGGTCAGTTTTTTGATCCATGGCCAGGTTAACCTGTAGGTTTAAATATAGATCAATGGCAAAAACGTATGATGTCGTGATATGACAGCTTGTCCAATAGTCTAATTTTTAAATATAACTAAAGTAAAATAATCATAGACAATTTAAAAGCAACACTATGCTGGATTAGTAAAATGGCGGCTGGCAGCACAGCTGATTACTTACTTCGAATTTTCATTGCATAAACAATTTATCAAGCTGACGTCAAACACTTTCGCGTTTCCATTGACACAATTTGTTTAGATTTTTACTATTGAGGTAACTATTACTACGGATCAAAAAAGCACCCATAAATTATTAAGAGGTTATGAAATGTACGTTCGGAATAATCGCATGAGCTACTGCTGTGATTTTGACAATTTCACTCCATTGATTTCGTTTGATTTTGATTTTGCACGACCTGAATCTGAACGAAGGAAGGTTGGCTGGCTACTTTTTAAAAATTTGATAATGCTTTGCCTTCTATCACAGTTAAGCGATATTCAGGATTAAATTCTTTTTCCAGACACAACGCGGTGGAAGTTAGCAACACTGCCCGCGACGAGTCCTCGCGATGGCAACACACAGACCAAAACAGGTACCGCCATTTTAATCAGCTTTCTATTTTTATTCATCTGTTTATTGAGAGTCTTAGGGTGAATTATTTGATCAGTAGCTAGACAAAACCAAAATGTATGTTGTCAGCTTGGCAAATTGTTAAATTTGCGATGAAAATTCGAAGTGATATACCTACATCAGCTGTACCGCCAGCCGCCATTTTACTAATACTAGCATCGTGTTTGTTGTTAAATTATCTATGATTATTTAACTATAGTAACATTTAAAAATTCGACTATTGGACAAGCTGTCATTTCACGACATCATACGTTTTCACCATTGGTCCATAAAATATTTTAACCTACTAGTTAACCTGACCACGGATCCAAAAACCGACCCTTAGACAGGGTTTGCAGAAAAGTAAAAATATTGTCGCTATTATTACAGTTTTTTTTTTCATTTAATAACATTAATATTGTCCAGGCAGTTGTCCTACTGCAGCTAGCACGTAGAACTGCCTTGTAAAACTGCCATTAATTTATGAACCTTAGTAATACTGTGTGACGCGTTGCCATGCGCAAGAGGCGAGCCCTTGAAATGTATTAGGCAATACGTGTTACAGGGTGTAAACACCTCTGCCCACACGTACGCACGTACAGTCTTGTTTTGATTGCACAACGACCTCGCAAGCCTGGGTACCTACCTGGGTAGATCATAAATCTTTGTGATATGAGCTTTACATTAATTAAAAAAGATTTTCCAAGTATTTATTGTACTGTTGTGACATTGTGACATTTGTAAATCTGTGTTCCATTCATACAAAAAGGCGATACGCGCAATGGGCGTTCGCGGGATGTGCACAGAGCTATGAACATTCAGAAGTAAATTCAATTGTCATTTATTTTTTATGAAAATAAAATGTATTGTTATTAAAAGTCGTAGAACAAAATAATGTTGTTGTTTATGGTGTAGTTAATAGAGTTCCAGTATGATGGTAATGTCCATCACGGAGAAACTATGAGGAGTATGGGCCGTAACACCACTACACTGGCCCAATGCGGGTTGGTGGGTAGAAACAGTTGCAATAGTGACCGGGATCAAAGCACGGAGAAGCTCGAGATCACTAAGTTTTGGTCCCCATCCACGGCCTGACCATGGCGAAGGTAGCTTTTCATGATGAAAATGTTGTTTTGAAAATAATATTGTTTGTAACAGATTGTCAACGCAGTCAGGCAGCTCCACTCCCCCGTCGGCGGAGCGCTCGCTCACCGGCGACCGGTCGACGCTGCTGCGCGCGCACGCGGCCAAGTCGGCGGAGTGCGGCGGAGGCGGCGGGGGCGGGGGCGGGGGCGGGGGCGGGGGATCCCCGCGCGCGCGCCGCGCCCCGCGCGAGTCGCGCCGCGTGTCGCTCGCGCAGGCGCCCGGCTACGTGCAGCTCAACCAGTACAGGCTGCTGGAGCCCATCGGCCAGGTGAGTGGCCAGGTGCACGATGGCTCTAGATCCCCCGATCGTTCGACACTCTCCGATGAATCATTGAAAGGCGACTGGAGCCCATTGGAGTGGTTCGGGCAGTTTTTTACTTGAGGTCTAATGTCTGCTATCGATGAAATAGATTTCTGACCATACTCATAATCCACCATAATCTCATTTTTTATGTAGCATATAAATTCAAGCAAAATTCAAATGTATACAGGTTTCCTTGGAATCGTACGTAAAAACGTCCTAACTGTCTTAGTTGTAATCGAAATATTGTCAAAGTGGGTCATAAATCTGCTTGTTCGATAGTAAATAGAAAAAAATGATTAAAACTAAGTCGGATGTAAAAAGAGGGAAAAAATTTTTTTTTGTTTCTCTGTCTGTTTATCTGTTTGTGTGGGCTAATCTCCGAAATGGCTGGACCGATTTCAATGAAATTTTGCATGGTCAACATCTTATATACTTTTTATTCCGGAAAATTAAAGGGGTCCCGTAGGATAGTTAAAATACCATAGTAACCGTGGACAACAGCTAGTAGAGAATAAATTAAGGTGGTGTCGGTTAGTGCAGTCGAAGGATCCGCGCTTGCAGAATAGCAATGTGTTTAGCTACAGTAACAGAAATATTGAAGCGGCGTTTGCGCTGGTTGCTCTAGAATAAACGTTCCTACGCTGCTCAATTCAAATGGTATGCTGGCCAATCCTTGTGGCGACCCTTGATCTATGTCTAGGTGGGATTCTTTAGGTTAAAGATATTTTTTATTTCAATTAATCAAGCATATCCGATTATCTATAACATTGTAAGAGTCATTGCCACCGCATCATGAATATCGGAGAAAAGCTGTCAAATTATCTATTGACTAAAATTAATCGTTGCATGATAGCATTTGTCAATTCATATATTATTTTCGTTAATACGTTTTTTCTCATAATACAGAACGTTAAAAGATAATCATTGTGATATTATGTACTAGCTTTTGGCTTGAAATAAATAAATACGTCCTCTTCTCTCCTCTCCTATAGTAAATGGCGTGCCCGGCGGGGTCCATAATGATCTCGTATTAATCCTGACCATCTTATGTACATTATGGTTTCGCAATAAACTTTCTGCTCGTTTGGCCTGGTGGTAGAGCTTCTAACTCAGACTGATTAGTTACCACCGTCTACCTAAGGCTTACGTCTCGTGACTTTGGTATTTAAAAGGTAGTAGATTGTTGTGTTCCGACAATTAGAAGTAAGATAGCCAGTTCCTCAGTTGTTGAATAATACAGCTGTAGCTCTTAAGACGAGAATTTACCACGAACCGAGGCCTCTAGATACACTTCGATGAAAACTGCATTCAATCCCATAAAATTCTTGTAGCCATATGCCTGCTTTTCATTTTGTTGTCTTCTACCTTCAGGTGGTGTTAAGTCTATTGCTGGGCTTTTTATTAAAAAAATATGGGCCTGGTTTTAATTCCCGGCGACGCAAAATCGAGGTGTGTTACAAGTTTTTCGTGGGATCCTTTTCTGCGCATGCAATATACTTTGGCATATGAATTTTGCATAATGATTTGTAATTATGTGTAAATAATTATGCATAAAATTTTTATGCCAAAATTAATTATGCGTAAGTATATTTAGTGTAGATTCTATTATGCCAACTCATATTATGATTGAAATTTTTATGCAAACGTAGAGAACCGTTTTACGTATATCTCTCTGTGTAATATACTTTTCTATCTTGATATAATTCTATACCGTCCAGCGTGGTCTCCAGAGAGCCAGCGTACGTTCACTGAGTGTAATAAAACCGCAAAAATCAACACAAATGCCGAAATTCTTGATCCGTAAACCTACAGCAAACAAACTTTTTGTAAGTCTGTTTAGTTTTGTTTACTTTATACTTTTTTATTCCCACCTAATTTGTACTCAGTCATAAAATACACACGTGTCTTTAAGTGTTATATGTATATACCACAATCAGTCTTACATTCGGTACATTTCGTATTCTCACAAATATCATATCGAAATTATGATAGAAATATCTTCGCTCGACTTTCAACCAGTGACATTTTGTGATCTCTTGTCCCACATACATGTTGAAGCATACTAACCTTTGTGTTTTGTCTTATCTGTGTTGTATTGAACTTTTGTTTTAGATGGATAAGTGAACATAATCTTATCTTAATCATAAGTTTGGCCGTGTGAAAGCTGCACACGTGACATTTGCGGGACAGTGTACTCTAAGTGGTAAAACACTCCGTTTGTCCGAAGTGTGTACATATTTTGCACGTGACTGTACTCTACATTAAATTTTGAAATAAAATATTGACAGGACTGATAATAATTGACCTAATGAACCTTGTCCCGAAGCAGTTGTCTCTCATCGGTGACCTTGAACAATCGTAGATCCCGTCGTAGCCCGCCAGTTACCGTAGTCATCAGCTACGACCGTGCTACGAGAAGCTCGTAGGCATAGATGACGTCACATCGGTGTGGACGTCTTTTTTTCAAAAGAAAAAGTAAATCCTACAAGTGACACTACATTTATAGTCTACTACCTTAAAAACTATTGGAGAATCAGCAGAAGTCAAATCCGCTGCCTTATGGGTGCCCTGACTGGCCATTTTAACACAAGGAAGCAGCTGTACACTATAGGCAAAGCTGATGACCCCACCTGTAGATTGTGCGGTGAAAACAATGAAAGCATGGTGCATTTATTATGTGAATGCGATGCTCTAAGAAACAAACCGCCTCTCTGGTCTAGTGGTTCACACCATCGTAAGGTCTGGGTTCGATTCCCCATTGGGGCAGAAGTTTTTCTGCTCGGTTTGGTTGGTGGTAGGGCTTCTAAGCCCGCCTGGCTAACTACCACCGTCTTACTTAAATCTGTCGCCATAATAACAATGTTATGAGCATTGTTGTGTTCCGGCAATCAGGCGTAAGATAGCCAGTTCCTCAGTTGTTGAGGATTACAGATGAAGCTCGCTTCCACCTTCGGCCTTATCGTCACTTACCATCAGGCGAGATGAAGGCCAAGAGCTTACCTGTCATATGTAAAATATGTAAAAAAATTACGGCTACGGATTCTAGGGGCGGCTTATCCCAAACCTGAGGAATTTATAGGCATGCCCCCAGCTAACATCATAACGTTCATAAGGACATTTTGGGTGATGGCAGGGAGGGATGAATAGGAAAGGGGAAGCACAAAAGATCCCGTAGGGTCGAAGTGCCCTAAGTTATCTCAGCCACATTGCAAGAATAATAATAAATTCAACGCAATTCCAAAAAAATACAACCGCAACCTTCAGAGCCCGCGTTGTAGGTCAGAAATAAAATGAAAATGTAAATTATGAAAAAATCAGTAAAGTCATTTCTTCTTACCGTTTTATACATACCGTACATTTATCAGTTTTCTGATTTTTTTATTGATCAGAGGCATAGATTTAAAAAAGAAAATACTAACTTCACGGTCTGAATGGATTTGTTTAAGGAATTCTGAATGTGCGCTCAAAAAATAACTACCTAAAGTCCCTTATACTTACATTCCTATAATGAAGCTCGGTGTCGTAGTGGGTCGCTTTCGCTTTCGATATCGAAAACAAAGCTACCTTCGCCATGGTTAAGCCTTGGATGAGTGACTAAAACATTGCGATCTCGAAATCCTCCGTGTCCCGGTCCCGCATTGGGCCAGCGTGGTGTGTGTGACAGCCCACACTCCTCATGTGTTTCTCCATGAAGAAGACCTGTGCCCAGCAGTGGGACGTACATAGGCTGAGGACAAAACTGTCTTATATTAATCTAGAACTATAAGGCACCCTTAGTCGTGTCACATTTGAGTAACCTCGTGAACTGTGAAACTGTGATCCTATTTGCCCTATTTCGACAAAGACATTACTCCACGAAATAGTTTACTAACAATCTAGGAAAGCACAATTATATCACAAGTTACGCAGTTATCGACAATAATACTTCGTAACACTTCTGTTTGAAGACCAAAAAGTGTCATACGCAATCAAACAATAAGATACGTGATTCCAAAAAAAATGTGCGACTACTTTACAGAGTTTGCTCGGAAGAAATCTCTCTGTGAGTTGTTTTTATTTGCGTTAAGAAGCTCAATTTCTAGGATGGGAAACTGATGATTTCATCTTGTGTTCGCTAGGGGCGCTTTTCATGTTTCCCATAGAAATTAAGCATCTTAACGCAACTAAAAAAGTTAAGTTTTTCACAATGATAACTTGCACTAAAGGTACTGTATTATAATTGTATGCTGCTGTTGGTATGGACACGTATGCTAATCCGTGAACATTATAGTTATACATAGTAATGTTCGGTGTGCGACGTCTAATAAGAGTTGCGATTGAAACCACGTCATAACGTCACATTTTGTACGGCAAGCGTGCTCGTGCACCTCACGCGAGCGGTATGCCGTGACCCTAAATATATAGAGCATATAAATGACAAATGATGAGACGTGTGGTAGCGGCTCTTTCAAAATAGTACTACCAACCGATCTCTGTAAAAGGCGACTACTGGACATAGAACTGCACAACCATCCAAAAGCTTATAGCCGCGTCGGACTCACCACCTGTCACGCTGAGCACATGTGCAGTCACTGACCACCTATCAGGCGAGTCGTATAACTCACAAACACAACAATTTGCAAGCATTCGTTTGGATTCAGTATGTTTCAGCCTTAAGTCGTTTATTAATTCTGCGCATTTTATAGTAAAATCGAAATTCAAACAACATGGACTCATTTGTGGACCATTTAAACTGTGTCTTACAATTATGAAGAAAGCGAGTTCGCTGGCGTGTTAGTAGAAAGAATCAAATCAAATCAAACCTTTTATTTGCAGAATACATACGATTTTTACACCAGGTCTTACAATAATGTTTATACAATAGTTCGATGTATTCAACCTTCAGGCATGAAAATTTATTATAAGAGTACTAAAAATCAATAATTTAATATTATATTAAATGTCTAATACAAAAATTTCAAATTATTGTTTTTATACACATATTTTAATTTAACAATATCATTAGAATTTAAGATAGAAAATTATAATACCTACTTACACATGTCAGTTTAAAAATTAAAAATCAATAAATTATTAATTTATTATGCTTTACTTCGAAAATTAAATTTCACACACAGAACACAATTAATAATAAATAATTCGACCGTTGACCGATGCGACTTTATCGCGTGGGAGAACCACACACCGCCGACCGCAGATACTTCTGACCGCACTGCAGACATGGGCATACTGCAGACAGACATAGACATATGCAGAAACTATTTGTTAGAAACAAATTAGAGGGAAAGAGTAGGTATTCAATTATTACATCGCCCTAGTTTGATTTTAGGCATTATTTTTCTATGCACAGACATTCGACCTCTACAGTTTTATTCTATGTTTAAAGATGTATATAGATCTCAATATAGATTGCAGAAGCGTCCAGGGCAAGAGACGTGCAGATGTCGTGAATAAAACAAAACACAGCTTATACATTTACGAACTACCAAAGCTAATTAATTGAACTGCGCTACACGTAACGCTTTTAACTAAAAAGAACTTTGAAATAGAACAAACAGAGCGAATTTTCCAACGAATAAGAATACAAAACTATTTGCAAATGAAATTGAAAATATTTATCTTGGAGAGAAAAGTTAACATACTTAGTGAATCACTTGATGTTACTTAGATAGTGAACTTTTGACTTTGTTTAAGGAGGTCATGTGTTGGATTTCTTAGTAAATAACGTTATATTTATGTATACAGGTGATATATTATAATTGGTCAGCATAGGCAAGTCTGTAATTATATGAGCCATACAAAAGTCCGTTATTAGGAACCATGTCGTAGATTTTAGTGACAACAAAGACTTAGGTTAAAACAAAAGGGGTACACGAGCTATGTACCTGTCTTTACATTTAAAGAGATCGTTCTGTGTAGACATCTATAAATACAGTTAGCAAAATATTCTACAAGAAAAGTAAAGCAATCATTCATACATTTAGGTATATCACGATAGACTTACGAACGTCAAGAATAAACTATGTCGCCGCTTCTCAAACTTCTAGAAGACTGAGAAGAATGGGCAAGCAACTGAGGAAGGTTTCATCCACCCTTTTCCCCTCTCCTTTAATGGAGGATGTTTACTTTACTGAAAAAATAATTATTTGTTAAAGAGGCATATCTTATGAAATACAGTAGCCGTATAACATGCTACGTGAGACTCTTCGTAGCATCTTGGGTACTAAAATATTCGTGACATTAGAATAAATCAATAAAATATATAGAAAACACATTTTGTATCCAACTTTGTTCTTTGGTTGCAGGGCTCATACGGAATCGTCAAGTTAGCCTACAACGAAGAAGATGATACTCACTACGTAAGTATTCCATTGGTGATCCTAAAACATCATCTACGTGGCACTATTTTGGCTTGTGTTGGGATGCGGACGACTTGTCATCATCAGCAAAATCTAAAATCTTGTGGCGAGCCAGCTTACAAGGTCATTGCTAATATTGCACTTATTGCCTCGTCCTCAGTCTATATACGTCCCACTGCTGGGCACAGGTCTTCCTCATGGGAGAAACACATGAGGAGTACAGGCCGTAACACCATCACGCTCTGGCCCAATGCGGATCGATAGGTAGAAACAGTAGCAATAGCGACGGGGACCAACGGCTTAATGTGCCTTGCGAAAGGAACCTGAAAGGAACACCGAGTCATGGGTGAGTCTTTCATTGATGTGTTGTGATGCAGGCCATGAAGATCCTGTCGAAGCGCAAGCTGATGCGGCGCGCGGGGCTGTTCGGTCGCGCGCCGCCGCGGCGCGAGGGCCCCGGCCCGCCGCCAGACCCGCTGCAGCGCGTCTACCGCGAGATCGCCGTGCTCAAGAAGCTGGACCACCCCAACGTCGTCAAGCTGGTGGAGGTTACCGCTATTTATTCACTTTGTAACTAATCATATATTATGTGTGAATCCTTATCATGCCGGGGAGACACACACTGCTCCTCCAATGAACATAGGCCTTCACAACGCTGCCCGCAATCAGCGGACTCTGGCAACCTTCACCAGGTCGTCGGTATATTTTGTTAGGGTAAACCTTTAGAGATATCCTTCTTCATCCTTTATTTTCTCCCAGGTGTTGGATGACCCGGCGGAAGACCAGCTGTACCTGGTGTTCCAGCTGCTGGAGGGCGGGCCCGTCATCGACATCCCGACCGACAGCCCGCTCTCCGAGGACCTCGCCAGGAAGTACTTCAGGGACGTGCTGCTGGGAGTCGAGTACTGTAAGCTATCATTATATGGGTCAGTCTGTAAGGGCTCACTGTATAATCACTGATTAAAGTATCTTTACCATCCATACGTCAAGCTGGTGAGCACTGGCTCACATAGAAAAACATGAGGATAATAAGCAGTGATGCGGTGTTATACGGCTCATTATCCTCATGTCCTCATACACTTAGATTAGCACTATGGGTGATGTGACTTCACCCATAGTGCTAATCTAAGAGAGGAGAAGAGGTGTCAACACTCACATGCTGTCAGTGTATTCCCCAAGTAACAGGGGGCGTACCTGTTGCCCTGCATCGGGTACATTGCGAGGCGAGCGACCGTTAAATCGCGACAAAGAGAAATGGTAATAATGTCCGTTTCCCACAGTGCACTACCAACGCATCGCGCACCGCGACCTGAAGCCGGCCAACCTGCTGCTGGGCGAGGGGCGCGTGCAGGTGGCGGACCTGGGCGCCAGCGGCGAGCTGACGGCCGGCGCCGGCCGCCGCGCCGGGCCCGGGCCCGCCGTCGGCACGCCCGCCTTCCGCGCGCCCGAGGCCAGCGCGCCCGACGCGCACGCCTACGCCGGCCAGGTGCGTACACACTCACGGGCCGGCCGCCGCGCCGGGCCCGGGCCCGCCGTCGGCACGCCCGCCTTCCGCGCGCCCGAGGCCAGCGCGCCCGACGCGCACGCCTACGCCGGCCAGGTGCGTACACACTCACGGGCCGGCCGCCGCGCCGGGCCCGGGCCCGCCGTCGGCACGCCCGCCTTCCGCGCGCCCGAGGCCAGCGCGCCCGACGCGCACGCCTACGCCGGCCAGGTGCGTACACACTCACGGGCCGGCCGCCGCGCCGGGCCCGGGCCCGCCGTCGGCACGCCCGCCTTCCGCGCGCCCGAGGCCAGCGCGCCCGACGCGCACGCCTACGCCGGCCAGGTGCGTACACACTCACGGGCCGGCCGCCGCGCCGGGCCCGGGCCCGCCGTCGGCACGCCCGCCTTCCGCGCGCCCGAGGCCAGCGCGCCCGACGCGCACGCCTACGCCGGCCAGGTGCGTACACACTCACGGGCCGGCCGCCGCGCCGGGCCCGGGCCCGCCGTCGGCACGCCCGCCTTCCGCGCGCCCGAGGCCAGCGCGCCCGACGCGCACGCCTACGCCGGCCAGGTGCGTACACACTCACGGGCCGGCCGCCGCGCCGGGCCCGGGCCCGCCGTCGGCACGCCCGCCTTCCGCGCGCCCGAGGCCAGCGCGCCCGACGCGCACGCCTACGCCGGCCAGGTGCGTACACACTCACGGGCCGGCCGCCGCGCCGGGCCCGGGCCCGCCGTCGGCACGCCCGCCTTCCGCGCGCCCGAGGCCAGCGCGCCCGACGCGCACGCCTACGCCGGCCAGGTGCGTACACACTCACGGGCCGGCCGCCGCGCCGGGCCCGGGCCCGCCGTCGGCACGCCCGCCTTCCGCGCGCCCGAGGCCAGCGCGCCCGACGCGCACGCCTACGCCGGCCAGGTGCGTACACACTCACGGGCCGGCCGCCGCGCCGGGCCCGGGCCCGCCGTCGGCACGCCCGCCTTCCGCGCGCCCGAGGCCAGCGCGCCCGACGCGCACGCCTACGCCGGCCAGGTGCGTACACACTCACGGGCCGGCCGCCGCGCCGGGCCCGGGCCCGCCGTCGGCACGCCCGCCTTCCGCGCGCCCGAGGCCAGCGCGCCCGACGCGCACGCCTACGCCGGCCAGGTGCGTACACACTCACGGCTGAAGCACACCCTGCGGGGGCGGACTAGCCGTACTGCTGCAGGGGCGACAATACTTAGTCTGATTGACTGCTACGTGTGACTCCTTTATAGTGCTACGAGGGCTGATTGGCACATTTTAATAGTGTTACGGTATGTTATGCTACTGTATGGAGTGCTACATACATTTGTGTCCATTTTTACTGTTCGCAATACAAACATACATATAATCACGATTATTATCCCGTAAAGGTTAGTCAGAAACTAGCCAAAAGCACCGCAAAAGCAGTCCATTGCCATAGTCCACGCTTCACCGAGCAATGACTGCACTCAGCGTGACAGGTGGTGGGCCTGTCGCCGCTATAAGTTGGATGTTGTGCTGTTCGAAATGCAATAATATGCAATAATAATAATAAATTTGGGCCTGATTTAAATTAGAAAAATAATTTTAAGTTTGAGATTACGCACATGTATATTAACAAATATAATATGTATATAAAAAAAAAACAAAAGAAAAATCATAACTTATCGTTTTCGCACATAAATGGTAATGGTGTAACGCTTATTGAGCAACCGTGATGGAGTCGTATTGTCCTCGCAGGCGGCGGACATCTGGTCGCTGGGCGTGACGCTGTTCGCGACGGTGACGGGGCGCGTGCCGTGGGCGGGCGCGGGCGCGGCGGAGCTGCAGCGGCGCGTGGCGCACGAGCCGCTGGCCTTCCCCCCGCGCCCCGCGCTCTCCGCGCCGCTGCGCCGCCTGCTGCGCCGCATGCTCGACAAGGACCCCGCCAGGCGCGCCACCATGCCGGAGATCAAGGTCTGGGGAACCATTCAACGTATCTTCCGAAACACGGACGACCGATCACTATGTTGTGATTACCCATAATACCCGATCATGGGCGGGTACTCCTCGTGTGTTTCTCCATGAGGGAGGCCTGTGCCCAGCCCATATAGGCTGAGGACGACCTGATCATAGTGAAAGTTACTTTGTTACTGTGTCACTGTGTCGGAATACTACTCGTCGCAGTGAGACGTCTACGAGGTGTTTCAAAACTCCATCTTGAGCCGAAAGGGGGTTAAAAGGTCCCTTAATAGAGGTAATTTCCAAAATATGAGGACAGTAGGTCGATATTCCTAATCGCCGAAAAATTTATTACATTGATTTCCGGCAGCTCTATTTAGCAATTCTAGTTTAGTTTATCAGCAGAAATAACCTCCTCAAATTTTAACGCAGCTCCTACTCCTGGTGGCTAGTACTAGACGGTACATAGAATTGCTTTTAGGGAGGAGTTTTGAAACACCGTGTTAAGTTGGTGACTAAAATACCTACTTTTTTATTATTAAACAGCTAGCCTACTCTCTAACGCAATCTCAATTAAAACTCAATAATAACACAATCCAATATCTCAAAATGCCGAGTCTAAAGAGGCGATAGGAGAGTACTAATTTAAGCTAAGGTCAATGTCACTTAGGCCACTCAATATCCGCATAATATGAACCCATTTATGGCCCTAGTGTCCCACAGAAGAGTAAGAAACATCACAATCTCAATGTCGATCGATCGGTATTGCGTTCAAGAGTAGGCTAGCAGTTCCACCTGGCTCTAAACAGTTTATTTTTACAGGAGAACGAGTGGGTGACAAAAGACGGAACGGAGCCGCTGCCGTCGGAGCAGGAGAACTGCCGGCTGGTGGAGGTGACGGAGGAGGACGTGGCGCGCGTCGTCACCTCCATCCCCAACCTGTCCACGCTCATCCTCATCAAGACCATGCTCAAGAACCACAGCTTCCAGGTGAGAGGGCCCCATACCAGCCGCTACCGTCCATAGATCCACACGACGACCTGACCAAGCGACCGTGTCAAAACTTACGACGCTGTAGAATTATTGAGGAGAGACCGCCTTAAGGAAATCGTCTGGGGATTCCCTGTGGATGACGATATTCTTAGGTTGGCTGGAGAGGGCTGAATAAACCGACGAATTGACCAAAGATCAATAATGATGTGCGCATTAAGAGAGAACTATCTTGAGCTGGACTCGTGAAGGTTGTTTATGATGATCAATAAATTATGTCCTGCGCCGCGACCTGCACGTGCATGATAAGTTGATGGTAGTGGAGGCTACCCCAAAGAGGAGCCCTGGGCGGCCGCGGGATGTGGAAGTGAGACCCAACACGGACGGTTGAAATCTAGTTTATTGTTGATAATGCTTTTATATTGGGTCCTTACCTATGAAATTGGTGTTTTTATTCTGTCTTAGCAAATTGTCCATAACTATTAAGTTTCAGAACATTCTTTTAATAATTGCCTCTTCTAAAAATAGACCATATATTTGAGCTCGTATTATTTAATTTGATAATATTTTGTAAGTTTAATTGTGTTAAAATTAGACACAAAGACAATTATTTTTAAGTGCCTCCCGAATACATCATTTGATTTGCATTAACATAAAAACGATGAATAATTTTTATCAAGCGTGTTCACACACATATTGCTAAAGCTTGTCTAATGATACATGCCAAATATTATTATCTCTGGATTTGTCGTTGTGAAGAAAACTGATAAAATGTTAGTATGTGAAATGCAGACATCCCCAAAATCTCTATACAAAACACCAATTTCATAGGATACTTTATTACATGTACACTATGATAGGGTTTTAAATGTGACTCGTCGGTGTAAAGTGTAGACAGTGCACGATGCTGCTGTTATTACGGTATTTAGGTTGGCCCGCTGCTGACCGCGCTGTTGCTGGAGCCCAATGTTCGGCTTGTGGCTCGAACATCCTATATAATGCAACAAACACGAAACCTGAAACTATTGCTCGCCTGAGTTTTAATAGAGCAATAAATGTAAAAGCATTTTGTCATTAGAACCCCTTCCTACGAAGCCGCGAAGGCAGCTCGTCCCGTCGTGAGTCAGCGGCGGGCACGAGCTCCCCGCAGGCGGGCGCGGCGCCCGGCGCCGGACCTGGCACCGGACCCGGCACCGGGCGCGCCGCCCGCGGCCTGCTGGCGCGCGCCGGCCGCTCGCTGTCCGCACCCGGGGACTATCTTGCGGACAGGTACCTATACACCACCACAGAAAGGGAAAGAAAGACTCGCAGAGAAAGGGAAACACACAAACATACTCGTCCTCAGCCTATAAGTCCCAGTGCTGGGCACAGGTCTTCCTCATGGAGAAACAAATGAGGACTATCATATGGGCCGTAACACCACCACTCAGGCCCAATGCCGGTTGGTCAGTAGAAAAGGTTGCAATAGCAACCGGAACTAACGCCTTAATATGCCTTAATATGAGGCACGGAGGGTTTCGAGATCACAAATTTTTGGTCACCCATCCAAGGCCTGACCATGGCGACCGTAGCTTTGGTTTCAATATCGAAGCCCAAAGCGTACTAACCACTACGCCTGCGAGCTCCTCAAGCTCAGACACGTACTCAGATCAGGGAAACCGATAGTTCACTGTCTGCTGGTACGTGCCGACTGCTTACTATCGGTATCTGGGGACAACCTCGCCGACAGGTACATGAGATACACACACAGACTGAGGGAAAGATACACACAGTTTTAAGAAAAAAGAGACATATACAACACGCACACATAAGGGTATAAAGAAAAGAAGATACACACACTACTACACACACGCAGAGAAGGATAGAGAGACATACACAGCATATACACACAGAAGGAGTCTTTCTCAAATACAAGAACCTCTATTAAAACGCCAATTTCTTAAAATCCCTAACTCCTTGCTTCTTTGTTCAACAGGCAACAATCGTTCGACATCAACTTAGAATCCGTGCAAGAATCAAGGGACCAAAGCCAAGATGTCCCGGGTGAGGCTAACGGCGAAACCAGTCCGAACAACCATAATAACTCAAAAAAACCTGAAGACGACTCTAAGAACCACCGTGAAGGGAACAACGCAGTTAACAAGCAAGAGACGGGCTCTGGTAAACCAGAGAAGACAACAGAAGATAAGCAGACTGACAACCATAGGGAAGCGAACCCTGGACGCGTGCAATCTGCGCGGTGATACAAGCCTTCCCGGCCGCCCGGGCGACGCAAGCTCCAAGTGAGCTTCGACAAGAATATCAAGCTGTTATTGATATAACTTGAAGTAATCCACAATTCTTGGTGTAGGCCTTTGACGAAAGAGACACTACCTTGGTCTAAAAATGTAGACGATCCTATGAAATAGGACTAGAGGATTTTCTTACAAAGTTGTTTAACTATTTTTTCTTAAAATTTATCAATAATAGTTCATAAACAATAATAATCCAAATCTAAAATAATATAAGCGGTTTCAAAACTCAAATTTTATCATTAAATTCATTTTGAATGTGCATCTTTGATCGCAAGATTTATACTATATAGAAGCGTGGCTTCTGCCAAAAAAAAATGTTTAATGATGCATTAAAAATATTGGACAATTTTTGTGGTGCAAGTGATACTGATAGTGAAACCTGATGGGTTGGGAGTTCAAATTCCACCTGTAGCATGATTTTAATGTCTAACATTAAATGAGCATTGTCAATGCAAAAACGATTATTTAAATATTACAATATTTTTATAAAATCTTGCAAACGCTAGTTAGGCCAATGTAATTTTTAATATATGAATTATAGGATCTAAAATCTAAAGATTCCATTCTTCGCCTAGTCGGCAAGTTTTTTAATAATAATAAATATTTTAACTAGAACCTTTTCATATTCTGAATTTGATATAGAATAAGAACTGCACTTTTCCAATTTCTTTAAATTTTTACTTTGGACATATTTCATTGGACATCTTTCTGAAGGAGACTGACTTATTTCAAATGTGTTGGCATAACTTCAAGCTTTTCTATCGCGAACTTTATCAATCACCGTAAAATTTTACACTGACTACGATTGCTCAAATAAAGATACTTAAATTACTTCAAATATGTTTTGGCAGCTCATTATCGGTTGGTGTGGAATCCTTGGATAACGATAATATTTGGCATCTGTTACAATTATACCACAGTTGGGACTTGTCACATGACTAAATTAATAGTCGGTACATCGTGGATTCCTCTTAATTTAAATTAGCTATTTTACCTTAAATATTGAAATTATAAAACTGCATAATTAAATGATTAAAACCTTAATTTTATGACATTTAAAAAATAACATTACCAATCTAATTCGCTATACATGGACTTGCTGCGTATACACAGAATAAATGTTTACGTATGCTAATCGCGTGTAGCCATGCTCCGTGCCAATTCATGCACTGAATTGTAACTACGAACACAAACAGTGCTACGACTCTACGCCTATGTAGTAGTGCTACGAAATATTTGCTACGACGTAGACTGACAAATGGACTTGTAAAATTAATTACTAGGGGTCACATACCAGTGCACGATTGGTATTGTTTAAGAACATTTATCTTACAACGGTGTAATATTAACAATTAATTCTCACGTCTTCAATGGACATGGCGTTACATCATGGTTCTAAGAGTAACAAAATTAATGACATTATTATTTACTAAAAGTGAAGAAAATATTTTTTGATCACATAATTTGTACATTGCTTGCAAATGTCTAGTCTTCGTACTAACCCAATGTTTTGCTAAGAACATATTTTTTTAAAGGTATATAGTTTTTTTTCATTTGCCATTTAAATGTACATAATTAAGTTCTTTAGCATAATATATTGAATTATATGTATAAAAAATAAAAGAACCAATTTTAATGTCAAATTAGCCTTTTTTAGAATTAAAAAGAAGATTTATGTAAAAATGTATAATTTGGTAAAGCACTAGTTTAAAACAGTCAATGCTCCAATTAATATTATTTAATTTTGTATGTAAGTTTTGCACATCGCTGTAATATGGCTTGCGTATTTTAATGATATTTAGTCATTTCTAAGTAAACAGTCAAGTGATTCTCGTGCTATGTAAATCAAAAAGTTCATATTTGTATATTTAACAGAAGGAATAGTAGGAAATGTGGCTAGAATTGTAGGAAATGGACACCGAGAAAACCATTTTTTTTATAATTTAAGTGTTAGAACCCTAACTTTTTAATTCCATAATTCGATTTCAAAGTTGGATAGTACAGCAATTTATTGAGCACATTAGACCATACCAAATTATTCATTTAGAAAAGAAACTTCATTTACAAATAGCTTTTGATGAGATACACTCGCGTACATATTATATCTTCATATATTATCAGCAGTGATCGGAATAAGTAGAGCAATTCTATGTACTTGCCATATTATGATAGAATAGTATGGATATGAAACAATTAATTATATTTATACAAGAATCCAAAATCACTTAACACTTTCATTCCGTGATGGTACAAGAACATAAATTATATATATTATTATTTGAATCTCAAAAATCGAAACAAGATTGAAAAGAACAAACTATTTCAATTTAACTACAATAATTTCTCAAACAAAATTACCAAAAGAATTATAATAATCTAGTCCCGGAGTATTAGTCAAAATCCCGAGGAATATTCATATTAACAACAATATTTGCGGTTAATGAACAATATTTGCGGTCCTGGTACCTATTCCGATCACTAATTATCAGGTATCACCTATACATTTATATTTTAAATGGATCGATTTTTAAAAACCGATTTTTTTTCTTATGTTTTTAAATGTGTATTGAATGATGGCTGTTTAACCTATTCATGGATCAATGCCTGACCAGCTTGAAAGAGAGTGATTGTGGATTACGAATGAATGAGTTACTCGTCAAATTCCTGAGTGAATGTTGGGTATGGGAGAAGAGACACGAAAGTAGAATAAATGCGGTAGAAATAAGAGCTTTGAGAAGCATGGCTGGAGTAAAATTGAGTGACAGGATATATTATGATGTGATAAGAAGGAAGCGTGGTTTGAAAGAGGATGCAGTGAGAGAAAGGAATGCTGAGATGGTTTGGACACGTGGACAGGATGGATGAAAATAGATTGACTAAAGGGATATATGAATCGTGTGTGAGTGGAGATACGGGACGAGGCAGACCTAGGCGAACGTTTCTCGACCAAATTAAAGACGTTCTAGAGGGCCAGGTCAAAAGTACCCGAAATCGCCGAGCTTGCATGAGGACTGTAATGAGAGTTGATGAAGCGAAAGATATATGCAATGATCGTAGCAAGTAATCTCTGCCTACCCCTGTGGGAAAAAGGCGTAACTTATATATGTATATGTATGTATGTTGAATGAATATGGTTGCAAACTGTTCAACGAATCGGATTAATGTTCCGTTAAGTTCACCCTTTGTCTTCAAAAAAAATTATAGATACTTTTAATTAGATGAATTTCTAATAAATACTTAAGTTAGTACTTATTTTAGCATACAGGGTCCCAAAAGGTTTTAGTGAGCAGCAGACCAAGTTTTATCATGTTAAGCCTTGTACGTATTTATGAGTGGTATTTACGAAGGCTTGGTGTGTTGCCGATTGTATTGACGTTTAGATACTCTTAACCAATTGTCCAAGCTTAGATTTAGGTATTGTTTTTGTAAAGTTCAAGTGTCATGATGTTCACAGGGTAACGATATAAGGTCGACAACAATGAAAAATATTGGATGAATTGAATGTTTGTTTGTCTTCAGAATCAAATCATTACCCTCTGAAGTCATCCAGTCACCCTTTGCAAGCGTAAGGTCCAAACATTTAATGCCTTTGAATGTTGTGATAGAGGTTTAGGTACGAAATGCTTACAAAATTTTAATGTAAATATTGTATGTACATTTTTAAAGTCATCTCTTTTAAATTGTGAATTTCAAATTCGAATCTTAAGTACGAAACGTACAGAATTACTTATAGTGAAATTAGCTTAGTACGTTTTTGTAATCTTTACCTTCGCTACTAGCGGGAATTTAACAAAGGTGCGAGAGATCAAAATTATATCATCACTGTTCTAAATGCTGCTGCCATGATTTGGAAGGTTTTTAGATTTGATGGATTTGGTGTACCGCAAGGGTCGCTTCTGGGACCTCTAGTAAACTTGCGTATTTTACTCTAAATAAACGAAATTGCTCCTAAGTAAATAAAATTTTCGGCAGTAATATTTTTAAGCATAATGTTAGAAAAGCGATGATATCTTAAATATATTGAGGAAGCATTATGAAATTGAATATTTTGTGCGATGAAATAAATATTTATTTATCTGAATACACTGTGTATTACGTTGGCATTTGAGTGTTTGTACGTACGTCGTCGTAGCTTTTGTTTTTTCTAAATATATTTTTTACTTAATATAGTCTAATTGGGAATTTTATTAGGTTTAAGTCAAATAAGAGTGATAATTTCATAAATGCCATAATATTTTCTAATCATCATTTTATAAATTTTATCAATTACTTGTATTGTTTATATCCCAGTCTAGGGTACAATATTATAATAGTGACTAATATTTTATCCATGAAAGGATTTGTAAATATCATGATTTATATTTTTATTATGTAAAAATATAATTCATTCCGCTATCCATTTTTCTTTGTGTATAAAATGATTCAATTAAAAATGTGAGAAAAGGGATTTTGATATTTCCAAAATGTTTGATCGCACAAATTGCGTGAAGCTTAGCATCAGCTGTTAATATATTGATTTATTAAATATTTTTATTAATAATAAAGTACATAAAAAGACTGACTTTTATTTATTGCCTCCACGCGTCCAACAGGACAGCCTAACGATGTCATTTACTACAATACCGTAAAAAGCATGTCATTATAGTTTTTGGTTTGGAACACATATTTGCTATCTATAGCATTGACATGATAAGTACCGTGACCGTGACAGCCGTAAAGACATTTGAAATAAATTTACCCGATTTATATGAATTTCACGTCTATCACAAGAATAATTTCATGTAAAATGACCTGAGCATGAACAAATCCATCCAAATTTTCTATTTCTACCGTTCTTTCCCATCTCAACCAAATATGACAACTGGCGGTAGTGAAAAAAACTTGCAAGTAGGTAGTTACAACTCAGCCGCGAACACGAACGAACGGTCGACTTCGATCAAAGTCCTGCTTCGAAAGCTAATACATCGAAAATCATATAATTTGCTCGTGTAAACAAAAGGCGATCTCTACCAGACATAACATCAAATCAAATGTCGCCAACACAAAACCAGCGAAACGGTAAGTCGTTTATTAACAATCCATACTTCCATACTATACTTATATTATAAATGCGAAAATAACTCTGTTTGTCTGTCGGTCTCGCTTTCACATTAAAACTACTGAACCTATTTAATCAAAATTTGGTACCTACACAGATAGTCTAGATTCATAGAAAAAATCATGTGATTAGGAGAGATGAATGTCACATTACAAGAAGGATGCTGAGCATGGATGTGGACGGACTCTAGGTCCGTTAGAGGAAGACCAAAGAAGCGATGGATTGAATGCGTGAAGAATGATATGAGGATAAAAGAGTTGGATGCTGAGCTGACGAGTGACAGAGGAGAATGGAAGAAGAAGACATGTTGTGCCGACCCCACCTAGAGTGGGATAAGGGCAAGAAGAAGAATACAGATTGTCTAGATTCTGAGAAAGGATATAGGCTACTTTTTATCCTGATATTTCTTATATACCGTGCGGGTAAAACCGCGGGCAGCCACAAGTAAAATATAAATTGATTTATTTAAAACATTCCTCCTCTCCATTGTGGTTGTGCCCGAGAGGATTCACAGTGATTATAATTATATTTTATAAAGCCTGTAACTACACTGTGAAATACAATAAATGATTGAGTATTTATCTCCCCTCGTCATGTGTTTCTCCATGAGGAAGGGCTATGCCCAGCAGTGGGACGTATATAGACTGAGTAGTTCCTTGCTAATAGGCCCAAGGCTAAGATGTTAAAACAAATTGAGAATTATATCACAATTTATGTAGTTTAAAAGTGCTTCCCGTTGTCTGTCTGTCACCTACGCTACGGATTTTGAGGCGTTTTTCTTTACAGTTATATTCAAGAGTAATGCATGACAAATGTTCAATTATGTTATGTTATTATGTTTTGACGACCTCCGTGGCCGAGTGGTCTGTACGCCGGTCTCAAGGCGTCGCCATCTCGAGAGGTCCTGGGTTCGATGCCCAGTGGAGGCAAGTGTTTGGGTGATGAATTTACAGACATTTGTTCTCCAGTCTTGGATGTTCATTATATACTATGTATTACATTCTGAATTATTATATATATTTATCTATTAAATATATTTGTCCGTCATCTAGTATCCGTAACACAAGCAGCATTATTTGCTTAAAATGGGACTAGTTGATAGGTGTGAATGTCTGAGGATATTTATTAATTTATTTTATTTATTTATGTATATTTCTCTCTACTCATTTTGTGTACATTTGTTTTGTGTTAACAAACAGTGTGCAAAAGTTAACAAAATTGTGGTTTCGCCATCAGCAACACGGCCCTAAACGATGCAATACGTGTTTCTCAACATGTTGAAAAAATTAATCAACCCACACGAAAACATGGCAGACTTGTTGAAATACATAGTGACGTGGCGCCCTCTCGGGAAATCATCGCGGGTTGGGTTACCGTCTCAAATTTTCATGAAGAATTTCTGTAATTTTATATGGCTGCGTCTGTTGATTGAGATATGAATTTCGTATTTCTTTCATTTATTTATGTGTTAGAGAATGTCTTATGAGTTTCGCAGGGAGTGGTGGGTTCCCATGGTGTTATCTTGGAAATGAACAGAACTTTATGATCTAGATTTAAAAGTTTTTTAGTCCACCATCAAAAAAGAATCAGGTTGATTCCGCCATTTCGTTCAAAAAGCAATTCCATGCGAATTTCCCTATTTTACATGTTTTTGTCTTAAATCTAATTTTTACAGTAAGAACAAACATAAAATCCTTAAAAGTTGCATCGTTAATATTTCAAATTAATCAGTTAGTTTATGAAACAAAAATAAAAAACTACCTCAAAAATCATTCCTCTCTGTTTCCAGATAGGATTCTCGTCGGGAATTTTCACATTTATTAGTTTGCTTTTTAATTTATGACTTTTCTTAATATTTTATATGAAACCCAAACTCAAAACCTTTTAATTAAGTATTTTCATTATGTATTTATTTCAACAATAATACAAGAACAGCTAACTTTTAAAATTGTAACGGAAAAAATGTCATCGCCATCCGTATCGAGAAACTCTTTCATATCGTCGATAATTGTAACATCCCTAATAAAGTTCTAGTTTCAACGTGTTTCTACAGGCCAGTCGTAGGTGACAACTGATCTTGGTGGACGTGTGTGCATTGCTAGCAAAATTATTTACGTTCTTTACCTTGTTGATAGTGTTTCGTCCAAAAATCTGTTCATTACATTCCTGCAATTTCTCAAGGCATTTTAACAAGTAGATTATTATATTTACCCCATATGTTCTTCTCTATTAATAATTATATTCCCATATTAATATCAAGTTTATAATACATTTTGTAGCGAAATTATTAAAATAAATGTTTAAATTTCTCATTCATCTCCATCTCATTACCATCGTTCCTTCCACCTTTCTTGCAGGAAGGTAATGAACTGTTTCGGAAGGTAATGAAGTATTTGTACTAGAGTCAACTCTAGACACATTTTTAAAACACAATCTAAATATTACAGTACAATATGAAGCTATCAAACAACGTAAACAAAATTTAAAAGACAAAGAGATACTCAGACTTTAGCGAGAATTATAACCTGAAGTTTAATGAAGAGATACAGTCCTTTAATTTCGGTGGAAGTAGAAAACAAGTATCCCTACATACTGGAGTTCTATACTATAAAGATAGTAACGCAAATAATAAAACTAAATCATTCTGCACTATTATTACCCAAATATAACTAAGGTCACATGGAATTATCAAGAATCCGGCCAAGGCAAGGAGCTCTGTATGGGATTGGTGCCGTCGTCAAAAGAACTGCTAATAATTATATTAATCATGGCGGAGATGTTGGTTGTTATGAAGATTTTTTGTCGTTAGTTACTAAAAATGTACGAAATGTACATGTTGATATGGTAACAGAGAGTGATATTGAAGGTAAAACATTTCCGCCCAACATTCCAACATTTAAGGGATCAATGCAAGTTCATCAATGCGTCTGAGCTGCTGATAATAATAAAACTTTAACATTTAGTAGCTTCGATTGTTAAGGTTGCACTTATTGTATACATAATAAGCATAATTATAGGCTTTCTTCATTCTGATAATTACGGCGATATGGAGAGCGGTCAATCCAATAATCAGTGTGATAAAATCGAAGTCTCTTTTGACAATTAGTCAGTATTAAGTATAGATACAACAACAATTTTGAACAACATGGATGAATTAGATATTTACTGGGTCCAAGCGACTTACAGCTCTCACCGTTGATAAATGTATATAAAACTTCTACTACACCAACATCTCCTACAGTCAATATATTATCTGACGTACGTTTTAGTTGAGAAACAATACATTTTATAAGATACCAAAGGAAAATCGAAACCCAAAACAACTAGATGTAGTATGTAAAACTTCTGAACACCAACAGCAATTTGAGACTTTCATTAAATCAACTCCATCAGAAAAACAATTTTAAAAGCACACTTTTTTCGACGACTCAGATGATAGTGATGATTAGGTACAACATACTTTAAAATAGTTAGTAATAAGAAAAAAATGATAAAAATTAATAAAAGTTTATAGACCGTGTTGATTATGATAATAGAAGTGATAAGTGATAAAGGATTTTTTAATATTTTTTTTTGTTTGTAAGTATATTATTATATTGTGATTTGCACTCTAGCTTAAGCTATCCAAAATTACTTTTATAGATGTGTTAGTTGTTTTTATGAGTAAATACTGTGATTATGCGACAACGACCCAAAACACTACTTAAGTTCCTATTACTGGGTATATATTATTATTATATTCAATTCAATTCAATTTATTTATTGCGAATACAGGTATTATATATCAGAAAATTATAATAAAGATAAGGAATATTGTTTTTAGTTTGTATATTGTGATTTTGCACTCTCTAGCGTTCAAAATTACTTTTATAGAATTGTTAGTTGTTTTTTTAAGTAAATATTGTGAGATTGTGTAAGTTAGTTGGCTACTACATGACATTCTTTAATTAGGTTACTATTCGAGACTGAATTAAAAAGCTGAATAGTAATAAAAAACGTTTATTAATAAAATAGTGCTGTTTTGTTTTTCTTTCATAAATTACCGCCTTTTATAATTCATTATAATCCCATCTAGTTACAGTACTGTTCTGCGGTATTTCATTACCATCCCGACTTAAATCATTACCATCGCTTGCAAGTTCATTACAATCCTTACAGTTTTCATCACCGTCCATCTGGTAATTTTTAATTGTTATTTTCTCCGTATCTAAATAAGATAGAAAAGTGCCTTTCCGTTTTTTAGAATCTGGGGATGTTCTTAGATGAATCGATAAAAAAAAACAAAACTTAAATCGATATTTTTTTTTATTCCACGGAACGGTGTTTTTTGCGCGAAACGGCGGAATCAACCATCATGAATAGGCTGGAGAATCCTAGTAAATTTTATTTAAATCAAATTAATTTAAACTTACGTATAACATTCAGAAAAGTTCTCTTCAAATTTAGTGAGCACATTATAATTACGAAATAAATTCACGACTCTTTGAAGTTTGAAACTTTGCGCTTAAAGATAGTTAAAGTTTTAATAAATCTTCTCTCCACAGTGTTCTCTATTTTACATTTATGAACCTTGAATAAATATAATATTTGAATATTCGGTGGCGATATGTTCCTATGTTTTTGGTATGTCATTCAAAATTTAAAAAAAATGTTTGCTACCAATTAAGATAATTATGTGATCAAACAAGATCAAACTTTTTGATACTTAAAACTACCTTTTTTTTCGTCCACGAATAATTATTGGAAAGATATTTCAGTATATTAATATATTATAATCGATTTCGGTAGCGGTAGCCGAGTTGGGACGGATGGGCCACTACTCGTTCGAGAGGCCGCGGGACTCGCGAATTTGATCCCTTCGCCCGTACCACTGAATTTGAATAAAGTCTAACATTGTGCCCGGTACATGGCGACAGGCTCGCCACCTGTTACATGGGGCCCCAGCATATCTGGCAAAAAGTGGGTTTTTAGCACCTCTGCCTACTCCTTCGGGGAAAGAAGCGTGTAAATTTGTTATGTTATGATTACAAATAAAATGTCGCACAACGCCTCTTCAGCCTCTCATCATCATCAGTCTAACAGTCTTAGTTACTATCGTAGTAGATTGTAGACAATAAACAGGCGGTAGGTACTTACATTAACAGTAATTTGAGCTAAGAAAATTAGTATGTTACGTATGAACATACTTCTAACCTTGTTCAAACATTTACAAAAGTTTGAATTGTCAATATTATTATTATTACGATGTGTGTACAAGAAACGAAAGTTTCTCCATAATCTTCATAACGCCCTACAAATTGCGAGAGATTCCATAATATAATTATCTTTGACTTATTAATTAGGTAATGTAATGCTCACAGTTGGAGTCATTAAATTCCTCTTAGAAATAAGAACTTAATTATGTTATTTATTATTCGTAAGGACAAAAGTATTCTAGATAATGGATTAATTAAATCATTATTATGATAGTGGCAAAGTGAAGGAGACCGACTATTCTCTGTGACCCTAGCTCTTTCCGCAAATGGACTCTTCTACGGCGCACCACAAGATAGTGCTGCCTAATTTGCTGTGCTTGTTATAAGCAAATTGGGAACAATGGAATTTCAACTTTAGTTGTTCCATCATCGTTATCATTCAAAAACAAAACGCCATAGATTAGTGATCTGTATCGCGCACACAGTAACAAAACGCAGCTAAAAACTGACATGTACTCAGTGCCCACGTGTGGTCCGTTTGAATTGAATCGAATCAAGATCTTAGCGAAGCGGAGGTCTTAGCAAACTGACCGCGCAATCGACAAAATCGAAGCCTAACCGCGCTTTCGAATGCGAAAGAACAGCATAGTTTTGAAAAATATTCCAACCACTATAACTGGATATTCCATCAGCTGGTGCAGCAAATCAATGAGGAGATTCATCGGCAGCTCAAGGTGGTTGAGTGCAATATATTTGCTATCGTGCTGCTGATCTTTTTAAATCGCGGACTTTTCCAGTCAGGGGGTTGGTGTGTCCCTGATTTAGCATTAAAGACTAACCCTTAGGGGATAATATTCGATATTGTATGTTACCTCATACGTATATGACACCTTTATTAACATAATGACGTCCGAGCATTGCCTGGTCCCCGGACGCGGACATTTCCCCACTGTGCAACATTTCGGTGTAGGATTAGTTACATGTCCCCAATGAGAGAATTTAACGTGACACTGCCGAGGGCCTGGCAGGGATGCCTAGCTCAAAATTTTACTTTTAGTCTTATTAATTTTACTTTGAGGAGCTCGTGGCTTTGTGTTTCGTAGGCTTTGGCATTTTTGGCATTCGATTTTGAAAACAAAGCTACCTTCGCCATGGTAAGTCCTTGGATGTGTGACAACTTTGTGATCTCGAGCTCCTCCGTGATTCGGAAGGCACGTTAAACCGTTGGTCCTGGTCGCAATTGTAACCGTTTCTAGTCACCAACCCGCATTGGGCCAGTAACGTGCTTGATTTTCGGAATAGCTTTTTAATACCGGCAACCATGGATGTCTCGATTCAAAACAATCTGGGGGTGTTTAAAATTGCGAGAAAGTGGTCAAAGATTTTATACCTAAATATTTATATGGAGACGACAGAAATATTTCAAAACAGACCTGATTATACAAACAACTTCTCATAATTGAATAAAGTGAGCCCTAGCTAGATCCCGAGGCGGTGGTTATCTATGAAAGAGGGGAGTCCCCGCGGGCGCCATCGCTGTGTCATGTTAATGCTGCTACACGGTGACTTGCTTTTAAATCGTTCGAAGTTTCTCTGCACTTTTCACTGTACGCACTTTAAAAACGTGTACCTATTGCAAATTGACAAAAACTAGGGAAATATTATATGAGGCTTTGTAATTTCAATTTAGAATTTCAAAACAAGTAGAAAAACAAACAATGTACTGGAGAGACTTCAGAACAACTGCATTAGGTTCATTTTCGGGGTGCGTAAATTTGACCATATTTCGCCATACCGGGAGAGGCTGGGATGGCTAAGTGTTCGTCAGCGTAGAAATGCGAAGACACTCTCTACACTTTTCTCAATTTTTTTCGACCCAGCCACCCCCGAGTACCTGAAATCGAGATTTGTGTATTTAAAAACTAATAACAGCTTGAATCTCCATTCCAAGAAAAAGTTAACTTTGTGCACTCCCTTTTATCGGACCACATACATGCTGAGTTCGTTCACGTTTCAAGCCACCCAGCTTTGGAATGCGCTCCCGCTGCAGTGTCATCGAGCGCCCAGCAAGCTACCATTCAAACGCTTAGTTCGCCAGCACTTATTATCTGACATATCAAAAGCACATATTGTATCATAATTATTTTTATTGAATTATTTATTGTGTGTAAGTCTTAGTAATTTATTTTAGTATAATTATTTATTATTGTTATGTATTTTTTATCTCCGTAGTATATGTATATTAATGTTGTTGTATATTAATGTACATACATCGTGTGTATATTATATTCTATATTCATAAAAATTATGGTTATTTATATCTTTTAGTGTAATTGTTAGTGTATCTAAGTATTCTATTTTTGTTGGTTTTTCAACTTCTATTGTACCGTCGTTTTAGCTCTCTTCACTCCGCTTTCCGGTTGACTGGTAGAGAATGCCTCATGGCATTAAGTCCGCCTTTGTACGTCGTACATAAAGATTAAATAAATAAATGTAACTAGTTAGTAAAATTAAAGGGAATTAAAGAACAAAAAATTAATACGCTCCATCAAAATACTTTGCTACAACAAATAGGATCTTGTAAAAATATATCATCCATCTGACGCGAAGGGAGTACTAATATGAAACATATCTCATGTGTTACAATTACATTACACATTTTATTTTGACTTGAACTTGTAACTTGACTGCATTTGCAAGTTCTCATAAGCTTTTTTCGGAAAATGATACGACACCTAAAATTACCCAGCCAGAGTTGGGTAGACTTTATCACTAATTATGCGAACTCTACCCAAACCGTTTGGGTACTGAATACCCGGGTAAACTTAGGTTACAGACCCAACTTAAAGTCGGAGAAAGGCAGGAAAAGGATACTAAAACAGAAAAACCGCTACTCTTAGCAAATTCACGAAACTCTACCGCTTTCAGAATGCCTCCAAAACATAAGCCAGAACAACCTAAGCTGATTTCCCAGCGGCAGAAACCGAATGCAAATGTGTCCCCCTAATGAACTTAACATTTCACCAGAAGCGAGACCTCTCGTGTTTTTTCGCGAAGTCCCAAGAAAACTTTGTCGTGTCAAATCTTGTTACAGAACTGCTTCTTGGGAAAATTTTAAGTGGAAAGTTTGGTGTGTGACACTGTAGAATTTTATTTAGTAGTCTTAATAGATTTAGGATTTATTTCGCTACCCCTAAAAGGTACATGAACCGTAGGAGCGAGAAAACCTAATCAAGTTCAAACCGCCCGAGAGAAAAAGAAAAAGCGAATGAATGACAGTCATATAGGTAGTGTTTTCACGAGTAGTATCTTGTACATCCTAAATGTATGGTCTGAATTAATAATTTAATCTTGTAAAATTAAAAACTGGCGAATGACTGTATTGTACTGGCTAATTGTGATACTGTGAGTGTTTTTTCATGAGGAGCAATACCTAAAGCTCTGAACAGATATCGCTCTTAACGACTGTACTTTGTTTACTTGTAGTGTTACTACTTTTTTATGAAATTATTCGTTTGAAATGTACATGATTTCAAAAGAGATATGCGTCAGCGGAAATAAAAACAGCTGCACCGCTAGAAAAAATAACTTAAATATTTTATGTTAGTTATGTTTTGTTTTCGTCGACTTTTCTGTGATTTTCGGTGTAAATATATAGTTTTTTTTTTCTTCAAAGTTAGAGGCATGGTTGAAAATGAACTTTAGATAGAATTTTGGTATGAAGGGCCTCTGTTGAATTCAAAGACATCAATCCCGATTCGCTGCTTCCATACATCACCATATGCATCATATTCACAATAACAATTCATGTTTACAAAATTTATCATAAACTTCATACGATTTGTCATATTATGACAAGTAAACAAGTACAGTCGTTCATGCGCCATCTAGCGGGATAAAAAGTCAGTTTTCCTTCTCATTTGTAAATGGCCTCAATCGCCTAGAATACATGTGATACCTGCTTCAAATGCATTGTTGTAACTACCACAAGGAGACACCATAAAACCATGTCTCTGTAATCTTAAGAGTGGCTTGCTTAACAATAGGAAGGGAAAAGTGGGATACTATGGACTTGTATAATTCAGAGGTCAAAAAGTGACTCTTAAACGTAAATAATGAAACCACGTCTTGTTGAAAGGCTAATTTATTCAGTCTTAAGAATTATTAAGAATACGGTACTATACACATATTTACAGAGTTCCTTAAAAATAATGACCCATTTGCTTAGAACTAAGAAGACAAGAATAAAATAAAATCTCGGAATCCGTTCAACATAGCCAGTGCTTTGAAGTAGCGAAGGATTGATATTTGAACATTAACAACGCGGTATTCGAGGCCGGAGATGAAGGGCGTACAAAAGTTCTAGTACAGGCAAACAGTTCGTATTTATTTCAAATTACACGTATATGTCTATCGGAAGCTTCATATAACAAAATATATAGGTACTGTCCATTATTATCATGTAACGAAAATTTCGCATCACATATCTATTGAATCTAAAATTAAAGATATCTTCAAAGCACAAATAAATAAACTCATTTTGTGGAAGGGGGCTTTAGAACTTTTGAACAAATATACTTAGTTTAATACAACATGTTTAAAGTTTAAAAAAAAATTACACGGTCTTTTTCTTGGTAAACTTAGGATCGTAATAGTAAGGTTTTTTTTATAATTTCTTGTATATCGGCAGCGGAGAGGTCGTATTGGAGAAATGAATGAGAGGAAATATTCAATATATGAATGTTATCTATACCTATCGGTACCTATAAGAATTAGAAATAATCGTCAGAAAAAAAACGTATTGGACACTATATTTAATGGGAAATATTTCAGAATTTATAGGATTTTCAATTTGAATGCAATATTTCTGAATAGTGATAAACATCTTATCGACCCCCTTCCTTTTAAAACGGAATCAAACCTAGCGCTGGCCTCTGATCCTGGTGGCATCAGTGAAGTTGATGCTGACGTTCCTGACGGCCATGTTGGGGGTGAGGAAGTCCTGCAGGTTGGCGGCGGGCGCGGGCCGGTCGAAGGGGAAGCCCATGGGGCGGCGGTCCGGGTACTTGCGGTCGCGGATGCCGCAGTACGAGGCCGCGTCGTTGCAGATGCCCACGGTGTCTTGTTGGACCTGCGAGACAATTTGGTATCAGTAACAGTTCAACCCTTAAACTTATCTTCACGCCTGTATCCTCAGAGGTAGGCAGAGGCGTCTATACCTACATTTCACCAGATATATTTAAGTCGCTATGTAACAGGGGGAGCACAGTGTAGGCGAGGAGATTGATTCTGTGGATTGGATGTCGCTGTCTTAATTCAAGTTCAAAAGAAAAATAACTGCGCACTGGCTTCGGTCAAGAGCATCAGGACCATTAACTCTATGGCATTATAACAATATCAATCTAAGGTGATAGTGTCTGCAAGAACTACGTCTGTCGACAAATTTTGAAAAAGTCTATGAAAATTTCTAAATAGCAACCTCGCAATGTTTTCACTACAGTCTTGCTCTTCAAGATGAAATGCTTGTTGGAATAAGTAAGAGAGTGCTGTATATACATTTCTTAGGCCCAATTGCGCGGTCGAGAGTTAGCACCTAACCCTGGGGCAAATATATGGGCAAACCCTGGGTTAGGTGCTAACTCTCAATCGTGCAATTGGGCCTTGAGAGCACTAAAGATAGAACACCTACATAAAGATGGAGAGATGACTCTAATTTCGAATATTTCAGTAAAGGAGCATAAATCTGTAAATCCAATGGCAAAGAAGTAAAAAGCACTCACGCTGTCGTCATTCCAGTTGGAGACCATGACGTAGAGCACGACCGGGTAGCCCTGCGCCGAGCCCTTGGGCACGAGCAGGTGGTGCGGCCAGCCGCAGCCGCAGAAGTCGAACTCCGCCGCGGACGCCGAGCCCGCGTCGCCCGGCCGCCCCGACTGGTTCCTGAACGTGCGCTCGTACGGGATCGTCACGGACGAGTCCACGGACGATCTGCGGATTGTGTTGTTGCCGGGGTTCACTGTTGACGGGCAACTAAATTATTAATATGTCAAATAAATTAGAGTTTTCCAGTTCAAACTCCCACATTTGTGAGGTTGTTTTTATCTAAGGTGCGATACACCTGGAGAGTTTTAATGAGCGCAAGTCGAACGCTATAAATGGAATTTTAGAGCTTAATGCTTTTAGATGCTCAGCCATTACTAACGAACTGCCATTGCGTGTAAAAACATAAAGCTAGGTACGAATGGGTTTAGCATTTTTTTCAGATTTGTTCTTGATGGGGACACCTTCGCACTACGGCACCTAGCTTAAGATGTTTATTTACATTTTTTCTTTAGACTTAAAAATATTCATTGCTGTAGCTGACGAGAGTGAAGGCATGAGCTAACTTTTGCACTTCAGAGCAGATATATATAAGGGAGTATCTTACGTGGCTGCGAGAACTTGTCCAACTCGATCATGAGGCGGCGCTGGTCCTCGAAGCGCAGCGGCTGGCCGCGCGAGTCCATCGTTGGCGCCAGGAAGATGCGGAACGTGCCCATCGCGCCCTGCCCGCTCGAGTTATTCACCTCGATGCTGTGGACATAACACTCAGCTGTCATTTTTATTTTAACAATAAGGAGCACGGACATCTTCAACGTTTACTTATCGGAGTAAAAACGACGTTTCACGCCAATCAGTTTAGTTTTCGATATAGAAATCCTACCTACTGCTGGCAAGACGGCTGGCGTTTTGCGGAGTTCTGGACTCACCCGATGCTTGACTATTAGTGAATACTGGGAAAACCCGCTAAAAATGAAAGCTCAATTGTGACGATATTTTAAGAGCGAACAAACCACTAGGAGAAACGAGCCAGGACGGAGGTATTGAGACATAATCACAGGTGTTCATCACTCAGCCACGGAAATCGAATGGTGCTTTTTCAATAAGCAGTAGACATCTCCGGGCTGCTTATAATGCTAATAAGCTGAGAAAATGAGGTCGTCTGCTTGTAGAGGTAGCAGCAGCGCCTGGCTAGACTCACACGTATTGGTACTCGTCGTGCTGCAGGTGCGTGAAGCGCGCGAGCACGCTGCCGCGCGGCGTGAAGTCCAGCCCGCGCGACAGCTCCACGGTGCTCTGCTCCCACTGCGTCGCCAGCTTGTAGAGGTAGAAGCAGCGCCTGGCTAGACTCACACGTATTGGTACTCGTCGTGCTGCAGGTGCGTGAAGCGCGCGAGCACGCTGCCGCGCGGCGTGAAGTCCAGCCCGCGCGACAGCTCCACGGTGCTCTGCTCCCACTGCGTCGCCAGCCGGTTGGCGCCCGCCGCGCCCTCGATGCCCACAGACTGCACGCGGATGCCGGGGAAGTCCAGCTGCGCACCGAACGAGTACACGTTCATAACAATAATACACCTAATACCTACTCTTTATTGCACCAAACATTTTTAACTAAATTATGCAAGGGAGGAGTATTGTTTATTCTCTTTAGTCTCTTACCATCACAAAGCCATTGGAGCTCTTTGTGGTCTCTCCGAGATATTTGATTGATGATGATTACAGGCGGAGTAAATGTGAATTCAACGTTTGGATATAAACGTAGTATTCTAATGAAACTTAATAGAAGATGGGGTTTCACAAGGATCCAGGCCTTTTTAATAATATTTTATAATGAATATTTTTTTAAATAATTTTAGTAGCAATAACTCCTTAATTAATATATACACATTTTTTTTATTCATCTTACCCTGTCCCTTGGGTAGGGAGGCAGCTTAGACTTGTAAAGGTTGAAAATGTCGTCGATGTACGAGTGCCAGCGATAGAACACGGGGTCCCTCATCGCGGTAGCGGAGTCTCCCATCACACCGAATTGTTCCTAGATCGAGAAAGGTATTAGACAAATCTTGACGAACGGGACATGAAGAGAATAACACAATGGGAATAAAATATTTCATGATCTAAAATCAGTTTGGTCTGTGTTCGGGTCTTTGTAAGGAAATAGATGATGTGGTGGTGTGGACCCATAAGATGTTACATTATTTCAACATTAAATGAATGTTTGAAAGAGAATATATGTTATTTAATTAATTTTCAGAGATGGAGAAGTACTATAAAACTAATAAAAATAAAGCTTCTCATCCAAATACACTGTTCTAATTTTTAATCCAAACACAATTTAATATAACACTTCTTTGACAACAATCAAGAAGACCACAAATTTCGAGATTGAATTAAAAAAAACAGGACAATATTTTTATGTCGTCTTACCAAGTGACGATGGTCAGGGTCATGGGCGTAGGAGATGAACACGTGCCCCATGTTGTGCAGGTCGCCGTAGTAAGAGCGGTTGCGCGACAGGATGGACGACTCCATCAAGTTGCCCAGGACGTCGATGCCAGTCTCTTCTGTGAGCGGCATGGTGCTGTTGTTGGGCTGGAAGTATAAGAAATTAAGGACGTTTTAAATTTTTAATCACCCAATTTCTAGCCTAACATAATTAGCATTTTTTATAGAAAATATGGCAGGATGTCCTTAAAGCAGACATGTGAGAGAACAACCTCACACCAGAGGATGCTGAAGATCGGGCTAGGTGGAGAAGGCTAGCAGGACAGCAGACCCTGGCATAAGGCTGGCAAAACGCTAGGCAGAAGAAGAAGAAGAAAAAGAAAGGGTGGTAAACAAGCGTACGATCAATGATAATCACCAATCGTAGCCTTTAGAAACTAATCTAGCGCCTAGGGCACTACAAACACTACAATCGCGTTGTATAAGGTAGGCCCTGTAAAAACGGACATAGCGTTTCCTTGACAGCATAGAAAACTAGTAAACGAGCTCCTATCTCTCTCAATGGACTCTGAAGACTTTACTCATCGCAGAAACAATAGTGTTGGTTACCTACGATCTTATATAAGACAAGTCTTATATAATATAACATAACATATCATCATAACATAACATATCATCACGCGTGTTAAACACCCATAGTTCGCCAGATATGTTAGGTGCCTGTGTGGCGAGCCTATTTCCGCGGCCTCTTGAACGAGTAGTGCCCCATCCAACCCAACTCGGCTGCCACTGCGCTTAAGAATCCAGTGGTAAATACAACTGTACCCTGCATCTCTTAAAGCTTACTTGAGCCCTCCTCAAAATACCCTGGTAACTGTCAGAACTCACCAGGATGACGGCGTTGTTCTCAATGGCCTGCAAGAAACGGTCCCTCCATGTCTCCAGTTGCGACACGTCGATCCTGATCTGGTCCACTGGACGATCCAAGTCACGGATCGTGGTGCTCGCGAACCTAGAAGAAGATTAATGTTTAAATTAAAAGAATTCTTAAAGCAAACTGGAACATAAAAATCAAGTCATGTAAAATTTTGCGCGCAAAGTTGTGTAAAAATATGCATCTCCTCATGTGTTTCTCCATGAGGAAGGCCTGTACCCAGCAGTGGGACGTATATAGGCTAAGGACGGACGATTATTCTTTAGGCTAGATCTGTGTCTGTCTGACATGAAAAACAGTTAGTTTAACTAAACTTTGTGTTATAAACTGTGTTGTGTTTTATTGTTTTGCTTATTTCAGTCTACCAGAAATTGGTAAAATCCTTATTAATTATGCACTTTGTATCTAACGTGATATGGTGGAAAATATATTGTAGAATTTTGACCGTGTTTATAGTCCGACGTACCTTGGTGGCCAAGATCTGCTGGCGACTTGCGAGTCCAGCTTGGGGAAGTACCCCTCTGAAATAGGAGCCCTGAAGTCGTTGTAACGCGTCACGATGCCGAGGTTGTTGCACAGACGTTCCACGTTGTATCTGTAACAAGAACGGAGTAACTTTGCCAGTTAAGTTCAGTTTCATTTGCAGTGCATAAAACGGATCTGTATGAGTAAATACTGGTCGTTAATAGACTAGTACATTAATTGAGCCATACCTAGCAATGATCTGCTGGTGCATGTAGTAGAAGAGCTCCCCGCGCCGATCCTTGTTGACGACCTCGCGGTCGGCCTCGAAGGGGTACACCAGGTGCCAGTGCCAGTGGTGCAGGTTGATTCCAATGTCCTCCCTGAAGTATGCCACGCGCTGCTCCGGCTCCAGCTCTGACGCTGTCAGGTTGCCTGGGATCACTACTGGCATCTGGAAATTTTTATAATTATTAGGAATAATGGCGATTGATAGAATAGAGTAAAGGTCTCTATTTGTATTTTAAACTATTCTCAATTACAATTAATTAGCTACGTGTATTTTTTTATTGGTAATATAGAAGGGGTACCTCTATACTGATGACCTTATATGAGTCTCTGGTCTCACAGGTGTATCTTTGGTATTAGACAATACATACAGAAACAGTCATAGGTCACGCCTTTATCCCGCAGGGGTAGGCAGAGAATACTTTGCAACTCATTTGGAGATCTTAGCATAAAAGATATTATTTCTCTTAAATTTATCTGCGTCTAGTAAACTTCAATTTCTTGATACTTGTAGCTCACCCTAGATCCTGAAGGTACAGTGGTGGTGACTTCCCTGGCTTGACGGAACACCTTAGGATCCATGAATTTGTCGGGGAAAGATTCTACGAAGGTTGGAATGTTCAGTCCTTTGGTGTCCTCCCTATTCGAAAAAATCTCAATTAATTACTGATGAACAAAAAGATATATGGACTTTGCTACGGTTCGTACTGTAGGACTTTACGTCACCGGTCCGGCATGGACACGGAGTATAGCTTATAATGGGATTAGACGGATAGATAAATACCCATGATTAGTTGTACATACATACAATAACGGCCTTTTTCCAGTAGAGTATGCAGAGGTTACAGGTCTCCACTAGCTAAGATCCTGGCACACTCTCGCTTCCTGTACTCTCATTGCTAACTTCATAAATTCCTTTCGGCTTGGGCGGATTTGGCCTGACCTTTTCAGAACTTCGCTGATTTGGTCAAGGTTTTGTGTGTTCCAACATCAAGCTTTTGTCAATTACCTGTGCAGGATAGCGACGGACAGGCAGTAGTTGAACATGTAGGGGTTGATGCGGAGCTGGCAGAAGGAGCACACAGACTGCAGATCATCAACATCACGCATGCCTGAAGACAGAAAAGGAGTCCAGATTCATAACTTTTCATGAGGTTGAGATCACTGATAGCACTTCGATCGGCCGGTGATACTTTATAGGTCCACGTACCTAAAAAGATGTCAATGAGCTTGGCAGCCATCTTCCTGTGCTGTGGCACGAAGAGAGAGAACTGCTCGTTGTAGGCCAGCTGCATCGGCACGTTCAGATTGGGCAGCGCGATGTTCCGGATCGGGATGGTGCGGGTCGCGTCCGTCCCAAAGCGGTCCGACAAAGTTGTGCTCAGGGACTTGTATTTTTCTGGCTGGAAAAAGAAGAATATATTTTCGATATCAGACATCATCAGATTTAAACTAAATCTCGATAAAGGAAATCTTCAATGGAGCTACTACGTACTAAGATATTACAATGTAGATAATTAATAAAACCCAATAAAAACTATAAAAAACAAATCAAACAAATAGACTGTTTTAGCAATCACTAGCGCCATCTAGTTCTGAACATAGGAATTACTACTGAAAGCGTGGTTTCTATAACAGAAACTAGGGATGATTTCGCAAGCAACACTCACAGAGCCAAGAATGAACATCGCTTGGAATTCTATAATAATCGCTTTCTAAAAATTGCATAAAGAATTGATACAATTACGCATAAAGATGTACCCATTTTAGTACCTTGTCATTCTAAGGTTTTAGTAAAATATTTGCTGTTTATTAGTATTAGTAAAATTAGAAAGTTCTAAAATGTTATCTATCATATTTATGCTCGTGGCTTCAAGTGTTGGTACTCACATAGTAATGCTCTGGAACTTCGAAGATGGCCTTCTCTTCGCCCTTCTGCATGAAGCAGGGCTCCGTGGGCCGGTCGAAGAACAGCAGCAGGTTGTTCCTGTCTCCCATCTTGTAAGCTGGAACACATAAGTAGTCGATCAACTAAGATATAAGACATCATCAACATGTATCCCTGAGAGGAGCTAGGTGTCGATGTAGTAGTGATTCTTCAGCTTTGGCTTTCGATTTTGTCCTCAAAAAAAAAAAATTCAACAACGTTTATTCAATTTAGATGCGTCTTAGCACATGCTTATGAACGTCAAAAGCATTTTACAAATTTTCGTGAAAGCGATAAACTACGCCATCCTATATACATCCCACTGCTGGGCACCGGCCTTCCTCATGAAGAAACACATGAGGTGTATGGGCCGTAACACCACCATGCTGGCCCATTGCGGATTGGTGACCAACCATTGTGGACCAACGGCTTAACGTGCCTTCCAAAGCACGGAGGAGCTCGACATCACAAAGTTTTGGTCACCCATTCAAGGCCTGACCATGGTGAAGGTAGCTTTGTTTTCAATCGAAAGCCAAAGCATACTAACCACTACGCCACCGAGCCCCTCCGGAAACAGATAATCGATTTAAAAAAAATTAAGGTAAAGCTGCATACAACATATTTTTAACAGTTCAAATTCAAAAACTTACAAACAGGACAGAGATTACAAGAATATGTACATTTATTACAAATAAAACAATGGTACTCACCACAAGATTTGCTGAAAAACTTGAGTATAAACTAACTTGACTCCTCCTTTTGGGTCCAAGCCGAGTGCCGGCTTGTCTGTGATGGTGCCCATAACCCGCTCACTATTTATACTAAAAAACTATAAATGCGCGTGCGCAAAACTGCCGTGTGCATCCCGATAGCGCATTGTGGTTTTAGCGCGCTCACTTTTTAATTTTTAACTAATATTTTCTGTTATCTTTGCTTGTGGTTGGGAAACTAGTAGCTTAATAATTTCCCATGGCTCTTTGTGCAATATTATATTTTAACATTTAAATACGCAGCACACAAAAATTATTGCATGTCTTATCAGAAGTGGATATAAGACTCCTTTTATTTATTCTTCATCAGCCTATATACGTCCCACTGCTGGGACAGGCCTTCCTCATGGAGAAACATATGAGGAGTATGGGCCGTAACACCACCACGCTGGCCCAATGCAGGTTGGTGGGTAGAAACGGTCACAAATGCGACCGGGACCAACAGCTTAACGTGTCTTCCGAAGCACGGAGGAGCTCGAGATCACAAAGTCTTGGTCACCCATCCACGGCCTGACCATGGCGAAGGTAGCTTTGTTTTCGATCGAAGCCAAAACGCACTGACCACTACGCCACCGAGCTACTCATACCGAGCTCCTTTTATTTATTACTTGAATGTAAATCCCATGCTTATCGCCCGAGGTATGTACGTCCACATTTCGTTTAGTAGAAATATTATTATCTAGGTAGTTTTACTAGAGACACGGTTTTTTATATTTTTTACTAAATAGACGGCAGACGCCCCTTGTTGTATAACTAAATTAGATAAATCAATACTACGCTCGCCATGGTCTTGGTCCCGGTCGCTATACAAATGATTGTATACCTACCTACACAGATATACCCACGGAAACCGAACCCGGGACCTGCGAGATGGCGGAAATTATCTGTGCAGGTAGGTATACAATCATTTGTATACAAATCACAGGTGCTTATAGATTTATTTAGTATAGGTACATAGAATATTATATTACATTATTATACATATTGATCGAGTTAACTAATTTAGTAAATAATTTGCATAAATTGGAATCAAATATAAATTAGTATGTCAGTATGCTGCTCTAGCTATCTTCACATATAGACTCCTCTACTGCATATCATCAGTTAGTGTGGAGTCATTTGTTGAGCTTTTTATAAAAAAAAAAGGCAACGGAGAGAATCAACCCGCCGGAAAGATCTAAACACACTTTGACCCCTAGTTTGAGTTTTGTTAGTCACTGCGTAAGATTTCAAGCAATTATCCTTTATAATTATCCTTTGTAATATGTTATATGTTCTTATATAGAGTACATGATTGTGTTTAATTGCGTATACAAATCACAAATTTTTAATTTTGTATGTAAGTTTGAAAATAATAATATGTATTGTTTATGTCACTATATAGTATACCTATATTTAAATTACCAATTTATTTATAAATTTTATATTTGTCTATTACTAACATAATTATGTCATTATTGTTTAAAGTTTGATTCACAGAACCATTGTAAATTTTAGGACGCATGTTTTTGGAGTACAGTCTGTACCCTATATTTATAGCTAATTTATTATAATGTACTATGTAACTGTACTCTGTTGTGTGTCTAAATAAATAAAAAATAATGCATTGCCTTTAGAGCTGAAAACTATCTACAGTTGCTACAAACTTCAGGAAAAACTAAAGTTGCTCTTTTTGGAAAAATGTTAAGTATTATAGTATCGATGAATATTTGGATAACAGAAAATAGATAGATTTTTTTTTCTAAATAAAAAAATCATTATGATTAAAAAAAAATTGCATGTCAAATTTAATCAAATGTAGTTATTAGGTATATTGTGTAAGTAAAATGTGTATTATTAATGTGAATTTCCAATACAATGTAATATTGTTATGACTTATTAAAATTTACATAATTGGAATGTAGAATTTTTTTCCGACCCTCAACACAAACGTCGCACAAGCTAAATGATGGCCGAAATACAAATGACCTTCGACTGCTCAACACGCGTACCTATAGCAGACGGCCAGTAGCTATAGTTACAATTTACTACCAACTAACAAAGGTGATGGTTTTCTTTCGCCTCAAACTACTTTTTAGGGACGTTTGATAGGTACTCTGGCCGCCGGCGCGGTTGGCCGGCGCTGGCGGCCAGCGATTGGTTGTAACTACGTCAAATAATCGTACGCTTATACAACTTTTACACACAAAATATACGTGTTAGTCGAAACTGCCGGTCAACAGTCAGTGGTATTCGACAGTGATATTCTGATATTTATTAATCTGCTCATCGTAATGAACGAAGTGCTTATTTTATTAATGAAAATAATTCTCCAACATTTAGGTATCTTATTACAAAATTTTCTTACAAACATAAACGTATTCTCTAAAAACTAGCTATAATTTTACGGCACGCGCCTATTAAAAATATGAGAGCAATGTTGCGTATATTACAATTTGCGCATCACGCTATTTTTGTGATGACTTAAATTAATCCCATGATTTTAAAAATGTGATACTGAAACTTTGCATAAACGAGAAAAAAGTCAAATTTCATCACGCAACAATTTACCTCCACTATGGAAATCGAACCTAGATCCTTTTGAAATTATCATGTGAAGGTATATAGCAACGCCTGCCTCCCGTAATTTCCTATTTGTATGTTCAATACTTCCCTGCAAACCATTCGCCACAGAGGACTTTGATAATTAGGCCCTGTTCAGCATAAAAAAATGTAAATAAACAAGCTAATAAAGAACTTCGTGAAAAAAACCCGATGAAATCCAGGATCGAGTGATTTGTGCGCCGCAGGTTTCATCCATATTCCATCTCTAAAGTTCTAGGTTCTAATCCCAGCATGGTCTGTTTTGTGGATGTGAATGTAACTGATGAATACAGGCATTAATTCATTCGTTTATTGTATTTTTTTTTATGCAGACGGGGGCAAATGGGGAGATACCTTTTAACAAGTACAGTCAGCATCAAATAGTAAGTGACACTCAGGGCGTTCAATTAAATAGACACTACCAAAACGTCAATAATATCGGTACAAATAAAGTTCCCATATTCTTAATTGAACAGCCTGAGTGTCACTAACTATTTGTCGCTGACTGTACCCACAATCTGTGTGAACGGAACTTAGGCAGAGCCGCGCTGGCCGGTGACACTTGCCAGCGGCTTCTCTGGCCGGGCTGCCGGGCTGTGTGGATTGCTTTGCAGACTCCCGGGCTGGGCCGATCAATTTCACCGCTACCAACGATAGAGCATACGGAACTGGGAATCCTATACTACCAAAAAGACCGCGCCCCAGGTGCCGGCGGGCACTGGCTACCGGCTAACCGCCACCGCGGGCATCGACGCGCAGACTCGGTCTTTATTACTTAGCGGTCAAAAAGACCGGACCGCCGCGCCTTAGGCAACGTGACAATCGTAGGCCTAGCATGATCACCGAATTACGATAAATTAATTTATCGCTATGAACTGTCAAAATACACATTTCAAGATGGCGGCAGTACAGTAATATATAACGAACTACGATTCGGCCAAGGCCAAGAACCCCGAAGTGGTGTAAAGATGTCTGCAAGTGCGAAGAGTATTTGATAGATAACTCTTACCTAACTGTTAGTGTGAAAAGTGTACCTAGTTTAGGAGGTTATGTTGATGCAAAAAAAACAAAACTGGTTTGTAAGAAAGTTTAATAATTAGAAGTATTGAAAATATCTCCAGTGAACATATCAACAAAGAAATTACACAATAAATTTAGTTAGGTACTAACATAATATATGACTTTTACGCTATTCTAGGTATAAGTCTAGGAATAATATAACTAAAATTTATATAATATAAATACACTTAGAAGTGAAGATACCAAGTCAATCGATCTTAAGTTAGAGTGGTACACTAGTGCGCGGGGCGGGGTCGTCATGTCCGGCATGATTGGTAACTGACACGTCCGCGCGGAGTAACAACGGCGGCGGCCTAGCCGCTCTTGAACAGCAAGATGGCCACCTGCCCGAGGTAGAAGTAGATGAAGTGGCGCGTCTCGTGCGTCACGTACGAGCCGAAGTTGCGACCCACGATGCAGTGCCACGTCGGGTTGTATTTCTTGTCGAACTCCTTCTTGATGAATGCTGCGATGTCCTGCAATACAAATTACATACTGTTCATAAACTGACGACGACCAGACGACCTGACGACCTCCGTGGTCGAGTGGTCTGTACGCCGGTCTCAAGGCGCCGCCATCTCGAGAGGTCCTGGGTTCGATCCCCAGTGGAGGCAAGTGTTTGGGTGATGAATTTTCAGACATTTGTTCTCCAGTCTTGGATGCTCATTATATATGTATAATATTATATATATTCTGAATAATTATGTGTATTTATCTATTAAATTTATTGTCCGTCATCTAGTATCCGTAACACAAGCAGCAACTAAATGTTGCTTAAAATGGGACTAGTTGATAGGTGTCATGTCTGAGGATATTTATTATTTATTTATTTATTATTTACTGTGAAAAAGTTCATGGATTAGGCTTGATAGAAGAGACTCACAGATGCATTATCTACATATTATAAAGAGACAGTAAGGTGAACCTACATTTTTAATTATCCATAACCAAGCTTCCCAGTAGTGAACTGGCAAACAAACAATTTGGATTTATAAAGTGTTTTAAAATATTTTTACTATTCATGAGTACAAACAATCGTTCGTTCGTTCGTTTAAAACAATAATAATATTATTGTTTATATTATGTATAAACAATAATAATTGTTTATACATAATAGAGAAAAACAGTTACTAATATGCCAAAATGTAGAATAGAATAGAATAGAAATATTCTTTATTGTACACCAGAAAAGAAAATTATAACAAATAAAACAATAAAACATAAAATGTACAAAGGGCGGTCTTATCGCTAAAAAGAGCGATCTCTTCCAGACAACCTTTGGATGGACAGGAAAGACTATAACTAATTAGGGAAGTTGTAGGTGTACTATAAATGCATAATAATATTAATATTATGATATCACTTAATTTACAATGAGTAAGTCGATGGCAAAAAAAATAATAAAAATAAATTAAAAAAAACAAAACAGGCTGATAAATACAAATATGTATCAATATTTACTAACATAGATAAATGTAAGAAGATAATATGTAAGAAGCTTGAAGAAGTTTGTGACACTCAATACCTTATAAACATACAATACCAATGTATGATATTACTACAAACATTGATAAGTACAGTCCCTATTAACAACCGCAAATAGCCATTTTTTTTAATGAACTCAAGACTTTCTCAAATCTTTTGAAACAATTTTCAAAGAGTTGTGAACAAAACATGTTGACTTTACTAACAAATCTGCTGTTTCATATTACTGTCTACAATATAATCAGTCACTGAAGGAACCCATTGACTGATTATATTAATTTATCAAGAGACATTCCCTACAGTTCAATGACATGATCAATTGAAAATTCAATATCTTAACTGTTTTTATGGCAAATATTTTGTGTTATATTTACAGAAAATAAACTGGTATGTATTAGCATTTATTTCAAATCGACTTAACTCGTATGAGTATACAACATTCCTAAATAACGGCTCAGCTGGGAAAACTAAATTGAAAACTAAGCAAAACTAGAGCCACTATATGAGCAAGTGTTGAAAGTCATTTAACCCCTTGAGGGTCAGCACGAACACCGGTGCTGGCAAACAATAGATGTGCCTATTGTCTGGTTTTCTGACCATTGACAGGTTAAATTCATAAGCCATAATTGTAAGTTGTAAAGTCGCCAATTAATGATTTACACATTGGCGAATTGCCACATAAGTCAACAGGACCTTCAGATAAAGGTTGCATCCAAGTGCATCTAAACTAAAAATACAAATCTTTTATTCTTCCTATGCATTGGAATGTTTGTTAAGACATTGGTCCCAGTTGCTATCTTACAGTTTCTGTTATTTATTTACAGATTAATTAAACTTTAATGTCTATTACATTAAGAACTTATATATGGACTACTTAACAACATCATTCTCTACCAGTCAACCATTAGGCTAAACAGATAGATTATAATATGATAGTAGGTAGTGTAGTAGTTTATTATTAACATTGCATGACTTATGCCCGATTTCACCAACACATTCCCCTAAGAAGAAGAAGAAACTTCCCTTTAGTGCTAAGTGACGGTTTGTAGTTGGGATTTAGAAATATTAAACATATTATTAGCAACAAAAATGGATACTGACTTACTGGAATTCATAGAAAATATGGAAGTTGTTGATGATTTGGAATTATTATCAAGTCATTCTTTATTTAGGCGACCACGCGTTATTAGAGAGCAGATAGACTTTTTTTCTAAATATGATGATTTGGATGTCTTTAAACGATTTAGGTTATCAAAAATTTATGTTTTATATTTATTACAAGAGACTGAAAACTATTTGGAGTATCCAACTCACAGGTAAGCTAACATTAATTTCACCTAAGTATTGGAAAATAGTGATATATATTTAAAAAACAATAAGAGTTAATGCATGTATTTATTCTATTTATTATGAATTGTCAAAGAGTGGGAGCATACCGCCTCGTTTCAAATTAATTTATGCAGAGTATGTTATTTTTTTGTTATTATATGTTTTTATCGATAGTACTTCCAAATCTTATCAATAACAATTAATACTGAACTTCCAAAGTACCCTTAAATAATAATATTGAGTATAAATAAAATAACCGGTAACCTTTAACCGTTGTAAAATTACTATCGGATGGAAAAAACCGTCACATAATTATGGGCCAGCTAGAAAGGGGTCATTTCGATTGGTGAAAAGTAATAAAAGTTTGGGGATCGTTTAAGGGTACTTTTTGTCTAAGTAACTTTTAGCTATGTGATGTTTAAAAGGATGTTGGTGAAATCGGGCATTATACTATGCTCAGTGTATGACAACTGGCTTGTTCCCAGCCTTGAAAGACTTGTTCATTTCAAATGTTGATATGTCTACCCACCTGTTCGGAGAAATAAGTGTGATATAAAATACTTAATATACCTTTTCAATGTTGAACTTTTCGAGTGCTTGTGTCGCACAGTCAACAGCATCTTGCTGCATCTCCTCGCTCATGTCAGCATTCTTGATCACCGCCTTGCGGTCACACATTTTGTCTGTAGTATTGCTGTCAAAGGAAAAAATTGACAATTAATGTTTTGTCAATGTTTGCTTCCGCGTTTTATACTATCGCAATTAGTTACGTTAATTTAACTAGGAAACTAGGATATACAGCATCATAAAATTCCTATACACTATCTAATCTTCAGCCCGTGTAAAGGTTATCATAAACATCGCGTCAGTGAGCTTTCAGATAACTAGATATTACTATTTTGTACGGAAGAAAATATCATCGATGGTGGAAATAAAGGGAAAGCTATTATTAAACTTCCATTAAAAGGTCAAACTGGAAATTGAAATCCAGCGCGCGCCCATTACGAATTTATGCTACGAGAAACATGATTACAACAACTCCTAACATTCTCACCACAAAATTATTTTTCAAGGAACCTATTTATTGGGCCATACCTGACCGCCTGGACACTTTTAGAAGACTTTTTAGTCCGAATCCTAACGGAGGCACTGGCTATAATGCCCGTCATCAATTGCGAAGTGGAGAAAACACGATATGCGCATCAAAATTCAATACAGCTTACAAAATAATACGGCATTCTCTAGGTTATTGCCATAGAAATACAAAAGATTGATCAATAGTCGCATAAGCTGCACAATTTAACGAAAACATGGTGAGAAAATGTTGCAAATTTTCAGTCCTCTAAGATTTTACAATAATAGCCAATAACCACGAAATTCACTATAAATAATATTAAATAATATTTGCACTGTCATAAATAAAATAATAGTTAAATAAGCTAATACTCACTTTAACTTCGGGAAAATGAATAAATTCTCACGTAAAGATTTTGATACCGGAGATTCTATATGCCTACTTTCTAGAGGATTCTTTCACAGGCTTCTTTCAGTATAGATTACTTCTTGCTGCGGTAGAGGGCGTTCGAAATTCAAAAATAAATGCATTCTGAATAATTTAAATTATTTCTTGATGGCCAATCCGATAAATTGAAATGTGTTTTAATATTAAACCTTTTCTGTAATTCAATAAAAACGCAAAACGCTTTTTTTATTTTTTCCATTCGATAATAACTAATAACTGAGGATAATAAGCTAGTAGACTCGTTAACTCATAATTATATCAAAAGCTATCAAAGGTAAAGAAAATAATGTTTAATTTACATAATATTTTTAAATGAAAGAAAGATTGCTGTCGAAATTCAATTTAAACTTGTATTGTTTTTACTTTTTTTTTCATCGCCAAAAACGCTATACGCTAGTAATGCGTCATGTAAACAAAATCAAAAAAGTTTTTGGCGGCATTTAACGATGGTGGCCGTGATTTTTATTTCAATGATTGTTATATTGTTCGAAGTGGTTGTTGTTACGTGAAATCAGTGTATTTTTGTGTAATTTTTGTGTAATAAGTGTCTGTGATGATGAGCAATATGGAGGATCATCGAAATAACCGTCATGTGGTGTGAAAAACGATGAGATTTTTATCGTGGAAATCGACCTCATCGAAGTAACACCACAGCGTCTGCGATCGATTGTTTGACGCCAAACTCTCCCAAGACGCATTGAAATGACACTTGCAATTCAATGCAACTACGAACGAAGACATTAAAATACCGAAGATTTGGCTGTAGTGGCTTTGTTCCCTTTGCCTTCCCTACATGGGAGAATTTTACAACAAGTCTTTGGTTGGCCTTTGTCGCTGTCAGTTGCTCGCTGTCATATGAATGTCATGTCCACACGTTTCCGTATCCTGCGCTTCATGTCAGTCAGACGCCATATTTGATTGATTAGTTTTTCTGAAACGCCGAAGTAAAAAGTAGTGTTTTACAATTAAAATAAGTTTCCAATTTTATTAATTTATAAGTATATTCACACAAAATGTCTGGTGGAAGTGGTAGCAACAGAAATGAGTGTAGAATATACGTTGGTAACTTGCCCCCGGACATTAGGACAAAGGACATCCAAGACTTATTCTATAAATTTGGTAAAGTTACCTTCGTTGATTTAAAGAACAGAAAAGGACCACCGTTTGCGTTCGTGGAATTCGAGGATCCCAGGTAATATTTGGTTTGATTCAATTTTCTATAAAGTTACTGCGTCGTTATGTCCGTACTTTGCGTTCAATTAGTATAATTTGGTAATTAGTGTTGGTACACTAATCTTTATTTATCATTTCTCGTGCAAATGTCGTCATATTCGAATTATAGTAATTTATATCGTTAACCCAAGCATTATCATCTTGCTTGTCGTATTGTTTGATCGATAGAATGATCGTCAAACAGTCGGCGTGGTTTTTTTTTTCAACACACAAACATGTTCGTAGTTACGTACTTAAGCATTATAAAATATAAATAAGAGTACCTACAAATATATCATCTTGTGCTCTGGTTGATAACAACAGATATCTATATAGTTGTAAGTATACTATCGTAACCTTTTTGATAGGAACTGTAAAATGTACTGTATGTACAATGTCCTATGAGTTGTGATATTTTTCGTATCTGTAGATTAATCAAAAGGATAGTATTTTATGTACAATCAAACTTTTAATCAGGTCAAATTACTCTAGATTCCAGTGAACAGTTAATGTGTAAATAATTACATGCAATGAGTGTGGATTGATTTGTAAGCACAGTAATATCAATAAACTGTTACTATTGTAGGTAATTATTTTTTTGATAATGAAGGTTGTTCCAGAAAACAAAACTATTTTTGTTTCTATATTTGTGGGATTTATCAACATGCAATATATACAATATAACCTAAATTAGCTATCTCACATGTCATCAAGAAAGTGTCATCAATATCATAATATTATTGATAATCAACCAGGTAATCGCGAGAACACTAGTACTTCAACAGAATTTTTCTATAGACTGTTATTATTTTCATAACATTGTCTAAAATTAACATAGTCACTATAGTCCGGCCGTTGAGATAATGCATTTCTGACAGGTCATGTTGGAATTCACAACATAATGTTGAAATGGAGTTGATTTAAATTAAAAAATATTTTGGTTGTGTATTTAGATTATTTATGGCTAATAAGCATTAACATCAATATTATTAAGTCAATAGATAATTAAAGTAATATTAATGAAGTAAAATATATAAAAGAATAAAGTTCTAGAATTTTATTCTTTTATTGACATAAAACAAATAGATATATTTTCCATGAAGATGGGTAAAAACAGAAGTGGTTGTCCCCTTCCAGGAGCCAATGTGTTTGTGATAACTATAACATTTTAATTTTATCAGGGGTATGTTTGGCCTTGCTGTGCTGTGCAAGTGCCAATAGTACCACAATTTTATAGATAGCTTTTCAAAACTTATTTCTTTGTTTGAATACAAACGAGAAACAAGATTAAGAAAAAACTGTGGATCTGTTTGTTACCACATACAAAAAAAGAATCATGAACAAATTAGCATGGAGCATAGACGGGGCGGTAGGTAGGTAGGAGAAAAAAAGCAAAGCAAAGGAAATCTCCGACTGTGGGTTTCGTTACAATGTAAGTTAGAGGAACTAGGTGGTGATCTTGAAATGAAGTGACTCATATAATAATGATCTAACTTCACTTTTTCACTTTTGAAGTTCCTTTGATCTCATATTATTTTTTAATGAAAATATTTTACACAATGGTTGAAGCGATATTTGTATCCATGAAGATTGTATGTTGGTAAATAGTAATGTTTTCACTGTAGTGAACTACCCAATAAAAATTTTATTTGTGACTATTTTCTTGCATCATGCAATAGGTCGCAGTTTTGCCACCAGCCAACTCAGTGCTAACCGACGCTATAGCAATAGCATCATTGTTATTACAGGTAGAATGCGGTCAGATAACGAGTGTCACTGGAGTGTCTGTTTCTGTATATCATGTTGACAGAGTGTATTTATGACGTGTGTCAGGGACGCGGACGACGCGGTGCGCGCGCGTGACGGCTACGACTACGACGGGTACCGCCTGCGCGTGGAGTTCCCGCGCGGCGGCGGCGGGGGCGGCGGGCGCGGCGCGCGGGGCGCGGGGGAACGCTTCGGCGCCCGCGGCGGCGCCCGAGGGCCTCCCGCGCGCCGCTCCGAGTACCGCGTGCTGGTCACCGGCCTGCCGCCGTCGGGCTCGTGGCAGGTATGCACTCTGTCATCTGTTTGCCGGTCTCAAATCTCAGCCGCACTGCAGGAGGTGACCTCGTGTCGGGACTACGAGAGTACGGAGTGTTGCTGGGCCGTTTTCGACAGACATTTGGTCGTGGGAAATACGTTCGTATTTAGTGTAATCGGAGCATTGTTCAGACTTAGGTCATAGCTCATTAGTCACCCGATCAATACCACCTCGACTCGAGCGGTTAGCACCTATCTTTATATAGACTTTATGGATATGCGCTCGTTACGTTTACTTCGTATCGTCATCGGATCGTCTCGCTCGCTAGCTGTCCACACGTGGATGGCGAGTAGACCACTCGGTGACAACTCGCTGCTCACATACTTGCCGAGAGTACCGCGTTATGGTCATCGGTCTACCTTCTGGGTCTTCGCAAGTAATACATACTCTTCGTCTTCCTACCATTTTTCCACACTAGGTGGGGTTGCCGGTTGGCACAACATGTCTTTCTCTTCCAATCCCATCTGTCACTCATCAGCTTAGCAACCACTTCTTTTATTCTTATATCATTTTACAGGTTGAAAATAACATAATATACTGTTGAAATTTCAAGTCTTCGTCATTACACTGGAGCATAACCTATCAGACAGACAGTGCAAGGCTGTATAAGACATGCAAAATGTTCTTTGTATAATGTTTGTATACATAAAAACAAGTTGTAGTAGGTACTATAAAGAGCTCAGAGAATCAACATGTAGCACTGCATCCAATCATAAGCTGACTCATGTTTAATGATAAAGGCAAAACAAAGTCAAAGTAATTATTGGAACTGACAGTATCTTACAAAATAAATATATTTATTTGTCAAATTAATATGCTTGAACAGGCAAGACACTGTATTATGTTCTTCAATTCAGGCTAGTATAATAAAATGTTTTTATTTTGATCTGTTTGTTATGTTTTTATTTTGGTTTGGTTTAAAAACTACTTGGACATATCAGGCGATATGGTGTGTGTCATCACTCACCATCACACCTCTAACCCCTCGGGGTTAGATACATTCTTCTCGGGGTTAGATACATCATCACACCTCTAACCCCTCGGGGTTACAGGTGTGATGGCACATAATAAACATTATAAATAACTTCATTTGTACACAAACTTTTATTACTGTGTGATTGTGGTCCCACTCAGTATTCGAAATAATTATATAATTGGCTATTTAAATAAGTGGCTCATGAGTTTCTTACCGGATTCTTTTCATGAAATGCCTTACTCTCGGAATTACATATCACAGTCAAAGCGCTGTGGTTGTAATTGCTTTAATATTATACTTTTAATCATTATTCATATTGTAAGATATATTACATCTAAAATGTTGCCGATATTAAGTGCAAAATATGACCTATGTAATATTTTTTTTAAATTTTGATTTGGACGTCACATGTATGCTAGTATTTGTTTCTTCGAGCATCATATGGAGGTATGTTCTATATAAACATTGTTCCCCAGGACCTGAAAGACCACATGCGCGAGGCGGGCGACGTGTGCTTCGCGGACACGTTCAAGGACGGCACGGGCGTGGTGGAGTTCCTGCGCCACGAGGACATGAAGTACGCCGTCAAGAAGCTGGACGACTCGCGCTTCCGGAGCCACGAGGTACGTCCTTACTTACAATAATAATTAGGATTTCACCTATCAACTAGCCCCGTTTTAAGCAATTTATGCTGCTTGTGTTACGGATACAAGATGGTGGATAAATATATTTAATAGACAAAAACAATATCTAGAATATATCGTTTACATATATTAAGTCCTTACCTATGAAATTGGTGTTTTGTATGGAGATTTTGAGGAATTCTGCATTTTCCATAATAAAATTTTTTCAGTTTTCTTCACAACGACAAATACAAAGATAATAATATTTGGCATCTATCATTAAACAAACTTTAGTAATATGTATAATATCACACTTCATAAAAATTATTTATCGTTTTTATGTGAATGCAAATAAAATGATGTATTCGGGAGGCACTTAACAGGAGTTGTCTCCGTGTCCAATTTTAACACAATTTAACTTACAACAAATTATCAAAACAAATCAAAATAGCTCAAAAATATGGTCCATTTTAAGACGAGGTAATTATTTTTTAGGAATACTCTGAATCTTAATAGTTACAGACAAAATACTAAGAGAGAGAAAAAACACCAATTTCATAGGTAAGGACCCAATATAAACATCCAAGTCTGGATAACAAATGCCTGCATTGCATTCATCACACAAACATTTAGGACAGAACCCAGAACCTCTCGAGATGACGACGCCTTGAGACCGGCGTACAGACCACTCAGCCACGGAGGTCGTCAAACAAAATAATAAATAAAGTTACTACACATGACATGGAAGCTCTTGGCTGATGATGAAGTGAAAAGCTCTACCTGAATTCCTCCACAACTTGGGAACTGGCCTTACTGGCTCTAATTGCCGGAACGTAATAACGCTTACTTCACATTCCCGCAAATAAGTACAAGCAAAAATTTTTTGATGGAATGTGTACGGAGCTTATCATTAAGAGAACAAGCAATGAGAGGGCTAAATGTTAACTGGATAGACGTAGGGGTGTTCCAGAGTATTCTGTCCGCGCCAGCATCTGATGCGAGCAGGATGATCTGTCTGCACGCCTATAGGCTATTGGAGATTTGAATTTTATCTTTGTATACTATGGGACTGATGAACGACTCAATGGCCCGGAAAATAAATAAGAAAAAAAGCCCATTGAAAGGCACCGCGAACACCGGTGTTCGCAAACGATAGATGTTTTTGTTGTCTCGTTTGACTAGTTAATAATAATAACGGGGACAGACTCAGGTAAGGCGGTGGCAGCTAACCGAACAGGCTTAGAAGCCACGGAGAATCGAACTCCGGACCTCCACCATACCCAAAATCGTTTTTATAAAATTCTCCCATGTATGGAAGGCAAAGGGAACAAAGCCCATACCGCCAAGTCTTCGATATTTTAATTCTTCTTTATTTGCATTGAAATGAAAGTGCAATACATTTCAAAGCGTCTTGGGAGAGTTTGGCGTCAAACGATCGATGGCAGACACTGTGGTGTTACTTCGATGAGGTGGATTACCACGATAAAAATATCATCGTTTTTCACACCACTTGACGTTTATTTCAACGATCCTCCATATTGCTCATCATTATTGACACTTATTACACAAAACCACTAATTTTAAGCAACAAGATCCACTCCGAAACAATGATACAATCACTGAAATAAAAATCACGTCCGCCATAGTTGAATGCCGCCCAAAACTCCACCCAAAATCCACTTCCATTTCCGCTGGTAAAATACTAATATCGAAGGGATTCTTAGCCACATTCAAACAGTGTCACATATAAACAGTCAGTGTATTAAATAAAATTCCCTTTCTGATCCAGGGTGAGGTGTCATACATCCGCGTAAAGGAAGACTACGGTGGCGGCGGCGGCGGCGGCGGCGGCGACAGGTACAGCGGTGACCGGGATAGGTGAGTCTTTATTTATAATACACCTCATATCCCGGTGGGATAAACAAATCACAGCCTTCGAAGACTGAGTCGAATTCGATCGGACGATATGTATCGGAAAAAGTTTGTGTACGTTTTATCCAATTGGGATAAACATGTCACAGCTCTATACTGAATTAAAAGTATTTTGTAAGCTTTGAATATAACGTTAAACATAATGGTCGTTTTTATCCAGGTGAGATAAATATTTAAGATCTTGGTTGAATTCTCAATTTATTTATTTGGTACAACAGGTGTTTTACATTTTACCTGGACTTTATTGTGATCTCAGTAACCCTTCAAGTTGAACAAAGTTATTTTATATAAGGTCCTTACCTATGAAATTGGTGTTTTGTATGGAGATTTTGGGGATGTCTGCATTTTACATACTAACATTTTATCAGTTTTCTTCACAACGACAAATCCAGAGATAATAATATTTGGCATGTATCATTAGACAAGCTTTAGGAATATGTGTGTGAACACGCTTGATAAAAATTATTCATCGTTTTTATGTTAATGCAAATCAAATGATGTATTCGGGAGGCAGTTAAAAATAATTGTCTTTGTGTCTAGTTTTAACACAATTAAACTTACAAAAAATTATTAAATTAAATAATACGAGCTCAAATATATGGTCTATTTTTAGAAGAGGCAATTATTTTATAAGAATGTTCATAAACTTAATAGTTACGGACAAATTGCTAAGACAAAATAAAAACACCACTTTTCATAGGTAAGGACCCGGAGGATATTTGATGTATTTGATGACTTTTTTATTGTTGTTTTTTTTTACTTGCATATGCGTCGCCTGAATATGATTTTTTTTCTTAGAAACACATTATGAACACAAATTGGTCACGGTACGTTTTTTTATTTACCACAGTATTTAACCAAGCAGACTGGTGGTTTGACTCGTATCGAATGCATTTGACATTGGCTTCGACATAATAAGCCATCTGGTAATTTATTACCAAGCTATTTACTATGGAAAATAACCAAGTAACTGAAGAAAAATAAATAAAAATTATTATACCATTTTCAGCCCATTTTATCAATTAAAGACGTGTAAATGAAGGACTTGAACTATCAAAAGTTATATTTATACACAGAAAGAACTCGTTATAAAATTTGTGCAACAATTAGATTTTATCGCTGATGTAAGTAGGCAAAACTGATATTTTTTATGTTGCATGAAAACTCATAAAAATATATTTAGTGTATAAAAGTTATGGCGTATTGTAATTACTCCGAGGAAATACACGCGACGTTAATCACGCATTCGTGTACTCTAATCAGTTATGTGGGCCATATAATTTATGTTGCCAGTGCGCAACTACCAAGTACCTATTTTATTTGATTGTATATGTACTTTTCATCAGTTTTGAGTTGAGTCGTTATTATATTCTAATCAAAATAATATTATTATACTCCATTTCATTAGAGATGAGTTCGGTCATAGCTGACATAATTTCTGAGGTCTTATTCTAACTAACGTGAAACATATAATATGTTTACTCTGCCGTCAGCAAAGTCGTCTTAGGTGTAATCAATAATGTAATCAAATAATATAATGTAAAGCCTGAAAAATACTTTATAAAAATGCAATAAGTAAATTTAATATTGCCTATATTAATAAAATAATAATAGGAGTTTCAGTAACTATCCGAGGTTTTCCTAACAATCCTTGTCGGATGGATCCCTAAAAGGATTTTTCAATCGCGCGCACTACAGACAGTGCACGTTGCTTGTGCCTGCAAACGTGGTTTACGATATCTTTACTTTTATGATAATATCATGATACCAGCGGAAGGTCGCCCACTGCTATAACCATATCAGAAATATTAAACAAAAAGTTCTGCGAATTGTTTTATGTGTTTTATTGTTTGCCATTCCTATGGCAGAAATAGCCCGTTATTTTCATAATAATTATAAAATCACTGTCGTTGCTTTTTGGTGCACTGCAAGATAAATGCCTACCCAATTTTTGTGTGTAAATTTATTGCTAAATATCTGCCGCCAGGCGGCGCCACCTAAATGTCGGGTCCAAAAGCTGTCAAATAACAGTGTCTTACGATTCAACATCTATGGGCGTAGGTATTGGATCGAAAATGACAATCCGCCATCCGCCAGCTGATCCGCGTGACGATCCGCGTATGTGTTTTGACAGCTCATGGACCCGACGTTACAGTGTGCCATGTCGTAGACCGTTTTTAGAAAACGCCTATTATATATTTTCATTAACACTATATAATTACGTTTAAATCGAAACAATTTTATTATCATGGTGTTTTAATTCGGTGTAAATAATAAATGAGTTTTTACTTTTTGTAATATAAAAGTTGCTAGGCGGGCGCCAACACGATGTAGCTACTTACAGCGTTGACTTGGGTTCTGAGTGAATTTTTCCAAACTGATTCGTCCGCAATATTTGTCCAGCTTTTACGAGTATTAAATAAGCTTTTTCTACAGAAAGAGAGTGATTCTCTTCTGTTTTGCATGTCACACTTTAAAAATAGTAATAGGTTGGGGAAAAAGTTTCTTCGCATTTTTTAAGAAAATTCAAAACATTTTTTAATATAGTTTATTTACATTTAACTAAAGTATGTAGGTACCATTTTGTTCGATAACTTTTTGCCATCTTGTAGGTAGGGACATGATCCCATTGCTATAGAAATTTTGGGACTTCTGGTCAAAATACCGCGACAAGTGGTTTTGGCAGTCCTCTCGTGATGTTAACCTGACACTGCCTAAAGAATTCTGAAGAGACCGAAACAGGTGGAAATCTGAAGGTGCAAGGTCAGGACTATACGGCGGATGCATTAACACCTCCCAGCCAAACTCTCTTAATTTTTGCTGAGTGGCTAAAGATGTGTGAGGTCTAGCGTTATCATGATGAAAAACCACACCCCTTCTGTTGATTAATTCCGGCCGCTTTCTCTCAACTTCTTGCTTTAATCTCATCAGTAGTTCGCAGTTGAGTTCAGAATCGATGGTCCTGCCTGGTGGTAACAGCTCATAATGAATAATGCCCTTCCAATCCCACTACACACACAGCATCACCTTGTTGCGAGTTAACCCGGGTTTCGCCACAGTCTGTGAAGCCTGACCGGCCTTTGACCACGACCTTTTTCGCACGTTCTTGTCGTACGTGATCCACTTTTCATCACCAGTTATCAGCTTCTTCAAAAATGGTTCGGTTTCATTACGTCGTAATAAAGAATCACAAATGAGTACACGGTTCATTAGGTTTCTTTCAGTGAGCTCGTGAGGTACCCAAATGTCGAGCTTTTTTGTGTACCCAGTTTTTTTCAAATGCGCCTAAACTGTTTTGTGGTCAATTCCCAGTTCTTCAGCTACGTCGTAACTACTGGCATGCCGATCTTGCTCCACTTTTTCAAAAATGGCATCCATTTTATCTGTAATAGGGCGACCAGAGCGACGTGCATCTTTGACATAAAAATTTCCGAATTGAAAACGCTTAAACCAAATTTGTGCTACTCTCACAGACACTGCACTAGGTCCATAAACATCGCAAATTTTTTTCGCGGCTTGCGTTGCATTTTTACCTTTTTTGTAGTAAAATTTTAAAATGTATCGAATTTCTTCATTAGATTCACTCATCTTGGCGGTACGAAAAACAAATGAAAATCACACATTTTCCTAATTTGAATTTGGAATTATGTTCTTTAAAATTTAAACTTTCAATGATACCAAAACCAGCCAGATACAAATAGTATAGCCAAAGAGATTTTATTACAAGTTTATACATACTATAATGCGAAAAGACTTTTTCCCCAACCTAATATATAATAATAGTTTATCGATTTCTATGAAACTATAAACTACAACATTAATCGAAATCAAATTTCGAATTCTAATAAAGTCAAATGGGTTTTCAGTCATGTTCTTTTTCAAATTAACAAAATTTTTGGTGGGCGCGCAAGAAGAAAATACTGACGTACTCAAACCAATGTTACCTCTTTCTAATGTATGCTTTTGCGATCTGAGTGACGGAACCGCAAGATAAAGACGTCAGAGTTGCATCTCCGCGTAGCAATCCATCCTGAGTGACATATTGTCTTTTTAAATCCATGCAAGAAAAATTGTGTTTAACTTTAAAAACCACAAAATTTCGCCGATTTAAGTTAGTTCGGTTGGTATATTGATCCCAGCTATCACCGTCTGCAGTATGTCGTACTATTTGTTGGTCACCCTGTATATCTGTCCTCTGTGACCGAACTAATGTGTGTGTGTGGCAGGTCCCGCTCGTACTCCCCGCGGCGGCGCGGCTCGCCCACGTACTCGCCCGTGCGACGCAGCTACTCGCGCAGCCGCAGCCGCGACCGCGACCACAACTACTGAGCGCAGGTACCCACCACACTACACCACACTACACTACACTACACTACGCTACACGCCGCGGGGGTTCGCTGCTGCCCAACGTAGGTGCACATACCACATCACATGCTCTTACCGAACATAACACGACACAACGACATTACTACTGAACGTAGGTGCACTACACACACCGGGGCACAACTACTGAACGTAGGTACACACTACTCACTTTTTACACTACATTTCATAGGCGCATAACTGCTGAGCGCAAACTACACACACTCCGTTATTTAGGGACATAACTACTGAATGCAGGTAGACACACCAGTGCACAAATTTGAACGTAGGTACATTCCACCAGGACACAACTACTGATCGCAAAAACACGCAGGATTCACACCGGGCCACGATTACTGAGCGGAGGTATAATATACTACACACCCACCACCTTCCACTCTATAACAACACATGTTATATTTTTATAATATCTAATCCACTCACATTAAACTACTACAAAACTAAAATAAAACAATCAATATGAAATCGAAATTTGCACTAATTTCATATATTTTATTATTATTTATTCATGCATTCATTTAAAACTCAGTATATATTACAAAACAATAGGTACAAATATTTATAATAATAACTAGATTTTAGATAAATTCTACCCCTGTCTGCCCTTGCAAGAATGTGGCGTGGTGAAGTGTTTAGAGTAGTTAACTAACATTTATTGTGTGTGAGATGTATTTCATAACTCATACATTATAATATGTATATACATTATTTAGAGATATACAGAGTGGACATTTTTAATGAACCGGTACCGTAAATGTTTGCATAAAGGAATCCCACTTTAATTTACAAAAATAAACAAAACCGCATTCTCAGTTTTCGAACAGGGAAGCGAACCAGCTAAAATTTTAAAAAAGAATGGTCGCTATTTTATTCCACTAATCGATTATTACTTAAACATGTAAATCGTGATGAAATCTAACATTTATTATATTTTATTATGAATTTTTATTTTGAGAAGTAGCTCATCACTTTGTCACACATATTTTACTTGACACTCATGTCATTTACTCGACAAATTCGACAAAGTACTTAAACGGTCATCTACTTTTGATGCAGACTGACCATTGCTTGACTTAAGTTACTAGTTCTAGGTATTAAAAATTATAGCTTTTGTGTATGAAATATTCGATTCAATGGATATCTTGCACGAAATACTAGTTGACTTAATATTTCTTAGAGAATTTTTATTCTGAATAATAATTGTTTTGGGTAGTTGAATAAATAGCGTCACTTGATTTTTATTTATTTTTATCTGGTTTGATTCCCGGTATGGTTAAGCTTTTTTGGGATAACTGAGAATTCGCTTTTGTTCCTTCTTTAAGTAAATTATGCAATTATAAATATTTATGGTACTTGCCCTTCAGGGATCTTGCAAAATGTCCAACTTGTATATTAAATTATAAAACAATTTATTTATTACAAATGGAATTAATATTTAATTCTTATAATTTGACACACTTTTCTGAATAAAAGAACAGTCACTGTAAACATAAATACTGCCTTCATTACAACACAAATACATTTCCTTTTGTCATGTAAATTCTACTCCTTTTCACTGTATTATTTTTTCAAAAGGTTAAATATGAATTCTTTATTTTATATCTTTAAATAGTTTCGTCATAGTTTCGTCAACTAGCAGGAGGATTCACAGGTTTGGCCGTAATTATAATAGTAATGTAATGTATATTTTTATACAATTTTGATGTTTATATATGTAACTGTTTATTTTTGATATTCTGTATTTATATTGAGTTTTATTGGAGTTAGGAGAACGGTGCTCAAACAATAGATGTTTAAAAATAATAAAATTACTAATCATTTTGGTAACATTTCTGAAAGCTTAACAATAATTAAGACGAAAATATATTTCAACCGGCCGATTGATATTTCATCATTAAATAAAGATTATACATTGAAATGGTCGGAGAGGCCGCGGGAATCCCCGGGTTCGATCCCACCGCCTGTACCACTGAGCTTGAATAAAACTGTACAGTTCATTGTGAATATCGCTTGCCTCACATTGTGCCCGGTGCATGGCAATAGGCCTGTAACATGGGGACCTAACATATCTGGTGAAAAATGGGTGTTTAACACCTCTGCCTACCCCTTCGGGAAAAGCGGCGTGATATGTTATGATATGTAAATAAAATGTAGGTGAAATCTTAATACAAAAGACACGTTCGATAGTCTTTAAGACTCATTGCTTGGCACTGGTCTTTACTAGAGGAAAAATAAAACACAAGTAGAAGAAACATGGAGTGTGAGCCATAACAGCATCACTGGCCCAGCGGATTGGTGGGTGAAAGAAGATTAGGATTGCAATGTAATTGGGGTTGTTTTTAACCGATTTAACTTAAGTAACACGTGAATAAGGAAATGGCATCGAACTGCTCTGAGTGGACTCGACCCATCATAAGATAAGACTGTCCGCAACCTGTCCTCACCTCGCGTTTGACCGATATTTGATACGGTTTTTACCTAGTATAGTTGTTTGAGCACCGCGCAGGGCGCATGTACTGAAGGGTGTGTTGTTGACAGTGGCCGCCGCCGTCGCCGTCACCGCAGCCGCCGCCGCCGCCATACCGCCTCTGTACCGCCACTGTGCCGCCTCTTTACCGGCCCCGCGCCGCCTCCGGACCGCCTCCGTCTGACACCACCCTCTTTATCTTACCTGCCTTCAGCAGGCTCTCACTTCCGGCCTACAACACAGACTACTTTCACTCGAAGGATACTTGTAATATTCGCGGGAGACAAGGCGGCGTTTTTATGCTTTTCTGCTCAACACAAGATGTCACTGAACGGAAAGTGTATGGGATTTGATGAGTTTTCGAAAGTAATTATCCAATTCCATACGTTTTCCATTCATCGAAACCTTGTCTTGAGTGAGTATGTTCGCTATGTTTAGCGCCAATCGATATTAGCCCCAAATTTTAAATTTCCGACTTGAGGGTAGTTTAGTATAAAATGTTTGCGCTGTAAATTTTGACGCGTCGTTTAGTTTAGCAAAATGCACTTTGTAGTTAGTATACAGAGTGCAAGTTTTACTCGTATTAATTGACGATGATACAATTCTATCGTTTGTATTGATGTTTTAATTAAAATGGTGATTTTAGCTTCTAAATTTTAAGATTTGTCTATAAAATATTAAGAGTTTGAAAGCTACGTGTGTGTTGTAGCGCCCTCTAGTGATTTAAATGTTAGGTGTGTATCGATCGTTCGCCGAGAGCGGTCTCTGGTGCCGACGGTCCCGCGGTCCGGTTTCGGAACGGCATTTTTTTTATATATAATAATCCTTGTCGCCAATAACAATAGCTGAATTTCAGAGTACATTTCTTTAGTTCTTGACATGTAGCAGTTCGCTAGACGAAAATGTATGAAATAGATATTTTATTACCATAGTGATTTAGGGTCAATGTTGAATATTAACGTAGAGTCCAATAGATGTAGGTGTTCGTAATTCTAATCAGGAAATGCACTCTGCAAGTGAGCTATGTGCGACGTGTACTGCGACTTGACTAATACATATAATTAAAGGCATTTTCTTTTGTTTCATCCACTGTGGATTGGGCTCGTTGGATGTGCTTGGCTGCGTGTGAGTCGAGGGGTCGTTAGGGCCGCGAACTCGGATTTCTGGATCGTACCAAAGGATCTCGCAAGGAAGGATCTCGGACCGGACCTTAGTGCATAAACTTTATTAAACTTTTTGGATCGTGCGTACGGAACCGATGGATTTTGGATCTTTTGGAGTGGATCACGGACGCCGGGATCACGGATCTTTGGGTATGATTTTGAAATTATTGCCAATAACTTGAGTGCACGCTCGGTACGAGTTTAATATTTGTGGACATACTCACAAAGCTTGTCGATGTTTGTGTGCGGCCGAGCGCCTGGCGACTGATGACTGGTGACTGGACTAGCTTGGCTCCTACACTTACCTTTAGACTCAATAATATAGACGAGACTTGAATCACAAATTGTATCATAATGAATTTAAGGTTATATATCTTGATTAGGTGTCGTTTGATAAATATCATAGTTTATATGAATGGTGTAATGTAATTTAGGTACTGGACTTGCATTCCAAAGACCAACACAGTTTGATGGACTTAATAAAACACTGAATTATACCGAGTTGTATTATTTCTTTACTAACCTCAAATTCTTATGTAACTGAATAAATACAAAATACAAACATACCTACCTACTTTGTTTAACGACTTTCAGCTCCTTTGGTGGGATAATTTGGACACCTTCCACTTATTGATGAGCTTACACTAAATACAGTCCACGATTACCCCCTTGACTAATGTATAAATATATTTCGTGTATATTTCGGGTCTCCAATCTTATATCTTAAATCCGGAGTGTATCGCGCACGTGCCAAACGTCAGGTTCTCGTAAGTCACCTGTCTGAAGCCGGCGTCTTCGATCATACTTTTGAACTTTTCCTGGAATATTAGTAATATTAAGTGGCGTAATCTGCCCTATTAGAGGGAACACATCACTAAGGTAATTGAGATGCGCGGAATATTCGTATTGGATTCGGTATTCGGCATCATTTCCACGATTTGTATTCGGCCGCATTATTCGGTTTTTGTGCCTAATATATTCTGCTGTATTGTATTAGCTAGAGATCGGATATAGAACAAAGAGACAACTTCTGTTAGAATTATGTTACTCATGTCAACATAATTATTTCATAGGCTATTGGTAGTTTAGTTTAGTCAACTGTTATTTTAACATCGCCTGTAGTGACAGGAAACGTTCATGTTGTATAAGTTGTTTCCGTGGCTAATTGTAAACCAAATAATTCGGCCGAATATCGTTAAACCGAATTATGGAATTTGACAACTCATGTCATGATATAAAAGTGAAAACTCATAGCGCTGGTCATGCGTAGACAGGAATTATTTACATTCAATACAATTTTACATTTAAATAAGGGTAACTCGAAATGAAATAAAGAAAACATGCAATCAACTGCAAGTTACCTTTAAATACGTCTTCAACAGTCTATTGAGGTTGTCCCTCAGCCCTTGCATGGCCACCAAAACACGTTATATTATTTATGAGCTGTCACAAATACTTTGCATACATTAACCATATCGAATTTTTCTTTACAAATTTCGACAAGTGTTAATACCAACAAATTGCTTTGACATAATCGTATTTCAGTGGTCGTACTAGGTCTGCAACGGTTGTCATCGATTGATGGGACTTACACTCAGTTGCACAAAGATTTTTTAAGGACGACATTTCTTAATGAGATATTAAAACTACAAAGTTCATTAAAGTTAAGGTTGTCACACAAAATAGTTCTAGCTAATGTCTCTTTAGCATTGACAGGGTGCTAATGTCGTTTTGTGCAACGTAAAACTACGCTAAGGTGTTCTTTTGACACCTCAATAAATAAATTTAATGGAGCATTAGAGATAATGTTGACATTAAATTTTAAAGTTCGATTCTGCAACTGGGTGATAGTCATGTCATAAAATGTCCATTCTAGTGTGGTCTGTGTACCTGTTTGGGGAACTGGCGGATGCTCTCGACGAGGTAGCGGTAGGGGCGCCAGCGGCCCGCCAGCAGCTGCCCCAGCACCGGGATCACTTGGAACGAGTATTGGTCGTACGCCCTGGCGCACACGTTACGTGTTAGGCTAATTGCGGTACCGCACACAGTGATACACATTTCTTACAGAAATGGAGAAGAACGGATAATGGTCGTACACCCTGACGGACATAAACGTACCCACTTGTTAGGGAACGGCCCTGAGCCTGCTAATTACTAATGGCACGATGGGATGGCATACGTTTTGACATACATAGTCCGATAATCAATTTTCTTATCTAAAGCAATATAATGGAAATAGTGTCTCAAATCAAATTTTTTACAGACATTTCGTGGTCTGGAAATCAAATTTCTTTAGATTTACACCCAGTTGCACAAACTAACTTTAAAATTTAATGTCAGCATTATCTCTTATGCTCCATTAAATGTATTTATTGAAGTGTCAAAAGAACACCTTAGCTTATTTTTACGTTGCACAAAACGACATTTGTACCCTCTCAATGCTAAAGAGACATTAGCTAGAACTGTTTTGTGTAACAACCTTAACTTTTGTGCAACTGAGTGTTAAACTACGAAACGCAAAAATTTGGCCATTGAACCTTTTGGGGGCCCTGGGGAAATTAAGATAATGTAAGAAAATCTTTTAAAATTGATTATTATTTACTGATCTGTCAGGAGCTAGGGGGGGGGAGCTATCATGGGGGGCTCTGGGCATTTATCCATAGTGCCCAGTTGAAAAGAGGGGTCTGACCCAGACGCACACTAAACCCCGAATACAGAAACGCTGCTCAAAGTTTGAGTCCTACTTAACATTTTAGTATTGTCAAAATTGACGTTTTTCCATACAAATTCTGATAGGTAATAATAGGTATTGTCCTCTTAACTTTATAAGCAGTGCTCAAAATTTCAGTAGCGTTTCTGTATTCGGGGGATACACACTAGAATGTAAGGCAGCATGACGTTAAGTTTCAATATTTTATCTTTACATTGCGATCTTGGATTGTTTCTAAACAATTCAAAACCAATTAAAATTTGCATATTAATTCAAACTGGATAGATTATGGGAACTCAACGTAAGTAATTTGTTTCAGATTTATTTATTTATTTCTTAGGTACAGCAACAGCTCACATATCAAGGTAGATAGATGGATTAACACTTTATTGCACAAAAACAAAGTACATAAAAGTAAATAATAAATTAAATAGGTAATAAATTTTAAACCTATGAGATTTTTATAATTTTTTATTATTATCCTCTAATATAGCTGCCCTCCAATAAACTTGATGGGGGTAAATAGATTCTGATTCGTCATATTCCTAAATATAGTCAAATTTGTGCAGGCAAATTTACTTGACATGATGAGTTATGAATATAACGAATCAGGAACAAATCGACGTAAGTGTTTAGGGAAATAACATAAAATTATGCGATATATTTTTTATTAAAATATATCGCCTTCACGTGTGGGTAGGTGTAACTGATAACACCTGTTTATTTTGTGTGCTATAAATTTAAATTTTAAAAATAATAAGACATAGAAATTTATACATTTTATTGTTTTAAATGAAAATACAGTGATAGCCCTACCTGCTAGCTATAAAATCCTTTAAAAAAACACATTCAAAATTCTCATCACTATGGACACTATGCGGACAACAATGTTGGAGTTGAAGGCAGATTTCAACACAAGAATGGCAAGCTTCCAACAGGATCTTGAAAAGGCTACGAAGAACTCTCCAGGTGTAATGAGTGTAGCCACATTATCTGCAGATTTTTCATCTTTTAAGGCCTTCGTATCAGCAACTCTGACAACATTGCAACGACAAATAGATGCCCTTGTGCTGGAAATTGACCGGTCTGAGATGCGCAGCCGACGCAATATGCTTCTACTTCATGGTGTGCCTGAAGGTAAGAATGAAGACACTTCACAACTGGTGCTGAATCTTGCCACAAACCATCTTTGCTCCACCAAATTGCATAAAGATCATATTGCTCGAAGTCACCGCATGGGACACTTTACTAAGGACAAGCCGAGACCTATTTTGGTGCACTTCAATAGTATTCTGGATCGCGACAAGCTGTGGTTTGCTAAGACGGGTCTCAAAGGCACAGGGGTAACAGTATCCGAGTTCCTGACTAAGTTACGGCATGACACGTTCATGGAGGCCCGTAGACGACTTGGGATCTCGAAGTGTTGGACGAGGGCTGGAGACATTGTCGTAGTCGGACCTGATGGTAAAAATCATCGCATCGTCTCATCTGCAGAGCTGGAAAAATTTGCTGTTGGCACAGGCGCAACAAAATCTACCCCAGCAGCGGTTTCGGTGAGCGTAGCTGATAAGTCTTCTGTACCGAAAACTCGCCGTTTACTCAAAAAATAGCCTTTTGATCCATATTCCATACTTTAATATCTCCCGTTCTGATGCGATTCACCGGGATGTTCGAATATTTTGTAGATTATTATATTTTGTCTTTCAATGTTGATTAAGTAAGGTACCCGTACAATTTAACAATAATCTCTATTCTTTAATCGTCGCATTATGGCTGTACCTTCAATTCTCTTTAAATTTTGTTGTCGTTTCAATTTTAAAAATATTGTATTGTACTGAATCGCTCGTCATAACATGACAATGACTTTGACACAATGTTTGTGGTTCGTACGTAGTCGTTCCCGTGACTGGACGACAAAGGGAATTGGCTCATACAGCCTTCTTTATTAATAATTTTCGCATAGTGCTCAAATAGTTAAAATGTCTTTATTTTTATTGGTCCGCTTTTAGAATTACCTTTGTTATAAAATTTTACTATGTCTTTACTGTTATTGAGTACTAAACTGAATTGTATTTAATTATTATATTTAGCATTTCCTTCATATAGCTGGCAGGCGGAGATTGTGATTTCTGTAGATTTTGAATTTTTTATACTTTTTTATAAAAAATATATAATTATTTTATTAGTTTTTACACATTTATACATTCTTATTATTTTATCTATATATTTTTATATTTACATAAATAGCAAATGAACCTTAATTGTGATGATGATAATAATGATTGTTCCTTTTCTAGTGTTTTTGGGGATTTAAGTAGCGAGGACAGTTTCTATTCCTCTTCCTTACCGCTAACTGATTATCTCGATAATGAGTTTTCGTCTTTGCCAAAAAATTTTAATGTGGTTCATATTAACGCGCAAAGTATACCAGCGCATTATAGTGAACTACTAACTACGTTTGAGACCAAAAATATCCACGCTATCCTTGTTTCTGAGACATGGCTTAATCCAAACACTCCTTCCACAGTTTATTCCCTTTCTGGCTTTCAGCTTATCCGTAATGACCGCATCATTCGCTCTGGTGGTGGTGTCGGTATTTATATACGCTCGCATATTCCTGTAGCGATAATATCGATATCTCATCCTTCATCTTCTTCTGAAGTAGCACAACACTTGTTTCTTGAAGTGACGCTAGGTCATAATAAAATCCTCTTGGGTGTCATGTATAGTCCGTCTTTGAGAGTTGACTATTTTACTTCTTTCGAAACTTTACTTGAGGATTGTAGCTCTCGTTATGATCACGTTATCATAATGGGCGACTTTAATACCTGCCTCCTCAAAAATGATTCACGTTCCCGTCGCCTCCGTTCCCTGGTAGAATCCTGCAATTTAAATATCCTTTCACTTAACCCCACCCATCACGCCCCGAACTGTGTCCCCTCGCTTCTTGACTTGATGATTGTTTCATCTACAAGACACGTTGCGGTGCATGGACAGTATGACGCTAGTGCCTTTTCCTACCACGACCTAGTCTACTTGTCATACAAGATGCGACCACCTAAGGCGAAGGCGAGGGTGACCATGTTGCGAAACTTCGGAGGAATCGATTTGGATCTCCTTCGTCGGGACGCTATTGGTCTCAACTGGGAATCTATTGACTGTGTTCCTGATATTGACGGTATGGTGAATACCTTCAATGATTTGGTATTGTCGCTTTATGATAAGCATGCTCCCTTGCGGCCCGTTAGACTCAAGCACTGCCCTGCGCCTTGGCTCACACCAGAATTAAAAACACTGATTCGTCGCAAGTCACGAGCGAAATGCAAATTTAAACGTATGCCCTCCGATACGAACCGAGAGAAATATAGGCTTATAAGAAATCACTGCAATAGAATGTGTAGGGATGCTCAACGACATTACTTCCATAAGTCCGTGCAAAATGAAGATTCCGCAAAAGTTTGGAAGTTCCTGCGTTCTCTGGGAGTTGGAAAATCGCGACATAATTCCGTACCCAAAAGCTTGAATCTAGAGGACCTGAATCAGCATTTTGCAGAGTCAGTTCAACTCGAAGACGCCGTCAGGGCTGAAACTTTGGACAGGTTTTTGTCTGATCCATCTCCGAATCACCCATCATTCATGTTTCGACCATTCAACGTTAGGGAGGTTCTACGAAGCGCAAAAAATATAGGTTCAAATGCTGTTGGTGCCGATGACGTAAGTCGTAAAATGATTATCCCCATTCTTGATATTATTGCTCCCACCCTTACCTTGATTCTTAATCACTCCATATCCTCTGGCTGTTTTCCTTCAATTTGGAAAAAAGCACAGATTATTCCTCTTCCTAAAGTACCTCATCCCACCTTCACCGATTATCGGCCTATATCAATTTTACCCTATCTTTCTAAAGTACTGGAGCGTCTTGTCCACAATCAGCTTAGTAATTTCCTATCCCGCTATAAGCTCACAAATCCTCTCCAGTCTGGTTTCCGTCCAGGTCATAGCACCGCCACGGCTCTCGTCAAGATAACTGACGATATTCGTGGCGGCATAGATAACAAACAAGTTACAGTATCGGCGCTGCTGGACTTCAGTAACGCCTTCAATAATGTAGATCATGTCATTCTAATTGCAGTGCTTCGTTCTCTAAACTTATCTCCTGTAGTGATTAGTTGGATCGACAGTTATTTGCACGGTCGTCGTCAGCGAGTTTGTGTCGATGAGTCCTGCTCGGACTGGTGCGATATAGGAGCTGGCGTACCGCAGGGCAGCGTTTTGTCTCCTCTTCTCTTTTCTACGTTCATTAGCAGTATATCCAATGACCTTTCTTCCTCTTACCACCTTTATGCGGATGATCTTCAGGTGTACCGGCAGGGCTCTGTGGATGGGTTAGTCGACGTGGTGACCAGTTTGAATTTGGATTTGGAGAGTGTTCTGAGGTGGAGTAAGGCCTTCGGTCTTAAAGTGAATCCTACCAAAACCCAGGTTATCATATTTGGAAGCCAGCATAACATCTCTCGGATTGACTTTAACTCCATTCCAAAGATAATTTTCAACGGTGTCCACATACCCTTTAAAGACTGCGTTAGGAATTTAGGCATCTCAATGGATAGTTCGCTGACGTGGACATCGCAAATTGGTCAGGTAAGCAAGAGACTATTTGCTACTGTCGGTTCCCTAAGAAGATATCGCAATTTCCTTCCCATTCCCACCAAGATAGCCCTGGTTCAGGCCATCCTTTTTCCGATCTTGGACTATGCAGACACTAGTTATTGTGACCTGACGGAGGCGTATTTGGATAAACTTGACCGCCTTCAAAATCTGTGCATCCGCTTTGTATTCGGTCTACGCAAATATGACCATGTCTCTGAGTATCGTCGTCGTCTCGAGTGGCTGCCTATCCGTCTTCGTCGTGATGCACATATTCTCTCGCTACTGTATAGCGTGCTGTTTAGTCCCCAAACTCCCTCCTATCTCAAGGAGCGCTTCCACTTCCTTCATTCCACTCATGATAGAAATACTCGATCCTATCAATCCCTCCTCCTTACTTGTCCTCCACATTCTTCCCACCTCTACAACAATTCCTTTACTGTCCAAGCCATTCGTCTCTGGAACAACCTTCCATTACCAATAAAAAAATCCCAATCCATAGCATCCTTTAATAGTCTGGTCCATACCCATTTCCTTCATCTTTAACCCCTCCCTCAAACGCACATTACTGGTTTCGACTTTTCTGAGTTGCTTTTAATGTAAGAATATATTGCAAAATAAAATATTTAAATTGGTTTATAGCATTTATGATATAGTATGTAATTTTATTTATGTATATGTATATAATATATTATGTAATTTATATATAGTAGTTTATATATGCACCTTATATATGTAAGTATATTACACCTACCTTTTCTTTAATTCTCTCTCTGCCCAAAGGTTGCCTGGAAGATATTGCTATTAGCTATAAGGCCGCCTGTGTTGCATTGTATTTTTTTTTCTTTACTTTATTTCTGTGTTTTTATTAGTTGCAATAAAGAATTTTATCTATCTATCTATCTATCTATCGCCTAACATTATGTTATCTTTGAAATATACCAACTTTATGAATAACGAAACAGACGTGTACGTTAATATATATATAATAGATAAGTCTAAACGAATCCCACCCGACGTCCAGGCGGTCTGGCGGTCCTGTAAATGAGCGATCACCTGCTTCATGAACAACAGCTATGTACTTACCACTGCAGCGCGTCGTTGGGCAGGTGGCTGAACTCCAGCACCAGGAGGCGGCCGCCCGGCGTCAACACGCGGTAGGCCTCCTCCAGCACCTGAGGGGGTAGGATATACGCGTTACTCGGTGTTCATGACTAGGATATTGTGTGGCTCACCCCATATTACGTGGTGATAAAAATACACACACTGGAACAATATAATATGTATAAAAAAGGTAAATTTCACAAATTACTGCATATATAACCGACATCTGTATGTATATTTTTTTATGAACGACTAAATAATAATTGTCAATGTAGCTGCATGACTATTTTATGTATAACATTCTTTAAAAAAAAAGTAGATTTTATTCTGATTATTATATTTCTGCATGCTAGTGACGAAGTAGCAAAACATGTGAACTAATGAATTTGCCTTTATACTACCTTTTATACTGTGTTTTATGCAAATAAATAAATAATACTTAAAGATGTTATCAAAGGTAGGGCTCCTTACAATAGTGCCTTTGGTAAACTTATTAAAACTTGAGCAATTTATATCGTTACAGTTTATTACTCGTTTTATAATTTATAATTATCACTTTTATAATAATTGGCGTTGACTCAACCGCTCCAGGCGCTGACTCTGATAGGAATAAAATTCGAGAACAAAACAATGAAAAAAAATTATATGATCCACTCCAGTCTATGACAGATATATCTTAGACCGGAGTGAACGGCAGCGGTAGCAGTGTTGTTGTTTTTAGGAGTTTGAACAAAACTTACGTACAGTTAATTGTGAATATCGCTTGCCCGGTGCATGGCGACAGGCTCGCCACCTAGTACATGGGGACCTGACATATCTAGCGAAATGTGGGTGTTAACACCTCCGCCTACCCCTTCGGGGAAAGAGGCGTGATGGGATGTTATGTGGAGTAAGTGTTCCTAGACTTATAATTTATTTATTTTATTTATTTAATAATTTATTGTACACAATAAAGAAAGAAATATACAATGAAGAAATAAAATTACAATAGGTAGGGCTTATATCTATAAGATATCTCTTCCAACCCACCTGCGACAGGAGAAGTGCACAAAGAGAAAAACAAGTTGCGTGTGCCTACTTAAAATTATTATAAGCATAATAAATTATATTTATATATTATATTACATTATATTTATATATATAATAACTAAAATATATAGTATATAAAGTAATAATAGTGGTAATAATAATAGTAGTGTAATATATAGTATGTAGTATATATATATATATATATATATACTGTTTCTAAATGTACAAATATAACCACCATCATTGTCACCTTATCAACATGTGTGCAGTTCCTGATGCCGAAGGCGATGGTGTACGCGTTATAGCTGTCGTCAGGCAGGCCCAGGTGCTCCGCGTCCCCGCACACCCACTCCACGTCCACGCCGCATGCTTCTGACGTTAGGCCTAGTCTGGATTAGAGAGGGATAATATAAAGACAAAAACATGTGTCATCAAAGCACTGAGCTGGCATACATAACTGTCATATGATGGTAGTTTGCCAAAGCATGTAGGAAGCTAGAGATAGCGAAAACATTCGTCCTCAGCCTATGTACAGGCACAGGCGGGTTGGTGGGTAGAAACAGTCGCAATAGCGACCGGGACCAACGGCTTAACGTGCCTTCCGAAGCGCGGAGGAGCTCGAGATCACAAAATTTTGGTCACCCATCCACGGCCTGACCAAGGCGAAGGTAGCTTTGTCTTCAATCGAAAGCCAAAGCGTACTAACTACTACGCCACCGAGCTAAAAAATTGTGCTTTGGGAATTATAAATATAGAATGAAAAAAACTAGGTACTAAATCAGTTATTCAAGCACCAAATGGATCTATGCAACCATAATGTACAAAAATCTATACTTATTGTGGTAAGGTTGCATAAAATACTAAAGCTAAATATTCTTTCTATTTCTTGTTTCAACAATGTAGAAAATTTCACTCCATCTACCAGGCCTGATCCTAGTAGACTGAACTGGAAGTTTTTATAGGATTTTAGTTTTTATTTTTAGCAGATAAGGTAATGTTGAGCTAGAGATGTTTTTGAGACAGTGAAGATTTAATAAACAAATAAAAACTCATTAATATCAATATAATGTGACATACCTCTGCGCCCTGAGCTTGCCTACATCCAGCATGGCCTGGTTGATGTCACAGATGGTGACACTGCTGCGTTTGTTCTCAGGGGGAGGCCCTAGGTTTTTCAAGTAGTTTATATACCTGAATGAGATGTCACCTGGAATGTATAACTTATGATTTATCCATCTTAGTTCTAGAATACATACATCCTGTGGATTTAAACATATCAAACACACACACACATCATCATGATTATAAAGGTTGAATGAGCCCTTAATTAGGTCCTGAAATTGGCCCTTAGGAACTTATGTCCACTGCTCTTCACACTAAAAATTGGATTGATTTGTAGGCAAAGGAGAATGGCAGAATCCTATGTGTTTTCAGTACCATACAAAAACTTGACGTTTCATGGAACGAATGCCCTAGTCTTGATACACTAATTAAACCTAAAAAAATATGTAATGGCAAGATATACTGAAAAGCTAGGGATGAAAAGTTGACAAAAAAAGAAAACCTAACCTTAAAATATATTTAATATTTACCGACATTCAAACCTTCAAAATAAAAAAGGAGCTACTAAGCAGAGGACAATATCGTTTTTTATGAAGGTGTAGGTACTTTTATTCAAATATAATATTCTAAAAATATTCCTTAGATAATTAGATAGATAAGCAATGGGTGGCAGGGGGGCTAAGGTTGTCAGTTTTTATAGCGACTTAGGAATGCATGCAACAATATTGCGTGTGTGAGTATTGGTGCGCAGGCGACGCCGGCAGGAGTTGATAGAAAATAGAAATAGAAAATGTGTGTTTGTGACGACATATACAAAAAGGGAGGGAAAAAGAAAAAAAATATTACATTACGTGTCGCCGCGCGTTTTGGTTTAAATATGCAAGCAATAATAGTATCGGTGCGGGCGCGAAGCCGGCAGGAGTTGAAAAAAATGTAACATGTTTGTCTACGCCATTCAATTTATATTTCATAATTATTATTCTGTTTTACTCTTTCTAATCATTTTTTACACTCTTTATATAATCCGTGACACTATAGTAAGAAAATGTATATTTTATCTATGGTCATTAAATTTACCGCCTTCTCTTCAAACCTATTTACCAAGAAACAAGTGTTTTATTCCTTTATTTCCAAAAACCTATTATTCTCCTTATGTTCATCACGAACATAAAGTGGCGACCGTGACAGGACCTGCAGCACTATAATTCGGAAGAACTAAATCGCCAGGTCTTTGTTTCGACTACTTTGCAAGGAACCAACTAACACGACCACAGCAACTAGCAGCCTACTAAGTATTCTGTAAGAAAACAGGAGAATTACTGCAACTACATCGTGAGCCGTGCAACAAAAACCTTGCAAAACGGAACATCTCATTGAACAACAACTAATTTTCTTCAAGTCAAGTAACTTCAAGATCAACCTTTATCTATAATATCGAACTACTCGGCGCGCAACCAACAGCAAGCTACTCGTACATCGTCTCCAAGTCTTCATCGAATAAAGTGAGCCCGTTCCAATCCTCTTTAACTAAATCAGTTGATAATATTAACTAAAAATAATACCTACTTAAAAATTTTCACATAATAAAAATTTGTAGAAGATTGTGTGATCAATTCCTCAAACTACTAATTACTAATTGCGATGGTAAATGAATTGTTTTGTGATATTTTGTGTCTATAGTTCGACTAACATAAAACTAACACTTAGTAATTACATTGTAATATTGTAAAACTAGATTGCAAAATTGTTACAATATTTCTGAATTGTTTGATTTTCATTGTTTTATGTAAAATCTAACTGTCATTGTATAATTGTTAAACGTTTAATTTTTCTTTCCTAAAATTTGTCTAATGTGCATATCATTTTGTCATAATTAATATTGGGTCATAATTTTGTGTAAATAATTCATTTCAGTTATACGCGCCAAATCTACATTTCATTAAAAAGGTTGCCGTACTATTTTACGGCTTTGGACTTCTGCATACGGCCAAAAGTACCCGAGCCGGGCACAGATTAAATAGCTTCAGCCAGCCGCACAGCTGTTCGTCGCAGTGAGCGTATCGTATGCATTCTGTTTACATAGTTAGTTATTTTTGTGATTTATTAATTGTTTAGTTTTATTGCAAGTTCTAATGATGGAAGAAAAATCTATATTAATTAAAGAATGTAATGTTAAGCGTAGTTCGATAAAAGGACGAATTACAAAGTACAAAAATTATATTGATAATTTGTCCGCTACAACTGATATTTCAAAGTATGAAATAAATAAACTTGCATTAAAGCTACCTAAGCTAGAGTCCTTATTCTCTGAATTTGATGAGATTCAAAGTCATATAGAAGGTTTGTCTAGTTATTTAGATAATGAACTATTAATTCGCGACTCTATAGAACAAGATTTCTACCACTGTATTGCTATATCTCAGGATCTACTTGCGAGCAAAACAAATGTCAAATACAAAGGCTGTTAATTCATCTCAGTGTTGTCGCAACGGTGGTTGTGATAATGCATTAGGTTTTAAGTTGCCCATAATAACCATACCAAAGTTCGATGGAACGTATTTCAAGTGGTTAGATTTCAAAGACACTTTTGTCTCATTAGTGCATAATAATGACCAAATTCAAAACATACACAAGTTCCACTATCTAAGCTCATATCTGGAAGGTGAAGCAGCACGCGTTATATCAAACTTAGAGGTTTCCGATACGAATTATTCCGACGCGTGGCAGCTTTTATGCGACCGCTTTGACAATAAACGCCAGCTAATTAACAATCACTTAAAATCACTTTTTAATTTAGAATCTGTACGGGAGACTGATAAATCACTTAGGTTTATTATAGACCACGTGACTAAAAATTTAAGAGCTCTCGCTACCCTTGGGTTACCTACTGACAAGTGGGATGTCCTAATTATTTATATTGTTGCGGCTAAAATAGAAAACGCAGCTTATGTTAAGTGGGAAGAGCATCGTAACTCCTTAGGCGATATACCATCATTGTCTGACTTCTTTGAATTTATTAAAAATCGCGCGGATGTATTAGAGACTGTGACTAAACATAAATTAGATTATATTAGGGTAGATAAGTATAAAAATACTGCGCCTCAGAGGTCACATAGCTATAATCAAACTAAATCTATGGTGGTAGCAACTAAGACTAGCCCTAAAGTTGATTCTTCTTACAATTCTAAGGTACTAGAATGTATCTGTTGTAAGGGGTCACATCACTTGTATGAGTGTGACAAATTTAAATCTAAATCTGTTCATAATCGATTAGATATTGTGAAAGCAAACAATTTATGTCATAATTGTTTAAGGTACGGTCACATTGCTGAACGTTGTCGTCTACCTGGTTCTTGCCGCTACTGTAAACAACGGCATAACTCAATAATTCACCAAAGTCAAGAGACTCAGCCTATTTACAAAAATGAGTCTGTTTCGCTTTCTGCTACTTCTAGCTCCGAAGTTCTTCTTTGTACCGCCAAGGTAACCATAAGAAATCCTATCACTAATGAAGGCATGACCGTACGAGCGCTGCTCGATAGTGGCAGCCAGTCTACATTTATTACGCGAGCCGTTAAGGAAAGGCTTAAACTAACTTCAGTGTGTTCTAACACTAAAATAATTGGCATTGGAGACATACCCCTAAAAATGCCTACTGAACGTTGTACTGTTCGCCTATTTTCATTAAATAATTCCTTTAATGTTTACTCCAATTGTCTAATTTTACAAACGATTTCCAATAATTTACCTAAGACATCGTTTGATATAAGTAAGCTTAATTTAGCTGATTTTCAATTAGCGGATCCTAACTTCAACAACTCGTCACCTATTGATATGCTCATCGGTGCTGATCTATTTTGGGATATCATAGGTTCCCACCAGCACTCTTTGGGCCCTAATAATCCTAAGCTGCAGAGCTCAAAACTAGGGTGGCTCGTCGCTGGTCCCATGTTTGGCTTTGAAAAGCAAATAACTACTAAAACTAATACTATATCCTGCAATTTTCTTCATGAGGAGGACTATAATAATTCCAGTCTTCACGATGAACTGGCCAAGTTTTGGGAGCTTGAAAGCTTTCCGCAAACTAAACCTCTGACTACTGAAGAAAAATTATGTGAGCAACATTCCTTAGCAACTACTAGTCGTCTACCAGACGGTCGATTTCGCGTTGCTCTACCTCTACGCAACAACATAGAAGGCAATTCCTACAATAGGGCCAAGAAAAGGTTTCCTAATTTTGAAGCTCGATTTAGGAAACAACCTTAACTCAAAACTCTTTATTGCGACTTAATTAGAGAGTACAAGGATCTAGGTCATTTACCCCTCACAAAACTAAAATATTTGTATTAAATAGAGTGGCCGCTATTATGGAGCTTACTGACCCTAACTCCTGGCGTCACGTACCTACGGATCTGAATCCTGCTGATTTGGTATCAAGAGGCGTTGATCCTGACCAAGTCAATTCTCTATCAATATGGCAAAATGGTCCTGAATTTCTTTACAAGTCAGAATCGTATTGGCCTTCAGCATTTATTCAGGATTGTGTTACCTTACCTGAACTAAAAGCGCATCCCGCTTTTGTGGGGGAGGCTGCACCTAACGGGCATTTAATAAACGACTGTAAATATTCTACATTATTGTATATACAAAGGGTCGTAGCATTTATTTTCAGATTTATATTCAATTGTAAAAATTCTAGTAATAAGTTAACTGGTTCATTGAATGTCGATGAATTAGGCAATGCTCTAAAGTATCTTGTCAAACTAAGTCAAAGTGATTCATTTCCTAATGAAATGAAATTACTACTAACAAATAAGGCGCTAAAGTCAAACGCCACACTACTCTCACTTAATCCTTTTGTCGATTCCGAAAACATAATTCGTGTAGGAGGTCGTATAGACTCTTCAAAATATGAATACAATAAAAGGCACCCCATGATACTAAAGGCCGATCACCATCTAACTAAATTAATATTTATCCAAGAGCATTCACGTCTGTTACATGCAGGTCCTCAACAACTTCTTGCTTCAGTTAGAGAAACCTATTGGGCCATTGGCGGGCGTAATTTGGCTAGACGTGTAGCACGCGAATGTATAACGTGTCGTCGATTTAGGGCTAAAACTATGAACACTATCATGGGTAATTTACCAACAGAACGCGTAGAAGCCGATTTCCCTTTTTACACCGTGGGTACAGATTTTGCAGGCCCATTCCTCATAACAGACCGTAAGGGTCGGGGCTGTAAAATTACCAAGTGTTACATGTGTATTTTCATATGTTTTCGATATAAGTGCATTCACCTAGAGCTTGTAAGCGACCTCAGCAAAGATGCTTTCATCCTTACCTTGAAGCGATTTATCGCCAGGAGGGGCATGCCTAAAACCATATACTGCGACAATGGTAGAAACTTTGTTGCCGCGGCTAAAGAAATAAATTTGTTCTTTAATTCTAATAAGACAGCCTTCATTGACTTTGCTGCCCGTCAGGGTATAGAATTTAAATTCTCTCCAGCATACGCTCCTCACTTCGGCGGACTCTGGGAGGCCGGAGTAAAGTCTGCAAAGTTCCATTTACACAAAATTATAAAAAATACACATTTAACTTTTGAGGAATTGAGCTCACTTTTTTCTCAAATAGAGTCAATACTTAATAGTCGACCGCTATGCCCTTTGAGCTCTTCTGCAACAGATTTTTCCCCTCTTACCCCGGGACACTTTTTAATTGGAAGACCCCTCACCGCTTTACCATCGGTACAACTTCTAGACATGAATACTAATCGCTTGGACCGATATAAACGGATAACCCAAATCAAGCAACATTTTTGGAAGCGGTGGTCTACGGAATACGTAACTGAACTCCAACAGCGCTCCAAATGGCGCCAAAAATGTAGAGACCTCAAAGTTGACGATTTGGTCATCATCAAAGAAGACAGTTGTCCACCCTTGTCCTGGCGTCTGGGACGTGTCTCGAAGATATTTCCAGGAGATGACGGAGTCCCTCGCGTGGCTGACGTCACCACCAGCTCCGGCATAGTACGGAGAGCCATCAACAAGTTGTGCCTACTACCGAATCCCCAGGACGATGTTGACTTTTGAGAGCTGGAGCTCTCAACCCCGGGAGGATGTCTACGCCATTCAATTTATATTTCATAATTATTATTCTGTTTTACTCTTTCTAATCATTTTTTACACTCTTTATATAATCCGTGACACTATAGTAAGAAAATGTATATTTTATCTATGGTCATTAAATTTACCGCCTTCTCTTCAAACCTATTTACCAAGAAACAAGTGTTTTATTCCTTTATTTCCAAAAACCTATTATTCTCCTTATGTTCATCACGAACAATGTTTTTATCATTTCGGTTTTTCGTAGTCTAACAGCTTTGAAGTCAATATATTTGCTTGAAAATAAACAACCTTATTACAAATTTTAAACCTAATATCACATGGTTTAAAAACGTTGAGCGATTTAAAACTCAAAGAGTGGTTCCCATTTCCCCATTCTCCTTTAGGAGGCAATTTAGGGTCCACCCCTCTACTACCCCAATAAGAAAATCTTATAGGATATTATGTGGAATTTATACAACATAGAAAATAAATGTTGGAAGTTGGGGATTCATAACAGAGGCAGGTTATAAATTTTAAGTGAGTTTATCTTAATAAAATAGACAAACTTCAATTCAAAGCAATGATAATAGTTACCAGTGCCTCCAGCCATGTCCAACAGCTTGGTGCCGTGTGTAGGAGCCAGCCTGGCCATGAATATGTCCTTCCATATTCTGTGTATGCCCAGAGACATTGCATCATTCATCAAGTCATATTTGTCTGCCACTGTTTCAAATACCTCATGCACTGAAATATTTAGAAAGTAAGTAAGTATAAATACTAAAATTAATTTTTATGAGGTATCTTTATTTATTCATTACAATAAGTTTGCGATGAATCGAACAGAGGTTTTGTCCATGAGAAGCTGAGCACAGAACCACAGATTTTTAATAAAAATCTACATCTGTTACAAATCAACCTTCAAAATGAAATATTATTTATTAGCATTACAATACATTCCAACTTCTCAATTACAACCGAATAGCAGGTCAGATATAAAAACTAACCTTTCTTCCACTTTTCTTCTTCATTTACAGTCTGAAAACCAAAATGTGTTTGTTTTGAAGAATTTTCTTCAGATGGTTTTTCTTGAGCTTGAGCACTTAGACACCTAGTTTTATAAACTTCTCGTAGAGGTAGCCAAGTTTTATTTATCTTTAACGCATTTCGTAATGCCATTTTGCTGAATTCAAGTTCTAATTTTTCAAATTCGCTACAATGGGACGGACGGAGAAATCAGCTGTTTGACATGTGCGTTTAATTTTGTAAAAATATTTGAAGATTCAAACGATGTGGTGGTTGTGATCATGATTTTATCAATAATGATGATGATATTTTGATAGTATGTGTATGATCATCATCTTTGATACAATTTCGGTATATTTAAATTACACGTAAAAAATATAATGTAGAGTACTGTACGTAAAACTAAACGAAGCTGTCATTGTTAGTTCTTTGTTTACTAAACAATTACAATAGTTTCATTTTGCAATCAATTAATTGTTTCTCGATAACTAAAACGTGGTCATTACTGACATTATTTCAAATATTCCATATTTCAGTATGTGAATTATATTAGAATGTCAACTAAAGCAATAAAAGGGGACTCCATGTCTCCTGATGGAAAAAGTGAGTCATGCACTTAGAATATTTAAATAAAACACCATATGTTTAAAAAAAAAATACCTTTGTAATGACTTTTGGATGTTATTCATATGGTGAGTCTTTCGTACATGACATAACAGCATTCCCGTACATTCTAGGGTCAGACATAGTCCTCCACGAGCTTGAGCACTACCGGCAGCGCTTCCATTGGGACTGCGGCGTGTCGTGCGTGCTAATGGTGCTGCCGGGCCGCCAGCGCCGGCAGCTGCTCGACAACTTCGCGGCCACGTGTCAAGAGGAGGGCTTCAATCAGTCAACCTGGACCATTGATCTCTGTTATTTGTTGAAGAGGTTAGGGTGGAGATAATAATATAAACCATAAACAAAGGCCATATAGCCTGATTTATGTATAAGTTACATAGTATACCTAATTTATTCAGCTAACTAATCAATTTCACCAAGTCCTGGTACCCTTAGCAGTAGTGTGAAATACAATTTCCTTATTTATTTTTTTATTATATGGCAGATGATATCATTTTTGTTATATGTTACATCATGTGTAATCATGGTTATATTGTGTACAGGTTTAACATTAAGCACAGCATGTACACAACCCTACTGGGTGTCAATGAGAACCACCGGAGTCAGGGATACTATGAGAAAATTATTGATTTGGTAAGTGAGTGAGTCTGTGATTACCAGTGATCTGAGTAGGTAGAGCTATTTTATGTACTTGCCATATGATAGAATAATATGGATATATAACAATTTAATACAAGAATCAACAATCATTTAACATTTTCATTCTGCAGTTGTACAAGAACATTTACAAATTATTTGTTATTAAGTATTATTTTTATTTTTTATATTTTTGGATAAAATAATTATAATAATAGAATCCCGGAATATTTGTCAGAATCACAAGGAATATCCATATTTTTTTTTTTTTTTTACATATGACAGGTAAGCTCTTGGCCTTCATCTCACCTGATGGTAAGTGACGATAAGGCCGAAGATGGAAGCGAGCTTCACCTGTAATCCTCAACAACTGAGGAACTGGCTATCTTACCTCTGATTGCCGGAACACAACATTGTTATTATGGCGAAAAATTTAGGAAAGACGGTGGTAGCTAGCCAGGCGGGCTTAGAAGCCCTACCACCAACCAAACCGAGCAGAAAAATTTCTGCTCCCATAGGGAATTGAACCCGGACCTCCCGATCAACACCCAGTGGTGTGAACCACTAGACCAGAGAGTTGGTTATTAACATCATTGTTATGATTAATGAATTTAAATAGCTCCACCTACTCCTATCAGTGGTGAATACTAAGTTATATGTGTAAATATAAATCGAATTAAAATTGAAAGGAATTGTGAAGCCTATAAAACTTATTAGTTGACCGATACCACCAAATTATCAATGTAAACCTTTCATACATGCTCATATTGATTGCCACTAAACTGTCGGCCGATAAAAATCAGTAGTCAGCAGGGTCAGTAACTGAATCAACAGCCACATTTCGTCCACTGCTGGACGTAGCTTCCTGTAACTTACCAACTCGATTCCTCCAATGGCCAGGACCGCGAGCGCGTGTGCCGTCGCTTCGCGTCAGCCGCCGCCGCGGGGCTGAGCGTGACGCTCGCGGCCGTGAGCATGGCGGAGCTGATGGCGCACGTGCGCTCGCGCGGGCCCGCCATCGTGCTCGTCGACGCCGGCCTGCTCGTCTGCGACCTCTGCAAGCACAACAAGCTGCGGGTCGAGTTCAGGTCACTGCTCAACATAACAGGACAGGGAGTCGGAGGACGCAGGGCATGGCGGCGTATCATATCACACTCTTGTTCAGTTGTAAACCCTTTTTTGGTAGTGGATAACCCTATAAGCCTTCATGGGTTCGAAACTGGATTGGGGCTCCGATAAGGTTATGTAAGAACCTCCGGGACTCCGCCATACTTTACCTACAAAAAACCACCTCTATCCGCTATCTAACGTGCGCGTAAGCAAAAGGAACCTTAGTATTCGTCCAGCTGTAAACTTTTAACCCTAGTTGTTAGTTTACCACGACCTCTTTTAAGATTTATAAAACAATAACGGAATCGATCGCAGCTTACCCACGCAGCCTATACTCGTAGCGGCGTACGTTGGTATCCCGACCTAAAATAAAAGATGGATTGATAACAAATAGGTAGATTGAGCACGGTATGAAAACGAGTCAGTCATGAAGGTATATTTAAAGAACGCATAAACCGAGCACGAGTTTTTTTTAATCTACCCGCATAACAACTTATGCAAGTAGGTACCTACTCCAAAAAAATTGTTCAAACCTACCTGCAGATGCAAACCACAATGTACAAAACAGAAAGTCGCAATTAACAGATGCTGAGTCCCAAAATATTAAAAAGATACTGAAACAAAAAAAAATGAATCCCACCAAAAACATTCTGTAAAAAACTAGCCAAGTCTCGATGGAGCTGCTTATCTCTCTAGTTCGAGGGTGCAATTGATGCTTACACCCGAGCTAACTACTCTGCTTTACATCTCGATTGTGATGTAAGTAGATTGTGAGAGAAGTAAATCGGCATTACAGGAATAAAACATTTTATTATATCTTCATCACTTACAGAACTCATGTTTTTTCCTGATTAGCACGTAATCATAAAAAAATCCCCAAAACAAACAATATTTAAAGTAAAAGTCTTCAATTCCGGCCTTTTTCACCTTTTTTTTATGTTTTTTTAAGAACTAAATTGAGCTTCGCCGTTCGATATTTTAAATTGATGACTATTATAGGTACTCATACAAAGACAAGGTTGAATAGCGAAGCGACCTCTTTTGTCATTGAGCTGAATGCATGATGTCTATTGCCAGTATGATGGTTAGATGTACGTGAAGTTTTTGAAAGAGTGAAGAATTCTTTTTTAATTACTTACCGCCCTAGGGATTTTCTAGCTACATTATTAACCTAGAGCGCTAATTGGTCACCTACAAGCCCCATTTAGGGGTAATAAGGACCTACTTACCAAATATGATAGATGTAAAGGCTGATTTAGGTATCTTCCAGATATCACATTAGGTGTTCCATCGATCAGTTTTGATTTAGGTATCCCGGTTCACCGTACCGTTCACAGTGTCAACTCCGCTTCTCAAGATGATGACAACCATTGAATTGACACTCTCCATTCCCTCAACTTTGGCATCGTTTAACTTTAACTAAACCACTCAATAGTAAATATCACTTACGACTTTGCTCAGCGATCACTCGAAGTAATTTCGACTTACACAATCGTGCTACAAGTGTTAAACACCCACATTTTATGAAATACCCTCGGATAGATACCTAACTACCTAAGTGGTCGATGTTAATGAAGCATTACCCTCGCTGTCCAGGCGCTGGCTGGGCGGCAGCTACCGGGGCCACTACGTGGTGGTGACGGGCGAGACCGAGCACCGGGTGCTGTACCGCGACCCCGGCGCCGCCGCCCCGCTGTGCGCGGCCCGGCGCCGGGCCCTGCAGCGGGCACGCGCCGCGCCCGGCACCGACCTCGACACCGTGCTGCTGTTTGACGTCGAGGGCGGACGTCCGCAGACGCCTCACACGACCGACATACGTATACACTAACGTACGCACATTGATCTCTTTTAGAGATAAGTCCGCGCTTGTAAACCATATTATTTTTAATATATGTTTATGTAGTTTATTGAAATGCAATAAAGAGTATAATAATACACACCTGACACATAAACTGATGAATAGCTACACCACTGAAGGACTCACGAACACACGCGTCGACAACCGACCGATCAACTCTAAACGTCAGTTTAGATTGAGCGGAAAATCCTCGACTCGACCATTTTCGAGCCGCAATTCACACCGAAAGCAAAATGGCGCTTCAAGACTTCAGCGTGCGTTTCTTTCTATATAAGTATATACTTATGTCCAACTCAAAAACACCCTTATTATTTTTAATTATGTCAGTAAATTACACAAGAACTTTTGCTCTGTCTGAACTGACTCTTACACACAATCTAGATGATTGTGCGACGACTGATTTCATTGTGAAAATTATATTAAAAATTACTTCGAATGAATGTTACATTCTCATTCTGTTTATCCGTCATCTAGTGTCCGTAACACAAGCAGCATTAGTTGCTTAAAATGGGGCTAGTTGATAGGTGTGATTGTTAGAAGATATTTATTTTATTTATTCTTGCCATTTATGTAAATTGCACCATATTACAAATGTAAGTACTTACATTAGGTGAATATTCTGTTGTTATCATAAGTACAAATTATAAATATGTCTTTGTTTATAGAAAAATAATATTATATTATTGTGTTAATAAATCACTGTTGAAATTTTAAATCAGCTTTTTATTTTAATTGAAACTAACGGTTGCCCACTATGGTTTTTTAACTATCCCTTGGGAACCCTTTACTTTTCCGGAATAAAAAGTAAATAAGATGTCCACCAGTTAACATGTTCATGAACGAGTTCATGTTGCACATCATTTAATGAGTACTATCTAGTGCTCTTTATTACAAACACCATGCTTATGCAAATAAATTAATCTTTATCTTCACCAGGGATATAAGGAATCACTACCTATCCAAAATGTCATTGAAATCGGTCAAGCCATTTCGGAGATGAGCCCGCACTAACAGACACAGAAATACAAAATGTAAAAAAAACATTTTTTGGTATTTTCCCTCTTTAAACATCCTCCTGACTTGGCTTTATGCATTTTTTTTCTATGTATCAACAGACATTTGACCTCTACAGTTTTATTATATGTATAGATTTAAATAAATGTAATACTTGACTAATGAAATTATAAATATAATACTAAACCTGTCTATGTTCAGAAAACCAGCCATAATAGAAACATGTATTACCTGTCGCGCTGACCCTCAAGGGGTAGTCCACCGGCAGGCCACCAAAGTACCTACCCTTATACTTTTAAACTTAACACCGACCGAATCTGAAACGTGGCAATAGTTTCAACCAACCGTGATGGTGGTCGATCCAAAAAGCATCACACTCAGATTCATCATGTTATGGTACAGTCAGCTTCATAAAGATCTCAGTGTCAAGAGTGCTCAAAAATAACTGAAGAACACAAGTTCAAATTTATATACGTTGTCAGATCATCTTATTGTTGTAACCGTCCAGAGTGTTCAATATTATCTAAACTACACAATTCCAATATTATGTTATATGTTAAGATGACCAATTATATATTCGCGAATAAAGTGTTCAATGGTATGTAAGCACCCAAAGTGATCAAAAATATCTTAGTGCGATTTTTTATTACTTTGCCACTTTTTATTTGTCCTTATCGAAACTCGAACTCAAAATCTTTTCTAATTATGTCAGTAGGATCTCTGCCAACTCGACCTCATTATGTAATTTGTCTTTTGCCCTTAAAGTAGGAAACACTAAACATTTTTAGAAAATAAAAAACGGCTTAATGTAGAAAGTTGCCAATACTTTTTTTCGAAGTAATCTCCGTTCCTCTCAACACATCGTCGCATTCAATGGAACCACTGAGAAAAGCAGTGGGCCCATTGTTAACACTTTATTGCACAAAAACAAAGTAAATAAAAGTAAATATAAACCTAAGTGTGTTGTACACACACCGTTGTGTGTTTTTATAATTCCTCATATAGTATAAATTATAATTCCAAATTATAATTCCTCATATAGTTTAGTGTCATCATTTTCGGCCTAAATTTGTCGTACTGCTGGGCACAGGCTTTCCTCATGGGAAAACCCATGAGGAGTATGGGCCCAGCAGTACCTACACTCCCTACTTTTTTTATTTGTAGATAAGCAGAGGTGTAAAACTTCCATATTTTGCTCCTACACATTTCTGTAATAGATTAAAAGTATCTACAAATCATATTGTATGATACGTTTTTTATCTGGAATTATACATTAATTTTATGTATTTGTAAACATTTCCTGTTTCTAACAATACACTGATTGATAGTTTTATATTTTGGGATATCCCCTGATATAAATTTTAAGCTCAAATTTAATAGATACCCTATTTTCACGCGACAACAAATCTAAACATGATGCACTTAGCTACTGGTGCATTAAATAGATAGATAATTTTTATCGCACTTGCACTTATTCATTACCTAAGTACTCGGTGCTATTTTATTATCATTTTTTTTGCGGTGGGAAGCTGTGATCATGTTTATACTCATAGATTTTTTACACAATTATCGCTACCGAGTGCGTAGGTCTCTGATATGAACAGGGCATTATCTATTTTTAATCAGGAAAGCATTTAAATATCATCTGTTTATATTGCAGACATTTGGCTTACATGACGTGGAAGTAGGTACTTTTAATATAAATAGACTCGTATTAAAAGTACTCGGGATCTTCGATGTTATAATATCTCAATTACTTATTTTACTCCATGGTAGAGGGTTTTTACACCGACCAGTTTCTCTAGAAGTTCTGGGTTCAATTCCCAGCAACTTAACAACTTAATCACAAAAGTTTGTGATTAAGTTGTATCTGTTCATTAAAATTTGTTCTCCAGTCTTGACTTTTTATTTAGAGGTTGTAATGAGTATTCTTTTAGTTGCGTTATATGGGAAACTTCTTACCGCTAGGGGCGGAAAGTAGTTGAAATCACGTTTAAAAAAGATGAGCTTTTAACAATAAAATCTTACACTCGGGGTCCTGGTTTGATGTTATATTTTAATTGGATTGATATTTTTAGTTGATTAGTAAGTAGTTGATCCATCCATCCAACAATATATTAAGAAGTTTAAGGGGGAAGCTGTAAAGTATCTCTTAGAAGCATGACCGTAAATTCTGAGAAGTACGGACAGTTAGTTGTTTCCTTCTTTCCTTATGTAATAAAATAAGTAGTATTTATTTTTTGAGGATTTGTTGTCAAGGAGCAAATGTAGAATGGCGCACACGTACGAAAAATTTTATTGTTTAACGGTAAACCTAATGTGTTAAAAAGAAAAAAAACTTTATATCCGTAAGACATTTTGTTTTCTAATAGTTTTTACGTTTCAGCGGAGCAAAAAACAAAACGCGGGCATCTTACTGGCGCGGGCGCAGGCTGACGTGTAGTGAGATGTTCCGGGCTTTGCCGGAGCTAGAACGGGGGTAGGACATCCTTTTACGCTTGACTGGCACGTATTGTCGCGTGGATTTGAGGGTGGTTCCCACTACCCAGACTCCCATTACCTAACTCTCCCATACTCCCGGCGAACTTGATATCAATACCTATAAAAGTACATTATTACTTTCTGGGCTCCAATCGCGCTAAATAAGATTGTATTTACCAGAACCAAATGTTTAAGCCGGAAATCAGACGTAATTTCATGGAATTACTCCATGCTTAAAAAAAAATTATTTTATGTTTTCACTCAGACTTATCCCTTGGAAATATGATGAATTTTGTTCTAAAAAAATCAAATCAATGATTGGTAAATTTGCTTAATACCCCCTCTTAAGGGCTTACACACTCCATACTCTCGTGATCGCGTTCCCTCGCGTCGCTTCGTGGAGTGTGGATGGGCCGTAATGTTTTCAACTGAGATTCGACTGTGGTTATAAAATTAAATACGTCTGAATTTAGCGCGATCGGGGCCCTGTTCCCAATCAACTATCCCAGATATACCTACAAAACGTTTTTTAATTTTTCTGTATGCGTAAAGTCGTGCCATAGACTACATACGAGTAATATCAAAGTATTACGAATTTTATATTTTAACTATGGTCTGATAAAATAGAGATAAGCAATAATGGTTCTTCCCGGTTTGCCAGAGCCCCCCCCGAGGACTCACCATGGTGCTATATAAGGGATTGTCCTCAACCCTGATTTCAGTCCAGTCACCATGCGTGCCTTCATTAGTTACATAAACACTGCCATAGTTGTGCTTGCGTCGGCGCAGCTCGCAAGTTCGGTAAGTCTAGAATACCTACTACATAATTACTATTTTAGTTTATTTCATTCTACTTTCCCATATTCCAGTCTTAATGCCTCTTTATTACTTAGGACCTCTGTGGTCGAGCGGCTTGTAGGTACAGTCAGCACCAAAATGATTGAAGCGTCTAAAGAAGTCAAAATTACTCTTAATTTTAACTAATTTGGTCACTTTGATCAATATTTTGGCGCTGATTGTACTTAGGTTTTTTTATTGACTAAGAATCTTACATTGCCGTATTCCCCCCGCGACATTAATCGAACTATAACACCCTGCCCCAGGGACTTAAGAAGCAGCGGCAACTTTAAACCGTCTCGTCGCATAAAAATAATATTTATAAACGTGAAAACATTTGGGGCCATAACGAAACACAGTGATTTACAAAATCTTTAAAAAAGTATAGGTGCCTATCGTAAGCTTAAGAATCTATGGCATAATAAGTGATTGAACCCTCCCAACCATTATCGAAATTTTTAACTAATGTTATGTTAAATATTTTCATCACTACATATTATAAAACAAAGTAGTTTTCCGCCGTCAGCAAGTCCTACCTAATATGCTTACCTACATCTTCACCACGCAATGCAAGAAAATAGCATCAATGATTTTCTTAAAAGATGGAGGGATTCAAGAGGACAGTTTATTTTAGTTTATAGTAAAATAGTTTATAAAATACCTGTAATAAGTAGGTCAAGAATCGGGTACTGAGGCAGTAGTCTTATACCTACTTGTACATTTATCTTCTACCAGTTTTCTATAAAATCACCCGTTTTATTGTCTGTTCCTCGTTCTTTAAGTTTAGCCATCACCTGAAGTAGGATCGCATCCAGTATAATAGCTCGAGTGGAGGTGTACTGCACACGCCAAGCATTAAACTCAATTAAGGTACATCTCAAATCGCCCCGTTTGCCCTGACCTCTAATAATTCATAAAACTTCGCCATATTGCACAAAATTGATGAACTAATTTAATTCCAGGCAACAGTAATTTTATCCGTCAATTTCATTTTGAAATCATATTTTCATAAAAGTAATATTATGCTTCTGCATATTTTATTCTCTAATCCAATAAAATCATCATATTTTTTTCTTTTTTTTTGTCCATTGTAATGCTCAGGAAGTTAAAATTAGCCAGGTATTATTTTCATGGAAAAATACAATAGTGGAAAATTGTACTTTTTTTAAAAGTATTTTTGTTGTAATAACAGAAAATTTCTAGCGCCCATAGCAGGTTTTTTATTTTCCTGGTCAGGCTGTAAATATTATAATATATTATTGCACGAAGAATGCCGCGCGATGCCGGGCGAGCCGCTGTGATTTATAAGTATTATATAAACTAGACTTGAAATAAATTAATGATATTTTTTTTGGAAATGAATTCTGATTACACTGTTGCGTTGGAAAAGTATTCAGTCGAATAAGTTACGGTTTTTAGAAAGTGTTAAAAAAATTAATAGGTAATTAAGTAAAGTTTTTATGAAAAATAGATCAATAGAAAACTTTATAACCAGTATAACTATATCTAAGAAGGGATTGGATGGCAAAGGTGTTAGCACTCATATTACTTATATTGGGTCCTTACCTATGAAATTGGTGTTTTTATTCTGTCTTAGCAATTTGTCCGTAACTATTAAGTTTCAGAACATTCTTATAAAATAATTGCCTCTTCTGAAAATAGACCATATATTTGAGCTCGTATTATTTAATTTGATAATTTTTTGTAAGTTTCATTGTGTTAAATTAGACACAAAGACAATTATTTTTAACTGCCTCCCGAATACATCATTTGATTTGCATTAACATAAAAACGATGAATAATTTTTATCAAGCGTGTTCACACACATATTGCTAAAGCTTGTCTAATGATGCATGCCAAATATTATTATCTCTGGATTTGTCGTTGTGAAGAAAACTGCTAAAATGTTAGTATGTAAAATGCAGACATCCCCAAAATCTCCATACAAAACACCAATTTCAAAGGCAAGGACCTAATAAAAACAGGGGACAAAAGTAGGTATTCAAATCTCCACAATCCTTTAGATATTTATACAATACAATTATTGTTTGTACTGATGTAAATGAAATGCGCAATAAGTATGACTACTCGTTGACCTAGTGGTGGTCTCATCACAGCTGCAGTACCGTCAGCAGTATCAACGAGTGTTTTTTTTAAAAAGCATAGGAAATGACTCCACACTCCCTGATGATAAGCAGTAGAGGAGTCCATATGTGAAGATAGCTAGTGTAGCATGCTGACATACTGCCCTAGCCACCCGAAAAAATGCTTTTTCACGGCTCTTTTGAAAGAACCCATATTGTAAGGAGGAAGGAATAAGTGTGCTTGTAAGGAATTCCACGCGCAAGTTAGAAAGAAAGAAAAATTATGTTAAAATATACGACTAAAATCTGAGATACGTATTGGAAAGTGATGGACGTAGGTAAGCTTTAAAAGAAAAATCGGATTTAAAATTCCGATTGCAAAAACGACGCTGATCAAGAGCTCACCAGGTCAATCCCCGCCTGTACCACTGCGTTGGAATAAAACTTTAGCAGAGTTTGTTTTATTTATCAGAATTTATCAAAAAAGTGACATTCTATGCCACAAAAGCGAACATAACAATAGTCATTTTTAATCTGTTAAAAACAGTTAACAACTGTTAAAAATTTCATTCATCTACTAGGGGGAGAATGTGATTTAAATTTGGAATACTTACCGAAATTTATACTGAACTACATCTGCGTTTACACCATTGAGTTTGTATATAAAGCATTATACATCTGTTTGAAAAAGGATACGCATTTATTGTGCAGATATGATAAAATTACGAAAACCAACGAGGCCGTAAACAGAGAAATACTCAAATCAACTCATCAACAATAAATGTACCAAACAAAAATGTAACTCTCACTATCAATAATTGGACCAATGTTTCGTCGCTACACTCAGGACTCGTCTTAAATCCCTCGCTTCGCTCGTGATTTAAGTTTTTAACACCCTCGCTACGTTCGGGAGTAAACCTCGAGTCCTTCGTTACGCTCGCGATTTAAATCGTCACCCGCGACAAAAGACACTGCTGTATCCCGTTGGTTAATAATCTACTATATTATGTCCAGCGCCCAGTTATTATTGCAAAAAAACTTCCCTTTTTTATTTGCGTTAAGAATGACAATTTCTATGGGAAACGTGAAAAGCGTCCCCAGCGAAAGGTAGCTAAGATCACGTTTCTCATAGAAATTGACATTTTTAACGCAAATAAAAAAATGAAGATTTTTACAATGATATAGAGGGGTGCTGGGCTCAGAATTATGCTAAGCTAAGTATATGTATGTATAAAATAAATTTGTAAAGATATTATTTATTTGCTCTTGGTTGAAATACCGTAGCATTTCAAATCTTTCTTCCTAGTTTTTGCTGCTGACCGTACTCCACCTCGTATCTATAGGTATTTACCATGCCAACTCTATGGGCGGTGATTCCCAAAAGCGATCAGATCAGAGACAAAATGCCCCATAAATAGAGGCGACAGAAAGTTCACATTTGTGTACAAGTATTGTAGAGTTTCAACGTGAACACGCAACAAGAATAGAGAAAGTGTTCAGCATTCTTTGCTTTTTATAGCGCTACAAGGACTCTACTTACATTTAGTGATAGTAATCTAAAAACTATTATTACGGCTAAGAAAATAAGATAATTATTCACATTAGTGTCTGCGTTAAACGGGTGAGTTAGTATACTATACCTATTTCTTAAATAAAATAAAATGATATTCTATTCTAGTTAAAATTAATCTATCCGACCTCCGTGACGACGCGTATCGAGAGATTCTGGGTTCGATCCCCGGTGGGGACATGCGAATGGGTGTTAACTTCTGGGCGCAGCGTTAGTAAATAGACTTCTTGAATATTATTTTATTTTAACACTTTTATTCAGTTCTTTATACCTACCCTACGCAAAATACCCATGTCTCACATTTCGTAATGCAGTAAATAGTCATTTAAATCATAACAATGAAAATGATTAAGCAGGGAGTTGCCCATTGCTTTAAATAGACGTGGCATTCCCCAAGGAATTCGATTTTCCACAACAACAATCGATCCGGCACTGTTCGCATCCAGGATTTTCATCAGGACTTTTTTTCATTTTGCACGGAGTAAAAATGCAATTTATGCATCGTCACTGCGGAACTTGTGTGAATTTGTGCCATTTGTTTTTTTTTTTGTTTTTATTGTAAGCGGCAGGCAACGAGCAGGCGGGTCACCTGATGGTAAGTGATCACCGTCGCCCATGAACATTTGCAACACCAGGGGCGTCACTCATGCGTTGCCGGCCTTTAAGATGGGAGTACACTCTTTTTTTGAAGGCTTGGAGGTCGTACCGCACCGGGAAAACTGCAGGCGACAAGGAGTTCCACAGCTAAGTTGTACGCTGAAAGAAGTGACGCGAGAAGCGTACAGTTGTGGATAGCCATGTACCCTACCTGTTGCACTTAGGACTGGTAATTTTATGAACGACGTCGGTGAACTTAGTTCTGTTCAAGCTATGCGTCTCTCCGACCTTAGTTCACCGGAAATTCCAAGCATAGCAGCCCTCTTCATCACTCTTGTGGTGTTTTGCTATAACAATATAAAGTACTTAGGCCCAATTGCGCGTTCGGGTATTAGCACCTAACCCTGGGGCAAATATATGGGCAAACCCTGGGTTAGGCGACCCTCTCGATCGTGCAATTGGGCCTTAAGCGTGTATTTTTGATATTGTAATTTAACAGGAGTTTAATGAATAGCCCTCAGGCGGTTTCGTGCCGGTTATTTCTTTAAGTACAAATCGTCCTCACCCTATGACTGGGCAATCGGGACCGTTGGTCCCAGTTGCTTAACGTGCCTTCTGAAGCACGGAGGAGATCACAAAGTTTTGGTCACCTATCCACGGCCTGACCGTGGCGGAAGGTGCTTTGTTTTCGATATCGAAAGCCAGAGCGTAACACTACGCCACCTAGTGATTAATTTATTATTTAAATAATTATATTATATATGTTACTGACTTTAACTTCATTTACCGTGAATCTTCTAGCAATAGTTTACATTGTTGAATTGAAGATTATCTTTTTCTCATCTATTAATATTTTGAAATATCTTGGGGTCTTATGGCAAATAATAACACTTTTTTATATCAAAATAAAATACTTTGGATACTATAAACTACGGATGTAGTTCTGAGTTGTAAAAACACACCATATCACTTAGTAAACATTTTGCCAAATACGAAGAGTAAAATAAATGTAAACAATTTGTCATATTATTCTCAAATATTTTATCTATGTTTGTCTGTTCGTTCACTCGCAACCTTTTGTCGTCATACAAAGATCGTCATCGTTCATACAAAGATGGCTTGTTTATATTTCTTCTAACCTCAATTTGAGGTTTTTTTTTGTTAATTCACTAGCAACACTGCGTTATAGTGTCATGCGCTCGCGCCGGTCACGGTCGAATCGCCGCGATAAGATAGAGCAAGCTATCACAGGTGTTATAGACACATTATTTTATTATTACAATATAACTCTAACAATCGTACGTGAAGTGCCAGTTAAGTACCTAATACGGTAAGTTGAGATTTATCTAAGAACTTCCTGTTTTTGTATCAAGGTCATTTTTTTGTTTACATTCGTCTTGTGATCTTCGAATAATTTTACATTAAATACCTCAATGAAACTTTTTTACATTTCATTTAAAAAAAGGAGTATTTACGATCAATTTTAGAAGGAATTCACGCGTACCTAAATAGCGTAGGTAATATTAGCTTTCAAATTGTTTTTTTTTTAAATGCAGAACTCTTCGAATATTTTGATTGTGTAATCACATACTTTAAATGGCTCGGAGAATGTTTCAGTAGGACTCAATTGTTCCATTGAAGGTATTATGGGCGTACCTATTGGGAAGTTTTAGAGTTACTTAAGTACAAATACCGGATAAACGTCGCCAAACTTGTCGCCAGTAGCGTAGTATGGCTGGCTACCACACGTCGCCAAACTTAGATGGCGACGAAGCCAGTGGCGTAGCATAATGGCTGTACCTACCATACGTCGCCTAACAGAGATAGCGACGTAGCCATAGGCGAAGCATGGCCGGTTACCACAGGTCGCCAAACTCAGATGGCGAATAGCCGGCTACCACACGTGGTCAAAAGATAACGACGTCGTCCCTCAAAAACTTAATTTTATTTTGGTGTCATTTTTTAACCTCCTCGCCAAGTAATTTATTCACATGACGTCCTGATGAGAGAAAACGGGATTTTTTCTGTCAATATACCCAGTTTTGTCTAACCTACCGACGAAATCTATATCTAATACTATCACTCTGTGCGTATACCACGCTGTAAATTAATATTTCATGAGCCTACTCCTGCGAACAAGTGTTAATTTGTTGGAGACCGATAACTCAGATAAAGTACATCTTTAGATTTGTGAATTAATTCGTCAGGATCGTTCATCAATAACTGCAGCTATACTAGTTTCATATGTCGAGTGGTCTTAATATTTATTTATGTAGCAATAAAAATTGCTACCCAAACAACTGTATGGTCTACTTATTTGATTATTTCAAATTAGTCTTATAACACAAAAGTTAATGACAAAAAATCCGTACTAATATTATAACTCTGAAAGTAACTCTGTCTTTCTGTCGGTCTGTCTCGCATTTACGTGAAAACTACTGAACCACTGAACTGGGCGCCTGAGAAGGGACTTGTCCCTTGTTTTTATCCCGATATTTCCGAGGGAACGGTTACCGCGCGGGTGAAACCGCGAGAAGCCACTAGTAACCTATTTAAAGAAAAAACCGGCCAAGTGCATGTCGGGCCACGCTCAGTATAGGGTTCCATAGTTTTCCATATAAGATAAAAAAAAATGCTTGCATAAATGGTTAAGTCACAAGTTTAGTTCAAAAATAATTTTGTAAAATTTATCAAAACTGTTCAATCCATCAAGTTCAAAATAATTTTCCTAGAAAGTACTTATTAAGTTCTACTTTTGAGCATTTTTATCATATTTTTTGAACTTATGGTTCAAAAGTTAAAGGGGGGACACATTTTTTTTAACTTTCGGAGCGATTATTTCAGAAAATATTAATATTATCGTAAAATGATGTCAGAAAACCTCTATTCATTTTTGAATAGCTATCCAACGATAAATCACACATTAGAGTCCCACAAAATCAATCCCTACATTACGTGACCCCCCCCTTATTTAATATTTTATTCCACTTTTGATTTATGCACTTTGAAGGCGTTAATATACATATAAATTTCAGCTCTCTAGTGCTAACGGTCACTGAGATTATCCACGGACGGACATACAGACAGACAGACATGGTGAAACTATAAGGGTTCCTAGTTTACTACGGAACCCTAAAAATACAGCTTAAAAATAAAATAGTTAAAATAATATGTGATTAAGTAACATTAGCGACACTGTCTTTTAAGGAAAATCCCTAAGAATATCAATAAGGTACTCTTGATGCAGTACACGCAGTGATGTCGGTGCTGCGAGTCACGCTGACTTGTCTATTGGGGATCACCCAGGGTCGCCGGGAACTACTTAAATTCCCCTGCGTCCTCACCTACCACAACAAGTTCTAAAATCTTTCATGTTATCACCATATCAAATCTGTCTTCAACAGTATTTGCGGACCAATACAACATTCACGCTCTTATAATTCCTCTCCGAGATGTCCATTGGTGGCATCTATTTCCATATCTGGTGAACTGCCTGCCAATTTTTCCACCTTGTTTATATATTAAAAATATATATATTTTTTCGTATTCCTGACAGCAAACCCTTTCATTTGATACCCATATCATGGGAGTGCATTTCAAATAGCCTGTCCGCCATATTGGATTTAAGTCTCGTGACTATTTTTTTTCGTATTCCTGACAGCAAATCCTTTTATTTGATATCCATATATACACATGAGTGTGGATTTCAAACAGCCAGTCCGCCATCTTAGGGAGGCCGCCATATAGGATTTGTAATGAAGTTTATTAGCTAGTCATCGGAACGTGTGCAAAATTTCATCCTAATCGAAGACCGGGAAGTGGGTCAAATTAAGATTCCAAGATTTTCTTACATACATAGTTATTAGTTAGTTACAAGTGAAGCTAATATTGGGTCCTTACCTATGAAATTGGTGTTTTTATTCTGTCTTAGTATTTTGTCTGTAACTATTAAGATTCAGAGTATTCCTACAAAATAATAACCTCGTCTAAGAATAGACAATATTTTTAAGCACTTTTGATTTGTTTTGATAATTTGTTGTAAGTTTAATTGTGTTAAAATTTGACACGGAGACAACTCTTTTTAAGTGCCTCCCGAATACATCATTTTATTTGCATTCACTTAAAAACGATAAATTATTTTTATAAAGTGTGATATTACACATATTACTAAAGCTTGTCTAATGATACATGCCAAATATTATTATCTCTGGATTTGTCGTTGTGAAGAAAACTGATAAAATGTTAGTATGGAAAATGCAGAATTTCCCAAAATCTCCATACAAAACACCAATTTCATAGGTAAGGACCTAATATAAGCGTGTTAAACACCGTCACATAAGGTCAAAATTGTGATCTATTTATCAACAAGGGCTACTTGTTTGTTAAAGCCATGAATTAAACCAATCATTCTCTTATGTTTCCTGGTTCGTTATTAACGATAACGCGACGCAGGGACCCGGATTATACGCGAAAGAATATTTCGGATTTGACAGAGCATTCAGCCATGCATGAGTCTACAGGGCCACTCACGCCACGTCCCTAAAATTAGTTACAATATAGCGGCCATATCGGAACAGTGCAGTGTTGGGGAGCGCCCTAAATCGCCTCGTTATTTTACATATGGCAGATAAGCTCTTGGCCTTCATCTCACCTGATGGTAACTGACGATAAGGCCGAAGGTGGAAGCGAGCTTCACTGGTAATCCTCATAAACTGAGGAACTGGCTGTCTTACCCCTAATTGAAATGGCATATAATTTCGCCTGTTCAAAAGATTTCACAATTAAAAAACTTCATAATTTTTTATCGGGGTGCGGCATCGATATCTTGTTTAGATTTCGATAAGGCCACAATTGACTGTTTGAACCTATACAAGACAAACGGCGCTATCTGTTTATTTAATTAACTTAAAATTAATAAATCAGTTACTATGTTCGGCGTTTTACGCAAGTCGGAATTTAAATTAGTCGCAGTGTATACTTGATAATTATTACGACGACCTCCGTGGCCGAATGGTCTGTACCGGTCTCAAGGCGTCGCCATCTAGATAGGTTCCGGGTTCGGTCCCCGGTGGGGGCAAATGTTTTGGTGATGAATTTTCAGGCATTTGTTCTCTAGTCTTGGATGTTTGTATATATATTTATATATTCAGGGTATTTATATGTTGTTTGGGACTCGGTTCCATTGTTATGGTCCGAAATTGTCCCTTAAATAACTATCGAGCACTAGTTGTCTACACAAAGAAAAACGTTTGTAGATGAATAAAAATATAATAGTGAACGATAATTGATAACATTAAAAAATGTACAATAATGACAAGTCTGTTATTTTTCTGTTATTTATTTACTGTTATTTATTTATCCGTCATCTAGTATCCGTAACACGAGCAGCTTTAGGCCCGATTTTTCAATCCTCAGATAAAACTATCTGTCAGTCAAATGTTAGCTGTCCCTTTTCTTTTTATGACTTTAGAAAGTGACAGTGATAGTTTTAAATGGCGTATAATTTTATCTGAGGATTGAAAAATCGGGCCTAAGTTGCTTAAAATGGGGCTAGTTGATAGTGTGAATGTCTGGAGATATTTATTGATTTATTATATAGTTATCCATCACGTCCACGCCTGTAGGTGAAAAGTAGAGACGTTTGCCTACTCCGACGACGGGGTAGGGGTATTTTTCGCCTGAAGTATTGATGTTCATGTGGTCCATGCGGCGGGGACCCGGCGACGTCTCTTGTGCCGTCTTTATCAATACGTCTGGCGCCCACCGTGGGGCGGCAATGCGTCTGTACAACTGTTTTGTCTTTTATTTATGCGTTCGAAGAATTTTGTTTGCAGTAGAAGTTAGAAAATTATATATTAATATACTTAGACCGATTGTTAAAATTAAATAAGCACCGATGATTTTTTAATTTATTTTTTTAATGTATAATTTTTTTACGTTTTCATAATCAAGGGTTTCGGTGATATAAAAACGTAGCGTATTATACACACAAACTCAAATAACATGAATAAAATATCTAGATACCAGATAGGACTGCAAATACACAGTCACAAATATTTAAATCATAAAACACGGTACTTGAATTGGTAGATAGAAGAGTGACAAAATAATTCACTTACCCACCTTAAAGGCTGCTACTGCTCGATGAATTTTCACCATTTAGGTGAACCAAGGTTTACACAGTCACTGGTTGCATTGATATTAAGACCACACATATTTGATTGATTTAATTCCATAGTGTAGTAGTTACTTCCATAGTGTAATGTCATATGGATTATTGTTATGGGGATCTGCAGCTGATATTAAAAATATATTTATACTGCAGAAAAGAGCTATACGAGCTATTTATAAACTGAAACCCCGAGACTCACTTAGAGAGCTCTTTAAGGAAATTAATATAATAACAATTGCATCCCAATATATATATGATAACATTGTTTATGTTCACAATAATAAGAACGATTATGTAAAGCTTTGCAACCACCATCATATTACCACCCGAAATAAAAATAAACTTGCAATTCCTAACTTCAGATTACATCATATCGAAAGGTGTACGTTTGTATAATAAAATGCCACAAATATAATAGAATTGCCTTTACATATAACAACTATTTGAACTATTTGTAAAACAGACATTAATGAAAAAAGGCTATTATAATGTCCAAGATTATTTTGATGATAACCTGGTCTAGAAATGAATTATTTTATTGTTGAACTGTATTGGTGTTTGTAAATTAAAACTTTTATTTAATGATTCGATGTTGAAATTTTTCTGGAACTCGTTCTTTTCATGAGTATTTTTGTCATTATACCTTGTGACATCTTCTTATTCATTCCACTTTGACTTGCCTGTAATTTGTATAACGTAAGACAAATTTGTGTAAAGGGAGGATGGACCCCTTGAAGAGTTTCTTGTCTGTATCTTCTCTTGACAAGGTCAAGGTAGTGAACAGGAAGAAAAAAATGTAGAGGTGAACTAGTATAAGTATATAATTTGTTTGTAAACTTTTATTGTTATGACGCGTCATAAGTGTAACTACTTGTTCCCTAAATGATTAAGTAAAGAATTTCATTTCATTTCATTTTTATCCCAATTTTGCGTTTCTGATGGTAAAAAAGAAAGAGTCCACGAACTTAACCAGAGCAATGTTGCTAGCACAAAACTACCCTCAAGAATAGCACCGTAGGATGACAGCAGCCGTTCAAACTGCGTTTTGCTTATATTGCGTTTAGAAAATTTTGTTAAAGTGTTAGTTGTAAAACAAAATTATGATAACAAAACACTGTACTTTTTAATTGGAACTCAGTGGTGCCGTCACGTGCAAAAATATGTATACACTTTTTGACAGTACATGAATCCTATTTGGAATCATTTATTGACAAAAAGTGTATACAAATTTTTTTAAGGCTCTGTTCGAACTTTCGAAGCCGTAAATATATTACAAAAAAAAACATATTATACAAATAAAAATATATTTAAAAAAAATTAATATAGAGAGAATATATTATATTTTACTTTACCTTTTATGTATCCTCGTTCCAGAAGGCCACAGCAGCAATGGGCTCGCGGACGGCGCTGAACACCGAGTACAAGGGGTTGGTCGAGAACGTGTCCATCCCCGCGCAGCTGCACGAGCGAGACGGCAAGAGGTTCGCCAGCTTCGGCTCCGTCGTGCCCATCCACTGCTGCACGCCCGAGGAGGTATGTCACATTCCGAGGCTGTAGAGCGGGATAGCAAGAGGTTCGCCAGCTTCGGCTCCGTCGTGCCCATCTGACAAGACGGTCACGACCAAGAGGGCATGGGCCTCACCGAGGTTCTCCCTCGGTGAGGCCCATGCCCTCTTGGTCGAGATGATCACGAAATTAAAAAAGGTAGATACAATATTTAGGTTCAAGAACAGTGAGTGGACTTGTCGGTATATTTCTGATATAATACCTGAGTCATAGCTGTTGTATGCTATCGTAGTGGTAGCAACTTTATTATCACAATAAAGCCAACACTCTTTCTCCCTTCTTTGAGGTCATTTAGGCCGGTATCACAGGATCAATTTCAAGAGCTTGAACACAGAATGGGATGGCGCTATGTGAGATGAAGAGCGCCATTCTTCACTCACTGCACTCGAGCAGATATCTAACGGTTGAGTTTCCTTCAGACCCGAAAGTGTTGCTTTACCATTCCTTTGTAATTGCACTAAAGCAAGGATCTTGAGTATGCTGGTGGCTTTAAAGTGGTATTTGTCTCCAGGTGGCGAAGCGCGCGCCCACGACGCACCACTACTGCGATCTGTTCTCGGACCAGCTGCTGGCGCCGCTGGGCGAGCTCGCCTACGTGCGCCTCGACGAGAACACCGCGGAGAAGGTATGACATATACAAGTATTCTTTTATTCAATTGTAATCTAAATACCTTCCGAGGTAGCTTCAAAGTCACTCCAGTCCAGTAAAAGGACTGCCAGGCTCTGGAAATATCGGCGTTGGGTAGGGGCCAGTGAATCCACGGTGTTTTGATAGTTGGCTCCAGCTATAGGTAATCTTGACTTGCCTCTAATTTTTAATTTGTATAACGTAAGACAATTTTGTGTAAAGGGAGGATGGACCTCTTGCAGAGTTTCTTGCCTGTATCTTCCCTTGACAAGGCCTTCCGGTAGTGAACAGGAAGATAATAATGAAGAGGAACTAGTAGAATTGTATAATTTGTTTGTAAACTTTTATTATTTTTGACGCGTCATGTGTAACTACTTGTTACCTAAATCGGGCCTTAATGCCCGATTTTTCAATCCTAAGATAAAATTATCCGCCATCTAAAACTATCACTGTCACTTTCTAAGGTCATAAAAAGAAAAGGGACAGAGCTAACATTTGACTGACAGATAATTTTATCTGAGGATTGAAAAATCGGGACTAAATAAAGAAATTAATTTCATTTCAATCACCGATTTTTCAGATTTTTACCATAATTGGAAGAGTAGAGTAGTCTGCTACTTGGCTACCACTACATAAAAACAAGCTAGCAAGTTTCTACGAAGCATTACATACGTTTCAAGGACTACAAGAGTTAGATCCCTATCGACTGCTTTCAAGGAAGCTTTCACACCTCCGTCCTCGGCCTATATTCGTCCCACAGCTGGGCACAGGCTTTCCTCATGGAAATAAACACACGACGAGTATGGACCGTAACACCACCACGCTGGCTCAATGCGGGTTGGTGGGTAGAAACGGCTGCACTAGCTCAACGTGCCTTCAGAAGCATGGCTTTGGTCACCCATCTAAGGCCTGATAGCGAGGGAAGCTTCAATTTCGATATCGAAAGCCAAAGCGTGCTAACCACTACGCCACCGAGTATCTCTTTTGAGAGCAATTACAACATGAATGGAGGTATATTTGTGTGTGTCAGGTGTTCATAAACCGCACGAAGCGCATGGTGGTGTTGTCGAGCGACGGGCGGCTGGCGCAGTGGCGGCTGGCGCCCACGTTCGAGTCCGCCAACGACCTGCTGGCCGGCGCGCCGCTCGTCGACATGCGCGGCGCGCTCGTCAGCCTCGTCACCGCCAGGAGCGGCACGCACTACGCGCTCTCCACCTTCGAGGTACGCTGACCTTCCTCTTGTACTGTTCAGTCGGCAGACACGTCCCCAGCCTATACACGACCCACTGCGGGGCACAGGCCTTCCTCATGGAGAAACACGTGAGTGTGGGCCGTAACACCCCCACGCTGACCCGATGCGGGTTGGTGGGTAGAAACGGTTGCAATGGCGACCGGGACCGACGGCTTAACGTGCCTTCCGAAACACGGAGGAGTTCGATATCACAAAGTTTTGTTTACCCATCCAAGGCCTGACTATGACGAAGGTAGCGTGTTAACCACTACGTCATCGACAGATCCTCGTATCATCGTCAACAACACAGACAAGCATACGCCTACCTGATCCGTGACTGAGTGCAAATAAGAGAAACCAGGCGGAGGAAGATCTGATGCAGGTCCCGAGAAGACTGATCGTCTTGGAATTTCGTGTGGGAGACGTACAGCAGATCAGTAGACGTTTCTCGGCTGATATTAATGAATAGCACCTATCAGAAAATACACGTGTATACCTACCTACGTCCTATGTTACCCCTGGTCATATAACACGAGCACCACAAGGTTTGCCCGATTGATGCGAGCGTACTATCATTTAAATAGTACTCAATTAACTCCTCGAGGGTCAGCGCGAACACCGGTGCTCGCAAACAATACGATAAATTACTCAAAGGTCTAATCAATTATTCAGTTCGGTATTTACATACTGTTATGAATGTCAACCGTTATATGTATCGCGCGTCAGGGCGAGGGCGGCTACTTCGAGACCAGCGAGCCGTGGCAGGTGGTGGAGGACCCGGCGCCGGGCCCGGTGTACGGCACCCGTGTGTTCGCGAGCCGCGCCGCGCTGCGGGAGCACGTGGCCGCGCTGCCGGACCCGGCGCCGGGCCCGCCCCGCCCCGCGCTGCTGACGGGCGCCTCCCCCCGCCTGGTGCTGGTGGCGCCGGGCGGCCGCCAGCTGGCGCACCACTACCTGCCGCCGGCCATCGTCACGCACGTCCAATACTTGTAGACACACCTCTGACCTTACGGAGCTTAGGGCTTGTGCACACCACGTTTGTTTTTTACATTTTATAAGATTGCTCTTCACCTTATTGAGCCGCAGGTGCGATGAGCTCGAACTGTTTTGTCTTTACGCAACTGAAACACCGCCGGTGAAATCTGATGAAATGAGATAACTACTCGCAGAGAACGCAAACCTAAATAAAAAACACGCGGCAGCGCGCAAAGGAAATAAATGTCATGAGGCAGCAGGATCCCCTGTAGACTCAGCCCCCTCATTCTAAACTGTCGGAAACCATACGAATCACGGAATCTCCATTCCTGTCACTTTTTTATTGCAGCGAGTTAGAGTGAGACGGGACGTGACTTTGCGAATCGAATCCGTGAACCGACAGTTCAGAAAGAGGGGCGGCACCAATTTGTAAAACGCCCTGCATCATTCTTCCCCCTTCTGCATCTGGACGATTTCTGGCTGGTAATTTGGGTGTTTCTGAAATATATTAATTAAGACGCTCCACTGTAAATTGGGACCAAACGTGTATAAATTCTATAAACTTTGTTAATATTTTTATTATTAATTGATTTGATATCTTTTATTAAACTAATTTTTGTTGAGCCCTACACAATAAATATGAATAAAAATAAATTACAACTAATTGCAGACCGTACAAATGGTTTTTATTTGGTAATATCAAGAGAAACGGAACATTTTTAATATTTCTTTAAGATATTTTTATTATTATTTGTGTAAATATGGTAACCAATAAAAATAAACAATTTCAATAGGACCTACTTTATACAGGTTGAAAAATTTTTGTGGGCCCTAGAGGGTAAGTACATTAAATATTTAAAATAGCTTAATTTACATAAAGGAAACACCTTTTTGCTTAGAAAACTAAGCATGCAAGTATGATTTTTTTTAAAGAAACAACTGTATTCTTAAATTCTGTTTTGTCAAAAAAGCACACCCAAACCGGGAATCGAATGAGGAAAAAATAAAACGTTTTCATTACGTTTTAAATGTTTAAGACAAGGAAAGGTTTTGTTGGGCAAGATTAAAAAAAAAAGAGAGAATGTAGTCGTTAATTTTCAAAAAAAAGGTAGTTTCCTCTAAGTAATTTTAAATATTCAAGCTACTTCTTCTCCCGGGCCCATGAAACTTTTCCACCTGTATAGTAAATACTACGGTTTTAGAAATATTCCGAGACATGAAATTAAACCTGGTTTAAAACTACTTTGATTCTGTCTTACCGATAAATGTGACACTAGCGTTTGGCCTGGAATAACGTGGTATATGTCTATAAGAACATAACTGAGGTTACCATCAATTTAAGATTACATATATTTTTGTATTAATTGTTTAAATAAAGACTATGTTTAATGTATAAAAATATATTTTATTTACAAACCCTTACAAACTAATCAACATAGGAACCCAACTCCAATATTACATGCGAACAGACAGACATTATCACAATTACATTTTGCCATGTCATATTAAAAACATCTTGAACGGATTTAACACATAAATAATACTATAATAATTATAATTTGTTCATTCCAGAACACAGTAATATTGATATATAAGACAGAAAGTGATCAATATACCGAATTGAGGAAACAACTTAAAATTGATAGATATTTTAAAAAATATTTAGCCAATACAGCTCTAGCCATAGGCTGACGACGACAGCTCTAGATATATGTCGTGGTCGGATCGTAAAGTTATTTCATGAAGTGTTCAGCCAAACAGTGAATCGCAGTAGTCAAAGAATTTGATTCTCGTACCTGATAATTGGCACGAAAATCCAAATAGGAAAGGAAATTAATTATAATTATGTTTCTGTTTTTTTATTTGCCTTAATGTATTCGTTTTGTGGTAAATTAAAAGAATACTACCAACCCATCTCTTCCCCTTCCTCTTCTCTTAAAAGGCGACTAATGGACTTACAACTGCACAACGTCCAATAGCTTATAGCGGCGACGGGCTCACCACCTGTCCCGCTGGGTGCAGTCACTGCTTGGTGAAGCGCGGACTATGGCAGTGGACTGCTTCTGCGGTGCTTTTGCCTAGTCTCTAACCCTTAGGGGATAATAGTCGTGCTTATATGTCTGTATGTATAAAGTACGTAAATCAATTTCTTTGACCATTTACTCTGTAAGGAAATTCAATATTCATGATTTTTTTTTGGTTTTATAAAGTGGCTAATCGCTAAAGTAAGGTTTGTTTTAATTGGTCATACGAACGAAAATCTCAACCTCGAAGTCTACGATATGACTATACGTCATCGATATAATATTACATATTACATTCGCATTTTCGAGGACCTTCAAATTCGTCTAAAAAAGAGCCTATTAAATTTAAAAATGAAAAATGTAATAATTACATATTGGCTGTGATGAACACAGCATTAGGATTTGTTCCTGTATCCTGTGTATTCATATACTTTTTTCGACCCTTTTCTAGCTGGTCATATTCCTGACTCGTCATATTCCTGCTTCGTCACTGTACAGTCAAATGAAATAGCGATGCTTAATAATAATAATCATCATTATTTGTCATAACATAGGTGCAGTACATTGATTTTACAGAAACCTAAATTAGGGTTTCACTATGCTTCACCTCAAAGGCATACAATTTTTTTAAATTAAATTAATTAAGCACAATATTCTTTTTATGTCAATTATTATTTAAAAAAAAATATATGCATTTCATTATTGAAAAGTTATTTGAATTTAAATGTCAGGAATTTTTAATAAAATATAAATGCATTTCATTATGTCTTACAGAAAAATATACTAACTACACTTAATACAATTCACTTTTAGGCTGTCACACTTGTTATTTATTTCTGGGTTATCTAAAAATTCATTAATTGTATAATAACATTTTTGTATTAAGAATTACCAGGAATTTTATTATAAATGTGTATTTAATTATAAATGTCCGAACTAAGGCGGTTTTGCATTTATATTCTGAGATTTTTTATCATATTAATAAGTATGAGGATGACCAATTAAGAATATGACGTATCAACAGCAAATCATTATTGTCTTACACAAACTCGGTCTTATAGGTACATTATGAATATTTGTGACATATTTGTTAATATATATTTGTTATATTGTTTTTTCATTAATAATTGACCTTTATTTATCATGGAATAAAATTTTAACATCTGTAATTAACGAGTCCACTCATTTCAGCGTTCAAAGTATCTGATCAAAAACTGATTTCAGAAATAACTGAATAGATTAAAATCAATAGCCTGATTTGCTTACTTTATTAATAAACCCATTACTGTCGAAAATAATATTTCTTCAAACATTTTTATATTTATTCGTCTCCTTTTGATATTTCAGATGCTTTTGAAATATTCCACAGATTTTGTTTAAAATGTATGATTCTAGAATTTCTCTACACTTCCAGAAAGTGATACGTCAGCTTACTGTGATGATTGTCAGTTATATAACATACTTATGCCGACAATCAATAAAATAATTAGATTATACACATAACACATTAAATAAATAAATCTTTCAAAACTGTAAGTTACAATAAATAAGTAAATCAAATCAATAATCAATATTTCATACAGGATATAAAAAAATTATTTAAAAACTATTTTGCGTGTATTGTCTCTGGTGTGTTTCGTTTTACCTCAGCGTAAAAGAAATAGCGAAGGTTACAACATTTATACCAGTTGACTGGAATGGAATGTCTTAAACATCAAGTTCTCCATATTTATATTACATTCATAACCTCCATATGATAAATATTAGACTAGAAGAGAAGTAAGTGTTACCACGTAATTAAAAGACTTAATACAGCCTTTTCCATTGCATAATTAACTATCTAATATTTATTCTACTATTAAACAACGAATAATTTACTAAAAAAATTACTAATGGCAAGTCTTGTTTTCCAAATTAAATTTAGACGCATCCCGTTATCACCATAACCAGTAAATAAAGAATAAATAAATAAAATGTATTTTGCTCGCGAACTCACATTTCAAAAGGTTACGGGACCTACGCGATCGCCGGCGCTCGCGAACACTATGTCTCGTTTAGTGGGCGAGAGTTTTCAGCCGTGAATGACCGTTGTAAGGTGTGAGTGGTGTGTAGGTGTCAGTCTGGTGTCCGGGTGACCGTGTCCGGATGTGACCTGTCGGATGTCTTGCAGAGCCTCACGAGCGAGTCCGGGTGTCACCTGTCAGTCCAGGTAGAGCCTCACGAGCGAGTCCTCGGTGGCCGGACAGCCGGACGCCGGACACGCGCCGGTGTCCCGCAGCCGGCGGCTGATGCACACGTAGCAGAATATGTACCTGCCCACCATTACACACACTCGTCATTGGATGTATGTATTCCACAATATATAGGATGGTAAACGACAGAACAAATATATAACTTATTTCTGATAATATGTTTTTAACAGAAAATTTATCGTCACGCTGAAATTTTTTATCGGTATGATAAAGCTACAGAGTGTAACTGGTTCGATTCCCGGTTCAACCATGTTTGTACGCTAGTCTCAAGGCGTCGCTATCTCGAGAGGTTTTGGATTCGATCCCCGGTGGGGGCTAATGTTTGTGTGATGAATACAGGCATTTGTACTCCAGTCTTGAATATTTATATAAATAATATTGGGTCCTTACCTATGAAATTGGTGTTTTTATTCTGTCTTAGCAATTTGTCCGTAACTTTTAAGTTTCAGAACATTCTTATAAAATAATTGCCTCTTCTAAAAGTAGACCATATATTTAGCTCGTATTATTTAATTTGATAATTTTTTGTAAGTTTAATTGTGTTAAAATTAGACACAAAGACAATTATTTTTAACTGCCTCCCGAATACATCATTTGATTTGCATTAACATAAAAACGATGAATAATTTTTATCAAGCGTGTTCACACACATATTGCTAAAGCTTGTCTAATGATACATGCCAAATATTATTATCTCTGGATTAGTCGTTGTGAAGAAAACTGATAAAATGTTAGTATGTAAAATGCAGACATCCCCAAAATCTCTATACAAAACACCAATTTCATAGGTAAGGACCTAATATTTAAAATCTGAATATTGTATGTATTTATCAATTAAATGTATTTATCCGTCAAGCAGCAGCATTGGTTGCTTAAAATGGGGCTAGTTGATAGGTGTGAATGTCTGAAGATATTTATTATTCATTAAAAAATTACTATGAAAGCAGTTTAATTGCTTTTAAATTCAGCTAATGTCTTATTTCAGTAAAATGTTCCATCTGTAATATTTAAGGTACCCTCTGTGGCATAGCCGCAGGAGGTCCTGCATAGTCATAAACTGCTTCAAATAAACTTCAACTTAAAATTATCATATCAGAAATTAGGACTCGATTCCTTTGAATCTTAGTTTGGCGGGCTCTGCTATATGCTATAATTTTTACTGACTATGAACGGACTTTTCAATGTGACTGTACTTAATTTTTGTCATGACATAAGTATCAAATATGCACAAAGTTTTAAATGTCTACCGCCAGAGCCAAGGATGACGAGTTGTCGGTTGAACCCCGCGCACAGTAACGAACAAATAAATAAAGAATAATAAATATCTTCAGACATTCACACCTATCAACTAGCCACATTTTAAGCAACTAATGCTGCTTGTGTTACGGATACTAAATATTCAGAAAATATACAATACATATATAAACATCCAAGACTGGTGAACAAATGCCTGTATTCATCACACAAACATTCTCCCCACCGGAGTTCGAACCCAGAACCCCTTCAGATAGCAACGTCTTGAGACCGGCGTGCAGACCACAAGACCACGGAGGTCGTCAACTTCTATTGTACTTACAGTTAACATGATAAAAACTCGGTAAGTATTATTATTGCGATGTAGATATAACCTTATCAATATGTAACCACTCGTGGCGGAAAATGACTCTTAATTGAAGGAAATGAAGATTACCATCTCTAAAATATGTATCTATATTTTTGTACTCGAGTGTACATGCTTTTAAATCAAATCAAAAAGAACTTTATTTCATAGGGCAAACTGTGCCCTTAAAATCGTCAAAAATTTACATTTTAACTAATTATTTTAACAATATGAATAATATTGGGTCCTTACCTATGAAATTGGTGTTTTTTTTCTCTCTTAGTATTTTGTCTGTAACTATTAAGATTCAGAGTATTCCTAAAAAATAATTACCTCGCCTAAAAATAGACTATATTTTTGAGCTCTTTTGATTTGTTTTGATAATTTGTTGTAAGTTTAATTGTGTTAAAATTGGACACGGAGACAACTCTTTTTAAGTGCCTCCCGAATACATCATTTTATTTGCATTCACTTAAAAACGATAATTAATTTTTATGAAGTGTGATATTACACGTATATAACTAAAGCTTGTATAATGATAGATGCCAAATATTATTATCATAGGATTCGTCGTTGTGAAGAAAACTGAAAAAAATTTAATATGGAAAATGCAGAATTCCCCAAAATCTCCATACAAAACACCAATTTCATAGGTAAGGACCTAATATAATCATTAGAGGTATAATGTTAATGTTCATTACCGCAAGCGCTTGTAGCAAGTACAACCACAGCGCTTTGACTGTGGTTGTAATCGATACGAGCGGCCGGATTCCGAGAGTAAGGCTTTTCATGAGAAGAATCCGGTAAGAAACTCATGAGCCACTCTATTTTTTTTAAAGCCAATCATAATAATTAGCCAATACAGCCAACCATAACATTAGCCTTAGGAGACCGATCGCCCTCATACAATATACTTATACGACTCACCCGGAGACCGGCAGCGCGGTGGGTATCTTCCAGGTCCTCAGACAGATGGGGCATTTGTTCTGCCATCGCTCGTCACGTTCATCTTTCTAAACGGTAACAAATTTTCATTAGTCGCAGTTCTTTTCTGTACGGATTGAGATTTGCCGGTTACATTGAGTTCAATAATAGTTCAGTAGGTTTTTGCGAAGGTAGTATGAATATCTCGGACTGAAGCCGTTTTTTTAGAGAGACACGTTGAACTTGTTTAGTAAATGAGAGGAACAGAGTTAGCTAATATTAATAAATTAATTCATTAGCATGTTTAGCATTTAGCATGCTATCGCTATGCTAATTACTAATAATATCCGATTATTAGTTTTAAAATGTTTAGCTAACGAGAACTGTTGACTCGGTGATAATCGCGTTAATTCGATTCCGCATTCACGACACTAGCACACGCACGCGCGGCGTGAAACAGCGTACTCGCTTTATTTCATAAGTTAGCAGCAGAACGCAACTATACGTATTCGCGCAATAAATAAAATTTAGCATTTATAATTTTTAGCAGCTATTATTATTTCAAAGGAGTAAGGGGAGAACGGAGTATAACATCTTTCCGACCCAATTGTCATCCTCACCTGCCCGCGTTAGTGGTTCTTTTCAGAATAGCTAGCGTCGGAGGTCGCTAAATTCTCCCTAAAAGGTCTGGTGCAGAAAGCAAGGGGAAACCACAGCACTACTTTCCCAAGAAATCTAGCATGAAATGAGTACACAGAGAGATGATATGGCATGCGATCCGGCCACCATCCGGCCCCGCGTCGATTCCAGGTCGTGTGGTGTGAATTATGCTACTGGCCACGCTGTGGCGGCCCGCCAGGCTCAGAGTGGACAACATGCTACTGGTGACGGCACTATGCCTTTAAAAAATCGATCACTGAGGAAGATGATTGCGCTTGCAACGTGGAATGTGGAATGTCCGTGGCATGATAACAGTCGTGAAGAAGGAATCGATTGACAAAGAGCAGCTAGCTTACAAACTAAATATTCTAGGCCTTAGCGAAACTCACATGAGTGGTGCAGGGTTTTATAAAACGAGCAGAGGGCATACTGTGTACTTTTCTGGTCCTGATAATAGTAGCAAAGGCGTTGCAATATCTGTTACACCCGAGATCGATGTGTTCTGGGATATAATCCCATCAGCGACCGTATAATAACTCTGAAGCTCAACACCAAGCCATGTCGTATGAACGTTGTTTACGTATATGCGCCTACAAGCAATGGTATTGCTAATGAGGTGGAAATTGAAGCATTCTATCAGCAGTTAGATGACACTTTCAACTCGTTGCCTAAGAGAGAAGTGAATATCTTGATAGGAGACCTTAATGCCAAAGTTGGATGCACGGAGTACGATGACGATCTGAGAGATGTTGTTGGTCGGTTTGGGCTAGGCGTCCGGAATGACAGAGGAGACCGATGGCTACAATTCTGTGTGGCGAACTTTCTGTCCATAATGAACACCTGGATCCAACATCATTCTCGACGACTTTATAAGTGGACATCGCCAGAAGACCGCATCAGAAACTAAATCGACTACATTGCAGTTCCGAAAAGATGGAGATCAAGCGTCCCACCAGCGCAGCAGCTGCACGAAGCAGGCGCCGTACTCCACGTAATCTAACAGTAGCAAGTACCTGTGGCGGCGGGGGGGCGGGCAGCGGGCGGGGGGCGGGGGGCCGCGCGTCCCACCAGCGCAGCAGCTGCACGAAGCAGGCGCCGTACTCCACGTAATCTAACAGTAGCAAGTACCTGTGGCGGCGGGGGGGCGGGCAGCGGGCGGGGGGCGGGGGGCCGCGCGTCCCACCAGCGCAGCAGCTGCACGAAGCAGGCGCCGTACTCCACGTAATCTAACAGTAGCAAGTACCTGTGGCGGCGGGGGGGCGGGCAGCGGGCGGGGGGCGGGGGGCCGCGCGTCCCACCAGCGCAGCAGCTGCACGAAGCAGGCGCCGTACTCCACGTAATCTAACAGTAGCAAGTACCTGTGGCGGCGGGGGGGCGGGCAGCGGGCGGGGGGCGGGGGGCCGCGCGTCCCACCAGCGCAGCAGCTGCACGAAGCAGGCGCCGTACTCCACGTAATCTAACAGTAGCAAGTACCTGTGGCGGCGGGGGGGCGGGCAGCGGGCGGGGGGCGGGGGGCCGCGCGTCCCACCAGCGCAGCAGCTGCACGAAGAAGGCGCCGTACTCCACGGCCCGCAGGAATGTACTCAGCACCAGCGGGGCGCACGCTGCGGCGACCCTGGGAAGGTGGCAACACAGTATATTAAGAGGCGGCTGCCAAAATACATGCATACATAAAATCACGACTATTATCCCCTAAGGGTTAGACAGAGACTAGGCAAAAGCCCCGCAAAAGCAATCCACTGCCATAGTCCGCGCTTCACCAGCAGTGACTGCACTCAGCGTGACAGGTGGTGAGCCCGCCGTCGTTTTAAGCTATTGGTTGTTGTGCAATTCCAAGTCCATTAGTCGCCTTTTACGACACCCAAGGGAAGATATGAGTTTGTAGTATTCTTTTAATAGCCAAAATAGAGGCAATTTTAAATCTATTTCCCCATGTTTATTTACAGCACATATACATTTTTTATGAATTTTCATACTTTTGTCTCGGTCGGAGTAAAAAAAATATTAAAAACAAACTTTTGTAGCAGACTTTTGTTCGAGTTTCAACTGAAAGAGTACTTTATGTATATGCGTCATTATGACAGTTACATGAATAAAATTCCTACCATGATATCAAGGAGATAAATATCTAGGTCGGCATTGAGCAAAATTGCAATTCGCTGTTTATTAATAGAAAAATAAGTAAAAAATTTTGAAACTTCAGATTTGAAAGATTTTTGAGTGTGTAAGTGCGTGGAGCGCTTGTGTATATAGTGAGTTACCCGAGGCGTCCCGTCGCCAAGGTCCGCATCACGTCGGCCCAGGAGGGCCCGTCGGGGCGGGCGGGCGCGTCCCGCAGCGTCAGCCGCAGCAGCGCCAGCCCCGGGGAGGGCGCGCCGCCCCCGCGCAGGTAGCGCGACGTCTGGACGACGCGGGCCGCGCAGTACGCCAGGTGTGCGACTGCGTACACGCGGATGGCGGCCGCCCGACACCGGTCGGGAGCGCTCTGGAAATCACATTATAGTAGGTCTTCACCTATGAAATTGCCGTTTTTAATGGAGATTTTGGGGAAGTCTGCATTTTCCATACTAACAATTTTTCAGATTTCTGACAAATCCAGAGATAATAATTTTTGGCATGTATCATTAGACGAGCTTTAGCAATATGTGCGATATCACTCTTCATAAAAATTATTTATCGTTTTTAAGTGAATGCAAATCGAATGGTTCGGGAGGCACTTAAAAGTTGTCTTTGTTTCTAATTTTAACACAATTAAACTTACAAAAAATCATCAAAACGAATAAAAAGAGCTCAAACGGCAATTTCATAAGTAAAGACCTATTACTCACAATCTTATCGTCTATTCGAGTTCGCTATTGACGCACGGAGTCAATGTGAAATAATTTATTCAGTTTCGATAGTTACATACTCTTATGAATGTGAATTATGTCAACCGTTCACTAGCTCGAGGAGGCCTTGCTGGTGAAAAACGGGCAAGAAACTCAGCGAGTTGTTTCCTCCCTTTCATCCTCAGCCTATACACACGTCCCACTGCTGGGCACGAGTCTTCCGCGTGGAGGAACGCACGAGGAGCATGGGTAGAAACACCGTCCCCGCTGGCCCAATGTGGGTCGGTGGGTAGAAACGGTCGGAACAGCGACCGGGACCGACGGCTTAACGAACCTCCGACATCATACACAGTTACCTATGACTCACACTTATAAATATGTTAAACCGTTCGGCGGCTACCGGGAGGCATTATAGGCTACTCAAGAAGATACCCAGCTTAAGAATTTAATGAATCACCTTCCCCAGCCTGCCGTCCTCCTGCCTCTCGCGCCACTGCTGCACCAGCGCCTCCGCCTTGTCCCGCAAGTACGGCGCCAGCACCAGCAGCGCCAGCGACCCTCGCTCCAGCGGCCGCGGCAGGCGGTGGTGCTCCACGCTGAACTCCTCGCTCGCGGCCAGCGGCACGCGAAGCAACCCGTAGAAGCTCTCCGAGAATGACGCCGCTGCAGAGACGTATACGTATACAGAGTGATTTTGGAAGACATTTTGTTGACAAAAGTACAGTGTGCTGCTTTATATTGAACTTACACCAATCACAATGCAAGAGAAGAAATACTTGATGACCTCCATGATCAAGTGGTCTGGGCTAACGTTTGTGTGATGAATACAGGCATTTGATCACCAATCTTAAATGTATATATATATAATACATGTATTGTAAATTTACATGTATATAATACATGTATTGTAAATTTTCTGAACATTTATATGTATTTATCTATTAAACATATTTATCCATCATCTAGTATCTGTAACTCAAGCAGCATAAGTTGCTTATAATGGGGCTAGTTAATAGGTGTGAATGTCTGAAGATATTTATTTATTTTAATCATTTTGGAATAAACAAATCTAAGCATCTTAAAATAAATCTTTCATTAAAAATTCAAGACATATTAAAGAAAATAAATTCTTGATAATGATTAAAATATTCTATGAAAACAATATTCGTTCTTATAATATCATAAATAAAATAATAGTTTTAAAACATTTACCATAATGTTTCAGGTAATAATATTGTAGACATAAGTCAAACAACAGGTAGAGCTCATCAAACCACTGCAGGCACCAACCACAGCGCTTCGGGTGTGTATCCACCAAGTACTGGAATAATTCAATGAAAAAGAAACACTTTATTCAACTCAATGTACTGCAAACAATTATATTGCGAAATTAACACACAAGCTTATTGCTTCTACAACTATACAGTATGGCCCGTAAGTGGGTTCCCCTTGTAACAAATGCCTTTATAAGATTAATGAACAATACTAATAATTCAGATTGTAACTTACTTAAATTCTTTCTACAAAACGAGACACAATAGAAAAGTCTATTTTTTGTGAAATTAGCAGTTCTTGGACTTTAAGAGGTTCAGTGTCCTATTAATTACATTGGGTTAGGGCCTAAACAAAGGAGGGAAACTTGTATTGCATGCATGTAATTAGTTGCTAGCATTCAATTGAAGTATGCAGAAATGGTTTATTCTCTTAATTAAAATTAAACCTCCTAATTGTTTTATAGTTTCAACTATGATACTTACACACCAAATCTTAACCTAAATGATGAAAGCAGTTTAAGGTCTTTGGGAATTGTGTAAAATTTTTAACAAAACTTTATTTTTCTCTCAGCCATAGTATAGTTTATCTATATCTGAATAAAAAGTTTAAAGACTGATATGATAACAACTGGAAACAATAAGTAAGTCAATAAAATAGGTCCCAAATAATCTTCGGATTTATAAACATTTTATTTCTTAAAGAGTGTGATATAACTGTTTAACACATAATCACCTCGATAAGCTTCTTGAGAGCAGGTTTTACTGTGGAGCCGAGAGCTTCATGTGCGCTAACTTGAAATATCGAAGGGTTACCCTGCAACGTTCGCGTCAAATGCGCTGCGTAGACCGCCATAGTAAAGGATTAACGCGGCAATAAGAAAACACTCTTATTTCTCTTACTTTTTATGTAAACTATTTGCGTAACAAGTATTTTTTACAATTATTCTTTTTACACAATTCACTCACAAACTCAAAGGTTGCAAACTCAGCATAGATAAAAAACCTTCAGAGTCCCTCTGTCACTTTGACGTATATGTGTGTTTTTAAGGCAAAGGAGTTTCGATATATTTCACTATCACAACTTATAGATACATCTACCTGGAAAATAAAGATCAACTCTGAGGGATTCAGAAATTTTCTTGTTATTGTAACACTAACAATACTTTTTAAAAATATATAAAATTTTACCGTATCGTATTTTTTTCATTATATTTGTACTTAATGTTAATTCATCCATTCTTATGCTAGTGCATTAGAATAACAGCATCTAAAATTAAATTTAATTAAATGAAATGAAAATAAAATTACATGACAAAATAAGTGACAGTAACTGTTGCCTCAGAAAATTAGTTCTATCTAAATTTTCTGCAATATGGCGAGGTCACAGATTACATAAAGCATAGAATTTAAGACATAAATGTTTACGCGACATTTTTTATATTCCTAGTCAGGCAATAATATTATAAGGTTTATCTTTACAATAAAAAATATGCATTACTGTAAGCCTGAAGTACACCAAGGATATTAACATCTTTTGAATACAATAGTTAGTCCTAGTTAATCACGGTTTAAAGAAACTAATTTTCTGTTATACTTACGTCAAGTACCTACAGAAACGCATTAGATAGGTACGTCCATATATTTTACATCAATGGGTAGGTCAACGTTTCATTATCTCGCTTCACTTCGCAAACAATAGACGTTTCTATTTTCTCGTTTTCTGACCGTTGACTAGTTGAATCAGACATGTTAGTTAAACCTTTATTAACCGACTTCAAGAAAAGGAGGAGGTTCTCAATTCGACTGTATGTTTTTTTTTGTAATAGGAAAGCAACAATGAAAATCCAATAAAATACAGAATTTATTAAAATAATTTATTAGTTAGGTACACTGTACAGCGTCCCGCCACACAACGACGTAGCACCTGCGCCCGAGCGGCCTTAACCTATGACTGTGCACTATATACTAACACAATATTCATCAAGCTGTTCCAATTACATCTCTGGGTTGTTTGGCGTCCATCGCCGGCTAACGAAGCTTGAACTAGCCTTATTGTAGTTAACACTCCAGTGTTACAAGCGAATATAAGTATATCAAGCATCCAACAGTTAAGCCGTAAGCTGTTTGTCCCCTTTGCCAATTATGTAGAATAAAAAATTGCTTTGATAATTTTTTTTATCGTAGTAGGCAAATCAGCCTCTACAGACAGACTTACGCACTTGGTAAGTGGCCACGAATAACTGATTACGAATTCGCTTCTATTGTTCCTATCAAAATCACAGGCATCGAGCTCCGTGAGCCAGCTATCAAATGGACACTGTATATAAACAATGTCGATTTTAAATTAAGTATCTGCGTTGTTTTAAAATTAATACAGATATGAGAATCCCGAATAACGTGAATATTTCGGGTAGTAATCAAAAGTAATGTTTTTACAAACAAGTTCTGATTTTTGTCGGTAGAGGGCGCTCATTTAAATTTTATGAACATACTAAGATTCCGTAATGAATAAATTACAAGAGATTACTATAGCGACGTATGTAGCCTCTCCCGTATTCGGCATTAACCGTTTATTTCCCGATACTTGTACAAACATTGATCTTTTAACTAAGTACCAGAAAATAATTAGACTGTATTCTATTCAACTAAACAATGTAATAAACGTGATTTAAAAACAAAGGATTCAATTTCTCATTATTTAGTGAATGTGTGAGTTACACGTACAGTCACGTTTGACAGGTGATTTACTGTCAAAATTGTGTACTTATTTTTTAAATGTATTTCAAAAAGGGTACATGTTAATGTATACCATAAGTGTTTTCCCTATCTATACCTATGCTATGTAAAGTCAACAACTCAATGGACTACACCGAACGGTCCAAATTCTTTAATATGTTTTCAACCTTATTTCACTAGATATAAGGCGCTGAAATAACTGGAAATTTTACAGTTTGCGGTAGACAACCTCAGTAACCTTTTAGATTATCAACCTTACTACATAAGACATAAGCTTCAAAATAACATAGTATACATTGTTAGGTTAAATAAAAAACAGTGATAAATCAATTCTGTGCCTCTCGCAATAGCTACTATTATCAAACAATTGAATTCAGCTAATAACTTAACAACTAAATCAATACAATACGAGAACATTTGGTCCTTATTATTACTTATAAAATACAATTATTCATTTACTTGGCTTGACCAATCTGAACATAGGCACAATGGGGATATGAATAACTACTTTATTATTACCAATCACAGGTTAAGCATTAATTCAATGCAAGTTAATTTGTATTATACTACTCCAAATGTGTATTTTTTTTGCCAACAGCGTAAAGAAGGTTAGAAAAGATATTTTTTTTACGTATTTTATAATGTCATAGTCATAATGCATGTATCCACTTGGGGTAAGCAGAAGTTACCACCAATATACTACTGGTACAAATTGTATAGCAAAAGGCTTGCTCCCTGTTACTTGGGGACTTGAAGATATCAGGAAAAACGTGGGTGACAACACCTCTGCCACCACGAAGGGATACTGTCATGATGATGTTATGAGATTTAGCGTCGGTCTCCCCCGCCACTAACCAACAGATAAATTCCAAAATGAAACAGAATTCGTATGCAATTATCTGTCTGTATTTTAGCCACAGGTGGAGTAAATAGTACATAAATAATCCAAAACATATTGTCTATTTATTACTAATACTACAAGTCCCTACGTTCAGAAAGCCAGCCGCCTTTCAACAGTCCCTCGGACATAACAATAATGACTCACGATATCTATGGCTTACCAACTCTAGGAACAATTTGGTATTGTCTATGCGCGGGTTACATAGCGGAAACGTTCCAACACTATCAAAGTAACCGTAATACATATGTTACCTAATTAAGTGACATTTAAGTAATAAAAGTAAGTAATACCGAAAATATTTTTTTGTGTGTACACATTTCTACTAATTAAAATAAGTTAGCATGCCATAACAAGTTCCTTTTCCTTACACAGGCAAAGGAATTTCATTAAAAACTTAAAAGTATTTCTTGCCAGAATTAAAAATCCCAAATTTAAATAAGTTTGCAACATTCCCAGGTCCCTGTATCACCGATGTTGCCAGACCCGCACCGACGGACAATAACAAAATATAATTAAACAGCTCAAATGGAATTCTAATGATTGAGCAAACACTACACATTAAAAATGCATCGTTATATTGGTTAAGCACTCTGTTCTATACTGCTATGTTAAAAAATGTTTTAAAATTGCTAATTAAGCGTCATTATAAAAATATCTGTGTAAATATGTAAAATATGACATTTCTACAATTATATTACTAAAACTATTAAATATAATCAACTGCTTTCAGTCAATAAAATTACTATTATAAAACACAGATTTTAAGGCAATTTTTACTGGTATCAAATATAAAAAAGCGAAAATATGTTATAAAGAAGTAACAAAGCTGATCCAACAAATGCTTAAAAAAAGTTAATTACAAAAGTTATTAATATTACGTTAATAAAAAGGAGAAGCCAAATCAATATACGTATACAATTTTAGTGAAAGTATACATAGTAAGTACTTGTATAAGTAAATAACATTTTATATAAACACGTATTGGTCTAGCACGTCACCATTTTACGGATTTTAAAGTGTTAATAGCACATTTAAATTTACTCTTGTTACTATATTTATTAGTACACTCACTGTGTTCCTATAGCTATGCCTACAGTCAACCCTATTATATCGTAATCAGAAAAAAATATTGTTTTCCACTCGCATTGATCCCACCAACTCCAGCAGAGCTCGGTGCCGCACTGATTAAGCTACCTTCGGTGGTCGATCCTTAGATGGGTGACCAAAACTTTGTGATTCTCCGTGCTTCAGAAGGCACGTTAAGCCGTTGTTCCCGTTGGGCTTATTTATTTCAGATTTATTGCCCCTTTCTTACAAGGATGCATAATTATAAAAATATTTAATATAATTTTATTATTCATGTATGTAATAGATGATGGCTTTGTACGGACCACGGCGGGTTTATAATGTATAAGTGGTGCTACTTATTTCGCATAAAACAAGTTTAAAGTAAACAATTTAGTACTGTTAATATAAAATATAATACTTGATACTCAAATAAGCGATAAGAAGCGTGTAAGTAAGCAAATAGTGCTATAAAGTTAAGTACGAAATATAAGTAAGAATAATAAGTATAAATATGGCAACATTTTTGATTCAATTAAAAACATAATTTGTTAGTAATATTTCATTTAAGTAAAATCAATTGACATATAATTGTTGCGTGATATGACAGTAAGATTTCGTAGGGGAGCGATAATGATAGTGTGGTCATAAGTAATATTTGTCAAACTTTAAGTTTCGACACTTGTTTCATTTCTTGCATTACATAATAGTAATTTCTCAAAACATCCCTCATCAACACCAACATACACAATCCATAATTCAATAACATTTGACCGCACTTTGACAGCTTCTAGGAGTTGCTATAGTAAAAAAAAATTGTAGTTTTTGTTAAAGTTATAAAATATAAAGATTCTGTGATTCTTGCCAGCACCACACTAAATATGTATAATGTCAAGTTATAAAATGCATACGTGCCGGCGCCGACGCAGCGATAAGATTACAATCCTCTTTGATATTTCGTATGTTCAAGTTACAGTTGTCTGAAATAGAAACAATCTTATTAGAATTATATTTCTTTAGTTAAATAGATTTAAGGCTTAGTTCGCTTTGGATTTCAATTGAAAACAAAGCTACCTTCGCCATGGTCAGGCTATGTATGGGTGATCAAAACTGTGTGATCTGTGTGTGTGTGTGTGTGTGTGTGTGTGTGTGTGTGTGTGTGTGTGTGTGTGTGTGTGTGTGTGTGTGTGCGTCGGTACGTACCGCTAGTGCGCGGCGTTGTTGTACTGCGGGCGGCCGGCCAGCTCCAGCAAGTACCGGTCGGGGTGCTCTATGTGTGTGTGTGTGTGTGTGTGTGTGTCAGTACGTACCGCTAGTACGCGGCGTTGTTGTACTGCGGGCGGCCGGCCAGCTCCAGCAAGTACCGGTCGGGGTGCTCTATGTGTGTGTGTGTGTGTGTGTGTGTGTGTGTGTGTCAGTACGTACCGCTAGTGCGCGGCGTTGTTGTACTGCGGGCGGCCGGCCAGCTCCAGCAAGTACCGGTCGGGGTGCTCTATGAGTGTGTGTGTGTGTGTGTGTGTGTGTGTGTGTGTGTCAGTACGTACCGCTAGTGCGCGGCGTTGTTGTACTGCGGGCGGCCGGCCAGCTCCAGCAAGTACCGGTCGGGGTGCTCTATGTGTGTGTGTGTGTGTGTGTGTGTGTGTGTGTGCGTCAGTACGTACCGCTAGTGCGCGGCGTTGTTGTACTGCGGGCGGCCGGCCAGCTCCAGCAAGTACCGGTCGGGGTGCTCTATGTGTGTATGTGTGTGTGTGTGTATGTGTGTGTGTGTGTGTGTGTGTGTGTGTGCGTCAGTACGTACCGCTAGTGCGCGGCGTTGTTGTACTGCGGGCGGCCGGCCAGCTCCAGCAAGTACCGGTCGGGGTGCTCTATGTGTGTATGTGTGTGTGTGTGTATGTGTGTGTGTGTGTGTGTGTGTGTGTGTGTGTGTGTGCGTCAGTACGTACCGCTAGTGCGCGGCGTTGTTGTACTGCGGGCGGCCGGCCAGCTCCAGCAAGTACCGGTCGGGGTGCTCTATGTGTGTGTGTGTGTGTGTGTGTGTGTGTGTGTGTGTGTGTGTGTGTGTGTCAGTACGTACCGCTAGTGCGCGGCGTTGTTGTACTGCGGGCGGCCGGCCAGCTCCAGCAAGTACCGGTCGGGGTGCTCTATGTGTGTGTGTGTGTGTGTGTGTGTGTGTGTGTGTGTGTGTCAGTACGTACCGCTAGTGCGCGGCGTTGTTGTACTGCGGGCGGCCGGCCAGCTCCAGCAAGTACCGGTCGGGGTGCTCTATGTGTGTGTGTGTGTGTGTGTGTGTGTGTGCGTCAGTACGTACCGCTAGTGCGCGGCGTTGTTGTACTGCGGGCGGCCGGCCAGCTCCAGCAAGTACCGGTCGGGGTGCTCTATGTGTGTATGTGTGTGTGTGTGTATGTGTGTGTGTGTGTGTGTGTGTGTGTGTGCGTCAGTACGTACCGCTAGTGCGCGGCGTTGTTGTACTGCGGGCGGCCGGCCAGCTCCAGCAAGTACCGGTCGGGGTGCTCTATGTGTGTATGTGTGTGTGTGTGTGTGTGTGTGTGTGTGTGTGTGTGTGTGTGTGTGTGTGCGTCAGTACGTACCGCTAGTGCGCGGCGTTGTTGTACTGCGGGCGGCCGGCCAGCTCCAGCAAGTACCGGTCGGGGTGCTCTATGTGTGTATGTGTGTGTGTGTGTATGTGTGTGTGTGTGTGTGTGTGTGTGTGTGTGTGTGCGTCAGTACGTACCGCTAGTGCGCGGCGTTGTTGTACTGCGGGCGGCCGGCCAGCTCCAGCAAGTACCGGTCGGGGTGCTCTATGTGTGTGTGTGTGTGTGTGTGTGTGTGTGTGTGTCAGTACGTACCGCTAGTGCGCGGCGTTGTTGTACTGCGGGCGGCCGGCCAGCTCCAGCAAGTACCGGTCGGGGTGCTCTATGTGTGTGTGTGTGTGTGTGTGTGTGTGTGTGTGTGTGTGTGTCAGTACGTACCGCTAGTGCGCGGCGTTGTTGTACTGCGGGCGGCCGGCCAGCTCCAGCAAGTACCGGTCGGGGTGCTCTATGTGTGTGTGTGTGTGTGTGTGTGTGTGTGCGTCAGTACGTACCGCTAGTGCGCGGCGTTGTTGTACTGCGGGCGGCCGGCCAGCTCCAGCAAGTACCGGTCGGGGTGCTCTATGTGTGTATGTGTGTGTGTGTGTATGTGTGTGTGTGTGTGTGTGTGTGTGTGTGCGTCAGTACGTACCGCTAGTGCGCGGCGTTGTTGTACTGCGGGCGGCCGGCCAGCTCCAGCAAGTACCGGTCGGGGTGCTCTATGTGTGTATGTGTGTGTGTGTGTATGTGTGTGTGTGTGTGTGTGTGTGTGTGTGTGTGCGTCAGTACGTACCGCTAGTGCGCGGCGTTGTTGTACTGCGGGCGGCCGGCCAGCTCCAGCAAGTACCGGTCGGGGTGCTCTATGTGTGTATGTGTGTGTGTGTGTATGTGTGTGTGTGTGTGTGTGTGTGTGTGTGTGTGTGTGTGTGTGCGTCAGTACGTACCGCTAGTGCGCGGCGTTGTTGTACTGCGGGCGGCCGGCCAGCTCCAGCAAGTACCGGTCGGGGTGCTCTATGTGTGTATGTGTGTGTGTGTGTATGTGTGTGTGTGTGTGTGTGTGTGTGTGTGTGTGTGCGTCAGTACGTACCGCTAGTGCGCGGCGTTGTTGTACTGCGGGCGGCCGGCCAGCTCCAGCAAGTACCGGTCGGGGTGCTCTATCCACTCCGCCGCCGACAGCTTTACCTGCATCATACACGCCTTTTCGTATCAACGGAACAAGCCTTCCTTAATGCTCAACCATGAGCAAAAAATAAAATTATTATTTCAGAACGATGTTATAATAATATTTTTTTATATAAAAAGGGGGTCAACGGGCTAAAGGGCTGACGCTCACCTGGAATCAATTGGAACTGAACCTCAATGGTCCAGTTTGATTAAATACGCTATATCACATTTGCTCGTAAAGGGTCTCTTATTTCACTAATTTCAATATCATAATCTATCACATTACGCATCACATTACATCTATATAATGTAATGTAAAACGCACAGTTTTTAAATCTTAGCAAAGAGTTTTTATGTCAGAAAGGTAGTCAACATTTTCTTAATAAAATTACCCTTGGGAGTTTCTTTTAATTCATAAACATAAACATTTAATTCTTTCATTTCATTTGCAAATTCTTCAAATTTTACAGCCTCTGCCTTCTTATAGCTCTCACCTACGGCTCGGGCTAGCAATATCGCCTCGGCTGTAATTTTCTTACCACACTTATATAATAATTAACTACTATGTGTATGATAACACCACGATGAATCACAAACAGACTGATAATAAAAAAAGAAAGTAACAATATTAACAATGATCGTTTGAAATTTGAATTTTTTATACATTTGAATAATAAAAGTCTTAAGACCATGGACGTCCATGTGCAAATAAAATGTCATTTTTGAATATGGAACGCTTTTTGTACGTGTAAAGGCTCGTTGATGGACACGCGGCGCGTCACAAGGCGCGTGAAGCGGCACCAGCAAACACACACATATAGACTGCCACTCTGTCACACACACTGTCACTGTCACACACACTGTCACTGTCACACATATAGACAGCCACTGTGTCACACACACTGTCACTGTCACACATATAGACTGCCACTGTGTCACACACACTGTCACTGTCACACATATAGACTGCCACTGTGTCACACACACTGTCACTGTCACACATATAGACTGCCACTGTGTCACACACACTGTCACTGTCACACATATAGACTGCCACTGTGTCACACACACTGTCACTGTCACACATATAGACTGCCACTGTGTCACACACACTGTCACTGTCACAAAAGCAATCAATCCTTCTTGCTTGCCGCGGCAGCACCCGCCGCGTCCGCCGCGGCATCGCTCACGCATGTGACGCTACAACTCAAACAAAAGCTTGCGACAACGCGTCTCCTTGAACGCACCAATCCCTCCTGATGGCCCGCGTCTACTTAAACGAGCCCTAAGTATCGACTGTGATGCAGTAGGTGAGTACTTTGAACTAATCTGTTGTATGAGAAACATTTTATTAATACCTACGAACTCTGCTGCTCAGATTCTATTCTTTCTATACAATGAATCATTCCCTATATGAAACTGAGTCGATCCGCATCAAAATGTTTTTTTTTTCAAAAGTTATGTACTCATTTCTATGGACAACTCACGCTTGACCAAAAAAATACTATGCAATTCTTTTTTTACAAAAAATAATAAATGGTTCCTAAGGTCGTTTCCCTGTATCTTCTAAGGTTTTGTATTTCCCCATACTGTCCCAGTTAAAAAAATACACTGTATACTAACTGTTGCCTGCGACTTCGTCCGCGTTTACTGGTTTTTTATAAAGTATCTAAGTCTTAGATGTTTCCTTATATCCCTGGTCAACATCTTTGATTCTAAGATGTTGACCAGGGATATAAGGTTTCATAATGCAAAATTTCATTGAAATCGTTCCAGCGATTTCGGAGATAAGCCCATACAAACAGATGAACAGACAGAGAAACAAAAAATTAAAAATGTTTTCCCCCTTTTTACATTCCTCTGACTTGATTTTAAGCATTTTTTTTCTATGTACAAACATTCGACCTCTACAGTTTTATTATATTATTATGTATAGATATATAGATTTAACAACCTTGTAAATTGGAATTGTAAAGCTGAAGAAAATTGATTATTGGACTACGTATGTCAAAACATTGACCATTGAGATACTATTGCCATCCCATCGTGCCATTTGTAATTAGTAGACTCAGGGTTCTGATTTATAATAAAATTCCGTTTAGTTCAGAAGTGATGAGTTGGTATCCTATTGATGGGGTCCTTATCGAGCTAGTAATCCAAGGAAGGAGTGTAGCGTGTAGTGTAGTGTAGTGTAGTGTAGTGTAGTAGCAAGTACCTGCCGCTGGCGCTCGGCCTCGCGCACCTGCCAGCGCTTCACGTCGAGCTGCGCCTCGCGCGCCACCTGGTCGCCGCAGCCCCACACCTGCACACACGCACACACACTGCGTTATGCCACAACGTGCGGTAACGTGCTCGTTATGCCACAAGTGCGGTAACGTGCTCGTTACCGCTGAGCCCACATTGAGGCTCCAACACGGTAATCAATCCATTATCATACGACGTTCTTCAACACACTTGCGACGAATATAATACTACTTTCGATTCAAAAATGGATGACAATTATGAAAGAGCATGGAAGTATGAAACTAATGTATGAAATGAGAAAATGCTTTGTTGACATAATATTATAACTTGAAATGTGCGTATTTCACTTCACTAGGGTACAAAATATTATGCAATAATGCTGTAATATTTTTATGCGCACGCTTATAGGATTTTTGTATTATGTGTCCAAAACTCCAGAAATAAAGCTCATATTACGAGCAAGTGTGTTGAAAAATATAATATTCTTCGTGTTCAAATCTTTGACAACCTTCGTGACTGAATAGTCTATACGCCAGGTTCAAAGCGTCACCATATATCGGGAGATCATGGGTTGAAGAAATCCAGGTAGATATAAATGTTTGTGTGATGAATATATTCGCCTTGTGTGTTGTCTAACTTGAATATTTTGGTGAATTTTATTGAGCTTCAGTTTACTATAAATATTCTGTGTGTATTTTCAAAACAAACTTGCTTCAATCCTGGCAGGTACAGACAACTCCGAAGGTTTGTTACCATTTTTGACAGTAAACGACTCTCGTTAGAAGAAAATAAAGATTGTGACCAATATTTACTATTATTCATTATATCGAGGAGTTCAGTGGCGTAGTGGTCAATACGCTTTGGCTTTCGATCGAAAACAAAGTTAGGTAACTAGGTAGCTTCGTTTCCGTGGATGGGTGACTAAAACTTTGTGATCGACTGTTTCTACGCACCGACCCGCATTGGGCGCAGTGGTGTCACAGTCCATACTCCTCATGTGTTTCTACATGAGGAAGGCCTGTGCTTAGCAGTGGGACGTATATAGGCTGCGGACTAAAATCGTCAGCTCTAAAATGTGTGTATACATGTTACTGTACGTCCAGTTGATCTGAATGTTGGGCAACGAAAGCGATGGATGAAAGAAAGCTGAACTCAGCAGAAATGAGAATGTTGCGATGAATGTGTGGAGTCACAAGAATGGACAAGATCAGGAATGAGTATATTAGAGGATGTTTGAAAGTAGCGCCAGTGGCAGAAACGATTAGGAGCAATGGTGTGGACATGTGATGAGGAGGGATGAATGTTACATTACAAGAAGGATGCTGAGCATGAATGTGGATGGACCTAGAATGAGAGGAAGATCAAAGAAGCGATGGATTGAATGCGTGAAGAATGATATGAGGATAAAAGAAGTGGACGCTGAGCTGACGAGTGACAGAGGAGAATGGAAGAAGAAGACATGTTGTGCCGACCACACCTAGAGGGGGAAAAGGGCAGGAAGAAGAAGGAGAAGACATGTTATTGTACGCGAATATAGCTAAGTCGTAGCCGTTGCGACGTGGGCATCGTGGCGGTGTGGTGTACCTGCACGGCGCGCAGCGTGTAGGGCACGCCGAGGAAGGTGAAGGCGTCGAAGTCCTCGTCCAGGCACAGCCGCGGCTGGCGCGGGTCGCTGCCGGCGCGCAGCCCCCGCGGGTAGCCGCGGATGGACAGGTTCAGGTACACCATCTTGGCGGCGCGCTCCACCAGCGAGAACCTGCCGCCAACACCGACACACTTGCTGCGCTCTGGGCTACTACTACTACACGCCGCCGGCTGCTCATCGGGCGCTCGACATTATATTAGGTCCTTACTATGAAATTGGCGTTTTGTATGGAGATTTTGGGGAATTCTGCATTTTCCATACTAACATTTTTTCAGTTTTCTTCACAACGACAAATCCAGAGATAATAACATTTGGCATCTATTATTAGACGAGCTTCAATAATATGTGTAATATCACACTTCTTAAAAATTATTTATCGTTTTAAGTGAATGCAAATAGAATGATGTTTTCGGGAGGCACTTAAAAGGAGTCGTCTCCGTGTCCAATTTTAACACAATTAAACATACAACAAATTATCAAAACATATCAAAAGAGCTCAAAAATATAGTCTATTTTTAGACGAGGTAATTATTTTTTAGGAATACTCTGAGTCTTAATAGTTACAGACAAAATACTAGGAGAGAAAAAAAAACACCAATTTCATAGGTAAGGACCCAATATATTCAAAATCGTTTATTTGTTTAAGATGCGTCTTAGCGCATGCTTATGAACGTCAGAAGCGTTTTAAGAAATTTCGTGAAATCGATAGACTACGCCATCCGTTCACAGAACTACCGGGAGGCCTTGTTCTAGGAAAAACGGGCGAGAACCTCAGCGAGTTTCTATCCTCCCTTTACCTCGACGATATAGATTTTTTTTTTTTTTTCAATATTACACGCGCCAAACTGTAAGGACAATTTATTGGCTGGCAATTTTTTTTTTTATTGTTTTTTTTTATTTATTTATTGGCATAATCTACAACGTCATTGAAGTTTCAAAAGTAAAAAAAAAAAATATCTGATCTATATATTCTGCAACTTAACACATTTTCCATAACAAATATAGGTAGTCTAAAATATAACATAAAGAAAATAAAATTAAGGTTCTGTTGATTAATTGAAGAAAGTGTAAAAAGTAGTATATACAAAACCACGACATACACTCAATAGATATCTTCACCACTTGCCGTACCATACAGTCCCAAAGAAAAAACACTATTTCTACAAATCAGACGAGCATGAGTTTGACCAGACACCGACACCGACCTGTGTACCATGACACATGAATCAGCCATCGCTTCGCTCAACCATATTTTAGGGTCCGGGTTCGATTCCCGTGAGGGAAAAGTATTTCTGCTCGGTTTGGTTGTAGATAGAGCAATTGAGCCTGCCTGGCTAGCTACCACCGTCTTACCGAAATTTCTCGCCATAATAACAATGTTTTATATATTTGTTATATTCCAGCAATCAGAGGTAAGATAGCCAGTTCCTCAGTTGTTGAGGATTACAGGTGAAGCTCGCCTCCACCTTGGGCCTTATCGTCACTTACTATCAGGTGAAATGAAGGCAGAGAGCTTACTTGAAAAAAAAAACTCCATAAGTACATAGCATATCAACGCCTCTATCCCCAAAGGGGTAGAGTGGGGGGGGGGAGATGTTTAAGTCCCCATTAGATAATACAAAACAAGCTTGCAGTGCGAGCATAGAACTTCGACAGTCGCCATATTTGATCATCAAAAGCATCCGCCCTAATCACAGTGCCTTAGGTTATCTGTAAAAATTCATCGAAGTTTTCGACAATTGTCGATCTTAGACGTAAAATTTGGCTTATCGAAAGTTCTATGCTCATAGCGCTATTGCGATAATCGAGCAAGCGATACGTAAACATAAACTGGTTTATAAGGCGCTGGTAAAGTCAGCGTCAAATGGTGAAACTCAGGGTTTTGACATAAATACACGCTAAGAAAAATTCAATAAACACTGAATATTTCTTTTGCTGTCATTAACTCTATCGTTCACGGACCAACATACGAAAGAAGGTGAAACCATGCCTGCTCTGTTCACTCGAAGATCGCTTGTAAGGTAACATATTAAAATAAGTAGGTATAATGTAAACCAAATTAGATGTGTAATAATAATAAATGGTTTGATGTCCCTTGTGACGGCGATTGAGAGACCGACAATCTGACGACGGTCGCGGACAGTAGCTAGATGCGGGCCAAGCTGTGTTGATTTTGATGGATATATATGGAAACGCCCATGTTCAGCAGTGGGCGGGCGGGTTTCTGGGCTAAGGCTGGTGACTCACGTGGGGTAGACCTGCAGCAGGGCGGCGTCGGGCCCGCCCCAGTACTGGTGGGCTAAGGCTGGTGACTCACGTGGGGTAGACCTGCAGCAGGGCGGCGTCGGGCCCGCCCCAGTACTGGTGGGCTAAGGCTGGTGACTCACGTGGGGTAGACCTGCAGCAGGGCGGCGTCGGGCCCGCCCCAGTACTGGTGGGCTAAGGCTGGTGACTCACGTGGGGTAGACCTGCAGCAGGGCGGCGTCGGGCCCGCCCCAGTACTGGTGGGCTAAGGCTGGTGACTCACGTGGGGTAGACCTGCAGCAGGGCGGCGTCGGGCCCGCCCCAGTACTGGTGGGCTAAGGCTGGTGACTCACGTGGGGTAGACCTGCAGCAGGGCGGCGTCGGGCCCGCCCCAGTACTGGTGTGACTCCCGCCACTCGCATGGACAAAGCAGCGCCGCCGTCACCTCCGTCGCCTCGAACAGCACTATTGTGGGACCTCTGCAACGAGGACACACTGTCTTCTTTACCTTTATCTACACTCATGTGATAATGTTACAATTATGAACTCACACTCCAACTCATAATGACGAACTTTTTAACACAGATGATAAGAACGAAAATTTAAAAATGGAAACTGTAACATAATGACTGTTATGCAACTGGTTGGACTCATTATGCAACACTTATTTTTCTTAAAAACGCACAAAACTATGGCAAATGTTTTCTAGACGGTCAACAACAAATTAAATAAATTAAATTTTGTTTTATTTCATTGAATAATGAGCGTAGATAAAGTAGTGTATGAAACTGCACATAACTCGGTATAAAAACTCTCGCGTGAAACCACGCTCGCGTTTTAATAACCTATATTTGACGACCTCCGTGGTCGAGTGGTCTGTATGCCGGTCACAAGGCGTCGCCATCTCGAGAGGTTCTGGGTTCGATCCCCAGTGGGGGCAAATGTTTGGGTGATGAATTTCCAGGCATTTGTTCTTCAGTCTTGGATGTTTATATATATTTAGGATATTTATATGTATTTATCTATTAAATATATTTATCCGTCATCTAGTGTCCGTAACACAAGCAGCATTAGTTGCTTAAAATGGGGCTAGTTGATAGGTGTGAATGTTTGAAGATATTTATATATTATTTATTTGTTTATATTATGTGACAGTTACATAAACTTCCATTACATTTGCGACTACAAAACAACATCGTAAATAATTTTAGAAAGAAAGAACAATCTCCCTACTTCTGCTGCTGTAGAGCGGTGTAGTGTAGTGTAGTGTAGTGTAGTGTACCTGTAGCTGGTGGCGTGGTGCATGAACCGGTTGGCTCCCGAGCCGTGCTCCCTGCTGCTGTAGAGCGGCGTCCAGTGTGACGGCACAGCACACACTAGCCTGGCGAGCCACGCCGCTGATGCTAGCACACCTACAAATAACAACGAATCATTATCCAACTGTTCGAGGTAATGTGTAATGATAAGTAGTATAAAAACAGAAGAGTCGGCAGTTCGCCCGGCTACTTCCTCCAGGTGGAGTCAGTCGGACCAGGTTTGAAAAGCTCCAAGATTGCACCGATCACCGTGTATCATCCATGTCTCTTACATCCCTTTAAGGTGAGAGGCGCTCGGCGAGCTGTCACCGACGAGATCGTGGGTGTTTCCGTAAAATGTCCCACGGCCTCGTCTGGTGCCGAGACGTCTGGTGCGGCCAGGGCCGGCGCAGTACCTTGCGGCGGCGGCGTGGGCCGGCTGTAGAGCGGCGGGCCGGCGGCGGCCAGCAGCCAGGCCAGGGACAGCGGCAGGGGGTGCGCGGGCGCGTGCTCCAGCAGCCGCGGCCAGGGCCGGCGCAGTACCTTGCGGCGGCGGCGTGGGCCGGCTGTAGAGCGGCGGGCCGGCGGCGGCCAGCAGCCAGGCCAGGGACAGCGGCAGGGGGTGCGCGGGCGCGTGCTCCAGCAGCCGCGGCCAGGGCCGGCGCAGTACCTTGCGGCGGCGGCGTGGGCCGGCTGTAGAGCGGCGGGCCGGCGGCGGCCAGCAGCCAGGCCAGGGACAGCGGCAGGGGGTGCGCGGGCGCGTGCTCCAGCAGCCGCGGCCAGGGCCGGCGCAGTACCTTGCGGCGGCGGCGTGGGCCGGCTGTAGAGCGGCGGGCCGGCGGCGGCCAGCAGCCAGGCCAGGGACAGCGGCAGGGGGTGCGCGGGCGCGTGCTCCAGCAGCCGCGGCCAGGGCCGGCGCAGTACCTTGCGGCGGCGGCGTGGGCCGGCTGTAGAGCGGCGGGCCGGCGGCGGCCAGCAGCCAGGCCAGGGACAGCGGCAGGGGGTGCGCGGGCGCGTGCTCCAGCAGCCGCGGCCAGGGCCGGCGCAGTACCTTGCGGCGGCGGCGTGGGCCGGCTGTAGAGCGGCGGGCCGGCGGCGGCCAGCAGCCAGGCCAGGGACAGCGGCAGGGGGTGCGCGGGCGCGTGCTCCAGCAGCCGCGGCCAGGGCCGGCGCAGTACCTTGCGGCGGCGGCGTGGGCCGGCTGTAGAGCGGCGGGCCGGCGGCGGCCAGCAGCCAGGCCAGGGACAGCGGCAGGGGGTGCGCGGGCGCGTGCTCCAGCAGCCGCGGCCAGGGCCGGCGCAGTACCTTGCGGCGGCGGCGTGGGCCGGCTGTAGAGCGGCGGGCCGGCGGCGGCCAGCAGCCAGGCCAGGGACAGCGGCAGGGGGTGCGCGGGCGCGTGCTCCAGCAGCCGCGGCCAGGGCCGGCGCAGTACCTTGCGGCGGCGGCGTGGGCCGGCTGTAGAGCGGCGGGCCGGCGGCGGCCAGCAGCCAGGCCAGGGACAGCGGCAGGGGGTGCGCGGGCGCGTGCTCCAGCAGCCGCGGCCAGGGCCGGCGCAGTACCTTGCGGCGGCGGCGTGGGCCGGCTGTAGAGCGGCGGGCCGGCGGCGGCCAGCAGCCAGGCCAGGGACAGCGGCAGGGGGTGCGCGGGCGCGTGCTCCAGCACCGGCGTGGCCAGCTCCAGCCCTGAGCCCGGCCCCTCGTCCGCGCGCGCCGACGCCAGCTCGCGGTGCCGCGTCGCCAGCACGTGCACGCAGTACCTGCACACACGCACACACACTCACACTCACCGTCCACCGAACCGTTACTTACTAATTTACTTCCTGTCAAAGTTGCTCTCATTGATTGCAAAAAAACAGCTATTAGTACCTCACAGATTAAAGCACTTAAATTGGATCGATCAGGAGATGTGACTTTATAGATTGGGTATAATTGTCAACATACATACATACAATCATGCCTCTATTCCAGAGGGGTAGACAGAGATTGCAGATCTCCTCTTGCCACGATCCTGGCTCACATCTTTAGCTTCCCGTACTCTCATTACTTACTTCATACATGCTCTTCTGTTTGTGATGGATCTGACCCGGAACTTTTCACAACGTCGTCGACGATTTGGTCAAGGTACGTTCGTCTAGGCAGTCCACTTCAAACATTCCCATTCACATCTGCCTTATGTACCTGTCTCGCGAGTCTGCTTCCATCCATCCTATCAACATGCCCAAACCAACTAAGCATCCCTTTATCTATCTTTGTCCCTACGTCCTTTTTCACACCACACCATTCTCAACAAATAACAATAAAATCAAAACAATCATCATCATCTTTGTCAAAAAATAAGGCTTTATCCTGACAGGATCCCAAAATTTCCAGGTCACACTCTATTACCTACCGAGACAACAGCGCAATACTGTTAAAATTTTCTATGTTGCTCCTTCTTGCTTAAGTGCGGTTCCTACAAGACGTGTTCTTCTTGCATTCGCCTATGTCGTCAACTTATACAGTTACACTTCACTTCGAAGGAGAAGCGAAAAGAAAAAGAACAAGTATTATGAGTCACTGACCTGTGAACTGGGAACAGTATCCTGTGGCAGTGCTCCTCGAGCCAGCGCACCACGAACCCTATGCTGTGGCAGTCCTTCTTGTTGAAGCACCCGTTCACCACCGACGATAACGTCTTGTTGATCTGTACGAAACAATATGAATTCTTCATCAAGTTTATATGCACAGATGAAATATCACAGTCCATTTGGCTGAGTTCTCAGTTTTGTTTTTGCAAAGCAGTAGTTCTTTCACTGCCGAGTTTCGTTATTAATAGTAAAACGACGTCAATAGAGTTTGGTTTTGTTTGGATTATTTTGCAAAATTTTGACATAGCATCTCTTAATACGCCTGTCAACGTCAGTCTGGCTGAAATGATAGCGAATTTCGTTTGCAGTCGCTTGGTTATATTTTCGCGTTTAAAATCATTATAGTGAATCAAACTATTACAAGTGGTGAAAAAAAAAACAGCAATAATGCCGTATTCAAACAAAAACAAGACAGTTTATGTGTGGTATTGAATTTCTTATGTTAGTATGACAATGTTTACATGCCAAATAGTATTTAAATTTGCAGCCCTTTTTCAGGGCCAACGTTCGTTGGCCAGACTCTAACTGCGTATACTGCATCTCGAAGTTTCGCTTCTACAGTAGTTAACTGTATTGAATATAGATATGTCTCACCATCAGACAGGTCTGCGGGCCCTCGGGGTAGTGGTCCATGGAGAGCTTGTAGCTGGTGTAGAGCAGGTTGCGGAACCCGTCCGGCGTCACCATGTTGTCGTCGGTCTCGGCCCCGAACATCCTGTCAAAAGGGATTAGTAAGGCCCGTGACAAAGATGACATTTAAATTGACTCATACTCAATCGAAAACAAATCACGGAAACTTTATGGGCCCTTATTACTACAAAGCAAGAAGAAACGTGGCACTCCGATTCGAATTCATTATTGAAGAGCTGTGGATAGATCTGGCGAGATGCGGGTGCGGGTGGGATCTGCCTACTCTTTCGGGAGAAAAGGTGTAATGATAGGTGTTCCAATATCATAGGGCATTTTGCTCTAATTTTTCCCGAAAAAACTTGAAATAATTTTTCTAGGTGCGAAGATAGTAATAATTTTTTCTATTTGCTCGAGTTAATGAACGGTATATTAGTTACTTTAGAATTCGCAATCTAGATTTGATGCGCGCCATTTGGAGGATGTCGCCAAGTTTACTATCAAGGTCGTTGTAATTAATTGCAATAATATTGATAAACGCCTCGCGATGGGGATTTGACGTCATTCGTCAAAATAGCTAGCTTTGATAAAGTTCATGGCTTCAGTATAATTTTGTTAATTAATACTTTCTAAGTTTCAGATTTTGTTTATTCTCACCATCATTACCAGCTTATGCACAATTATTGTTTGGACTATAATATATCAATCAATATATCTCAATGCGGATTGGCAGAAAATGTTAATTTTATTTTTTTCAATTAATGAACAAAAATACAACAGTAGTTTTTAAAGTGCAATGGATCTCTAGATCACGATGTTTAGGCCTCTAACCTTCGCCATGTTGAGCCGTGTGGTAGAGGCTCATTAAAAGAATACTATACCAACCCATCTCTTCCCTTGGGTGACAAAAGGCGCCGGCTCACCACCTGTCACGCTGAGCTCATGTGCAGTTACTGCTTGATGAGCGCGGACTATGGCAATGGACTGCTTTTGCCGTGCTTTTGTCTCTGACTAACCCTTAGGGTATATGTATGAATCTTCGCCACGTTTGGTACGCCTATTTGATATAGCACCAAAACTTTGTGATACTTAATATAATTATATAAATTGTTAAATTCTTAAATTATAAAACATATTGACGTTTTAGGTGCCAGGTTCGGCTTATGAAATAAAGTTATTTTTGTTTGTTTGTTGTTATTTTGGTACGCTTGTCGGGCTATGGAGTGTGCATCGCTCGGAGTCCCCCTGAAGAAAGAAATTCCTACCGACGTTACCCGACGAAGAACCAATGTTACTTTTGGAACCACGTGATAATTAGTACCTAACGTAAGTGTCAATGATGGCGGCGTCATCTAGAAGGCCCAAGATGCGCTCGCAATGGTGCTTGAAGGTGGACAGCGGGATGTGCTTGTTCTTGCACTTGCCGGCGCGGTGGATGTACTTGTAGAACTGCCGCGCCAGCTCCGGGTACTTTGGGAACAGGTACTTCTGTGGATTAACGACATATTTCTTAGCCTTTCACTGGACTTAAGCTACTGGCACTGGCTGTATATGTAGTTGAAAGACCGTTGATTTTGTTTTTGAAAGGCAGCGGTAGCCGAGTTGGCACAGACGGGGCACTGCTGGGGGGGAGGCCGCGGGCCTCGCGAACGAGCAGGCGGCCACCTGTTACGTGTGTACTGGGTATTAAGTGTGGGTGTCAACATCTCTGCCTACCCATTGAGGGTAAAATATGTTATGTTATGTTGATTTCAAATCCATACAACTCCACTGAAAGCGATGGACTGATATGTTGAAATATGTAGCAACAGGGAATAATAAAATACGATTACAAATGAAACACGGTGACCCTTACAAAGGTAAGCTTTGGGGTCAAAAAAAAGTATTGCCAAAGACCACCGCTACTTGCTTTTACAAAATAAACCTTTTCCTACCGCGTTTTATAAATATCAAAGTATCAAAGCACTCACTGTGAATGATTTTTCTGTGACTCCATTAACGCCATCTTCTTTCTGAGATCGTTGGGCGAGTAGCTGGGGACAAAGATATTGTTTGTTTTATATGTTTCGCCAAGCATTTGACCAGTATCTTGCCTAATAGGAAGCTGTAAATTTTTTAGCATGTTGTAGAATTTCGTTTCCCTTTATTACTTAAGAAGGTATGTAAGTTTAAGGCAGCCGGTCCATTTACCAAATAGGGATACTCAAATACTCCGTACTCAAATAAAAATATTACTTTGATGCAAAATGGTAGTTTCTATGATAGTATTCCAAAAAAAAACCAGAATATTTTTCCAGAATTTTATCCAAATTAAATAATATTCAATAAACAAAATGTACAAATTCACTCAAAAATAACGTGATGACAAACACCAATCAGAGTGCATGACGTCACTTGTAAATTTTTATTTTAGGAAAATTCTTCCAATTCAGAGATGGTAAGGGGAAGATAACTCATACAGTCATGTTTATTTAGTGATTAATATGACATGTATCATGCTACAACTAAAATAAGACTCACCGCAAAAAATATTAGTTTTTCTTTAAAAACTTATCGAAATCAATTAATATTAGGTCCTTACCTATGAAATTGGTGTTTTGTATGGAGATTTTGGGGAATTCTGCATTTTCCATACTAATATTTTTTCAGTTTTCTTCACAACTACAAATCCAAAGATAATAATATTTGGCATCTTTAGTAATATGTGTAATATCACACTTCATAAAAATTATTTATGGTTTTTAAGTGAATGCAAATAAAATGATGTATTCGGGAGGCACTTAAAAAGAGTTGTCTCCGTGTCCAATTTTAACACAATTAAACTTATAACAAATTATCAAAACAAATCAAGAGCTCAAAAATATAGTCTATTTTTAGACGAGGTAATTATTTTTAAGGAATACTCTGCATCTTAATAGTTACAGACAAAATACTAAGAGAGAGAAAAAACACCAATTTCATAGGTAAGGACCCAATATTAAAACAAACGGTTCAGCGATGCTTGGTAACAAATGACGTAATAGCGCGGTCACGTGGTCATTTTGGAGCGAAATTCGAATGCAATTTAAAATTTTATGCATTTGAAGTATGTACGTATGTCCCGTGTTGGTCCGAGACACAAAAAGAATGTACCAACTGCTTTTCTTGCCTAGCATGTCGTAAAAATTCGGTTCTGGGTCTGTGATTGTGTAGGCGATGAGCTAGCCACTTGTTATTACTCTTTCACGATTGTTCATCTGACCAAACCCAATTTTTGTATGGCTAAATGTGGTCTTAAGAAACACAGTGCTCCTTTGACTCTGCCTACCCTTTCGGGGATTACAGGCGTGATTTTATGTAGGAATGTATGTGTGTATGAAGTATGTAAAAAAGATTCTAGGGTTTCATTAGATACTTATAAACGATTAAAAACACATAAAAAATACAAAATTTGCCTATTATGTTTTGTATTACATAACAAGTAAAGATTTGTTAAATATCTTTCAGGGTTTACTTATCATCCTCAAATAAATAATATAAAAATCTTAAGCATGTGGATTACGAACGTTTTCGTTGCGAGAACAGAAATAGCGAGACAGTGATTACTGCGTAATAACATACAAAGAAGCCTGTTAAATTCTAGCCTTCTTACAAAAAAAAAAATCCATTAGCCGATAGGCTCGTGGGTAGGTACGTATTAAATAACTTTGATTGATTATAGCACCGTGAATACATCACATTCAGTACACCTAGTGTAAGTTTTTATTGTAAAAAATACTTCTCACTTTGAGTTGCGTTAAAAAAATTCAAAAATGTAAATTTCTATGAGAAATATGATTTCAACTAGTTTCCGCTAGGGGCGCTTTTCAAGGTTCCCATACAAATTTTCATTTTAATTATTTAGTTATACTTTATTTTACATACAACATATAAATAGAAACAAAAGAGACAACTTAAGAACACTCAAATGTACAATGGGCGGCCTTATCGCTTAGAGCGATATTTTCAAGGCAACCTTAGGAAGGACAGGAAATAGATCATCAAGAAAGAAAGGCTGTAGGTAAGTCATAAATTAGATAACATAGTTGCTTACATAATAATAAAATACACAAACAAACTGAAGTACAATAATATACTTAGTCCTTACGTAAAATTGATGCATACATAAAATACAAAAAAATATATATCCAAATATACATAAAAACAAACATATATAAATACGAATACACAAACGAAATAAATAAATAAATCTAATATTACATTTATGACGTTTTGTAACGCAACACAAAGTGAAAACTTTTTTAAAAAGAAAACACTAGGGGTAGGTACTGTTCTAATACAATAAGGTTTAATAAACTTAAACAATTACGGGTGTTCAGAAATTCACAATTATCAACCAAGAAAACATCATTGAACGTCGATTGATAGGTAGGAGCACAAATCAGAATATAACTGAACATTGAACTTATAACCACCATCTTCATCGGTCTTCTAATCCTCGTCATCTGACCAGTCCATATAAGTACGTCTACTGGAGGCTGGTCTCATGAGGAGTATGAAACATAATACACGGGGACGTTCAGTAGTGGGTACAACCAGAAACCGTTTAACTAAAGAAGAAATCGAGAATACAATATTTTCGGTCCTCCGTCTACGGTCTTATTTAGCGTGATTTGTTTTGGTTTTAATAGCAAACAACTACGCCATCGAGCTGACTTAGAAACTTTAAGTCTTAATTTTAAACTACCTTTTTTAAAATGACCTACCTACTAATGACCTACTTTTTTAATGAATACCTTGCAAGTAGGTGCTGCTGCCCGCGGCTTCTTAATCAAATGCACTTGAATCCCCACTATCCTGAACCTTAATTGTTTAGGCGCCCACTCCCCCATTTTCTAAACTCCCACAACTTTTATCAAATTTGAGACAACCACACTAATCAGACACTGATTACGAATAAATAAAAACACTTAATACTGACATGTGAGTGTTATACAATAAAGTTAAAGATAAGAATTAATCTGAAGATTTAGATGAATAAAATAAACTTGGTCGTGATGAAAAACAAATGCAAACTGGGTGTAGTCTTGACAATGACATTGCGGCGTAGTTCTGATTCTGAAGCCGTTATCTGGTTCTGATTTGAGATACTCGTCTTATATCGCGACTCTGTATTAACTAATCGCCGTGATTACAATCGGGGTCCGATTGTCGATCAAACACGTGACGTAGAGGATGACGTAATGGTCCTGCCAGACTATTACTAAATTCCGTTGTTGCCCAAAATTTGACATTTGCTGAGCAAACATTCATGTTGAATCAAGAGGTACAAAAAAGTATTATATTATTATCATTTACCAGTGGAATTAATTACAGCTCGAATTGTCAGTTAGCTATCCTTACAATTGAATCAAGACTGGGAAGTATTGACATAATAAATGCATTATCCATCTAACCCAGTTCGGATCGGTGGGGAGAAAATTTAATGGCAATAAGCCACTAAGAACCAGGACCAATGGAGTGACCATTTCAAATATGAAGGGACCTCTACCCATCGACCTTTTCATTCCTATCTTCTCCTCCTGTTTTTCTTAAAATTTACCGGCATTTCCAAACAAATATTGGGTCCTTACCTATGAAATTGGTGTTTTTATTCTGTCTTAGTATTTTGTCTGTAACTATTAAGATTCAGAGTATTCCTAAATAATAATTACCTCGTCTAAAAATAGACTATATTTTTGAGCTCTTTTGATTTGTTTTGATAATTTGTTGTACGTTTAATTGTGTTAAAATTGGACACGGAGACAACTCTTTTTAAGTGCCTCCCGAATACATCATTTTATTTGCATTCACTTAAAAACGATAAATAATATTTATGAAGTGCAATATTACACATATTACTAGAGCTTGTCTAATGATACATGCCAAATATTATTATCTCTGGATTTGTCGTTGTGAAGAAAACTGATAAAATGTTAGTATGGAAAATGCAGAATTCCCATAAATCTCCATACAAAACACCAAGTTCATAGGTAAGGACCTAATATTTTTGTGTTAATCGCTTACATTGTGTTAAAATACGAGGAGACTAGCAGCTGGACCATTTACAATAAAATAAAAGTCCAAACACTTTTAACAAAATAATTACGAGTTCCTTGTCAAAAGTGTTAACATATTAAGCACATTCCTCTACTAAAGTCAGTAAAGGTAATTACTACCTTTACTGAACTGTATAAAAATAAACAAAACATAATAAAACACTATCTTTGGCACAATATAAATATTTGACATAAAACATTAATAACGTATCACGATTGATTGACTATTTAATACATCGATCAGAATTATCAAGATAGCAGTCGATAAAATTGATCCTGGATTACCGAGATTAATGACACTGCCGGACCGTGACTTTGATTATCAATCGCCCATTATAATACTTGGACAATGGTAAAACGAGGACAATGGTTTCTGATGTCCCTTTGAATATAAATTATAGTTTACGTTGCGTGATTTCGTGCGAATGTGACAAAATAGAATGAATATTCGCATGTTGGTTGGAGTGGGCTGGATCACCGAGGATAAATAAATAAATAAATAAATATCCTCAGACTTTCACACCTATCAACCAGTCCCATTTTAAGCAACTAAATGCTGCTTGTGTTACAAATACTAGATGACGGACAAATATATTTAATAGATACATATAATTATTATATGATTATTCAGAATATCCAAGACTGGAGAACAAATGTCTGAAAATTCATCACCCAAACACTTGCCTCCACTGGGGATCGAAACCAGGACCTCTCAAGATGGCGACGCCTTGAGACTGGCATACAGACCACTCGACCACGGAGGTCGTCAGATCGGGAGTTGATGTGCTTTTAAGCTAGGAGAAACCTGTGCCCAGATGGGTACGAGTATATATTAATAATAATTATGATGATAGTTGATATTGGATGATACTCGTAGTTATATTGACTTGACTTTTATATGCCGGTTTTAAGGTCTCGCACTTCTGCGGTCGCACTTTTGAGTCGGAGCTCGGTGGCGTAGTGGTCAGTGCGATTTGGCTTCGATCGAAAACAAAGCTACCTTCGCCATGGTCAGGCCGTGGATGGGTGACCAAGACTTTGTGATCTCGAGCTCCTCCGTGCTTCGGAAGGCACGTTAAGCCGTTGGTCTCGGTCGCATTTGTGACCGTTTCTACCCACCAACCCGCATTGGGCCAGCGTGGTGGTGTTACGGCCCGTACTCCTCATGTGTTTCTCCATGAGGAAGGCTTGTCCCAGCAGTGGGATGTTTATAGGCTAATTACGACTTTTGAGTCAGGCGGATCCAATATAATACAGTCAGCAATGGATCTTTATTTCTAATATTTACATAGGTTTATTGTTGATACTATTTACTTGTCATGTAGTATCCATAACACAAGCGCGTCATCTGTTTACTTGGGAGTTGGGACTAGTGGATATATATAGGCGTGAATGTCACATGTTATATAATATTCATTTACGTCTGAGAAAGAGTAAAGGCTCTAGGAACCTCAATATATCACGTGTTATGGTGGTTAAGTAAGAGGAACCGTGAGTGGTCTTGAACCAGGGAATCAGAGATTAAAGAACGAAATATATGGTGAATTTAAAAACATTGTTAAAGGGGTCGAGTGGTGAACCTTACCCTTACAATAAAATCAGGAGGTCCATCTAGATAAATGATGGAAATAAGAATCGGCTAACCATGCGTTAAATAAATCAAAGCAATTCCTCAGAAAAGAAAAATAGATGAGGTGATTACGAGATACGCTGGCGCGTTTAATTTCAGAGTACAGACAGCTGTGGTTATTTGAAATAACGATTGCAATTAACTAAATTGGCGTTATTTTGTACACTCGTCTTTAATGCAGACACATGAGTTCAAAAGTACGTCTTTTCTACTTTTGCTAGGTCGCGGGGCAGCTGGATGTGGCAGTCCACGATCGATTGTTACGTCCGCAGGGGGGCACTTGATCTGCAATGGACGAGTCCAGGCTAGTATAATGGTAATGACCTTTCCTACTAAATCGATATTCCAAGAATAAATGTGTTCGTTTTCTAAAGCAGTAAATTTTTCTATCACCTTTGCGCAATCGTGTCTCCAACGAGATTTGACGTAAGGGCACTGGCAGAGCAACATTGAACAAAAAATATCGTGACTATAATATTGGAACATGCATCTACTCCTTTTTGTATGGGATGAAAATAGAAATAGATACCAAATAAAAAAACTTCTTGTCATTCCTATTACCCACTAATGTATAATAGGTTAAAATCTTATGTAGGCATTCAGGATTGTCTATGAATGTTCACTTAGCTACTAGGTGCTTTGACTTTTTACTGGAGTTTGGCGCATTTTGTCTTCTAGGAGGCCAATCCATACCCTTACAAATAATAAGAGCAATAAGCTTTGTATATTTCACATCATACATCAGAAGAAGACTTGATCATCATAAACAAATCATATTATCATATTGGTGTGCAATATGACAAGGATTAAGCCCTTAAGGGTCAAGCTAACACTGGTGTTTGCAAACAATATATATAAGTTTCTATTGTGTCTGGTTTTCTTACCATTGGGACACATAGATACACACACACACACAGTTACAGAAGACACATACAATCATAATATTATTGCAGATATTATTATTAACAGAGAAGAAATACAGAATTCAATGTAAATTGTTGTCAAATATTTCTTAATATATAAAATGAAACAAAAAAGCAAACAAGGTATTTAAAAAAGTTTAATGGTTGGGCTTGCAACACCAAACAACACCTTTGTAATTGTCAGGGGAATTTCGTTTTGCAAAAAGGAACCGTCAAAAGTACAAATTAATATTGTCTGAGTAATTTCATTACACATCTCATTTTACCTCCCAATCCATTGTTAACAATAACTATCCCACCAACTGCAACTTTAATGTCATTGAAAAATGACTTTTAGTGCACGTACACAAGGAACAAAGCTCCAAACACTGCTCTTAACTTCATACAATAGCTTACCCTTGAAAATGACTAATGGTAATGTTATTAGGTGTATAATGACATTTCTACTTGTAGGCCCAAGTGGGTAACATGTTGTGAACTATACTATGAACTATATTGTAACATCTTTTTACATTAATGAGAACAATAATACCTTGTCTTTGAATGACACTTCAAGACAAAAATAAAGTCTATTCTTTAGTTTTGTGGTATTTTGGCTAAATTAATCAAATATTAAACAACACATGAAATGCTAAGATAAGAAGAGATATTCCTTAACAAGTTTCTACCTTATGCCAGTGAGTTTGTGTGGATGGAATTAAGAATTCTTTATGATATCTAAAACCTCTTCTTTTTGTCATTAATTTTAAATCTATAATGTACAGTCTTCAGGTTTTACAGTTGCAAATTTTTAAAACTAACTCTTTTTTCAGATAAAATAAAACTTAAAAAAGGGCCTTGTTTTTTACTTTATTTAACTCCACCTAATATTGTTTTTTTAATTGAGTTGAATAAAACAGCAAAAATTATTCCATTAATCTAGATCTTTATTTGTTCAGTCTCAATAATACCACATGTGTTTTATTGTTCACATGTTAATAACAACTTTTATTACATCCCATTGTTTATGAAATAAACAAGCAAAATGCTATAGAAAAAATATACAAATTAGGAATATAAATTACCAATATAAGAAATAGAAGGCCAAAACCTAGACATAAAACCATTCCATTATTCACTGGAGGGTAAACAAAGCTGCCTAAAAAAACCGACTGGAGTTTTTGCAAATATTGACATAGCAAAACAAAGTCAATCACTGATAACATAGTATCTGCAGGTTAACCTCATATTTGATCGAATCGCAATTATCAAGTACTCGAGACGCCACGACCGTAAATAGCAACCGTGACAGGAAAAACAAACATCCATCTGTGATCAGGAAACGTCATAGCATGGATTTGTAACCCTGAGTACAACCTTGTATGTCGACTAGTTTATGTGGACACCTACCTTGCCCAGCTTCTCGATTGGCACCATGGAGGGAGGAGGCTTCTCCGCCTTCTCCTGGAGCGCCTGCAGGTCCACGCCGGAGCCAGAACGCGAGGATCCGCGCTGCGAACCCCTCGGCGTACTGGTGCCACTGCCAGTCTGCTCTCCGCCACTCTTCTGCTCGTGGCTATGTTGGCTCCCCATTGTCAATACACTAGTAAAAAAATTACACTAATTACGTAACTAAAGTAATCACGCACGCAGAGCTCTTAATTACAACTCCATAATTTCACTGCAAAACAAATTAAGGCAAACGTCAGTGACAAAAAGACAAGCTGTGACATTTTGCTCTTGGCTTGGCTGTCATCTCTGGCTGTCATGTTTCACTTTTTCAATTTGCTATACCAAAGAGATTAAATGCGTACTGCCAGATTTTACTATGTCGTTATTCGTGACGGGCATTTCATTTTCATTTAACGGGTCATAAAAAATCTTGAACGGCACATGAATATTACATAGAATTGAAAAACCAAATATATTTTTGATCATTTATCATCATCTAAAGAGCGCCTACAATAGTAAGTAATTATTCGACTGATCGTCCACATTGCTATTGCACTGTTGTAGGATACCAATCATTATGTAACACAGCACTTCATAATTATTGAGTAAAGTGTATTACTTAAACTGTACATTTGCTAATATTAACTCCATTATGATAATAAACGTATTTGGCCTCAATCTGCCAGCGACTGTGTTTACCGAAGAAATAGTGCATAGTACACTTACATTGCACCGCTCTCTCTTTAAATGATAGCTGTCGAAATATTGATCATTTAATTAAGCAAGTTCTGTGTAATACATAATAATAAGTAAACAAGTGTGACCGATTTATGAAAACATCAGACCAAAGAGAATAAATAACTAAAATCTTGAACTAAGGCAGCGATATCCGATGGAAACGTAGCGCTACCTGCACGTGCAAGCCCCGATCGCTAGGCCGACGAGTGTGGATAGAACATAACTTTTTAGATTGTGATTTGGTGTTGGTAAATATATGTTCTTATTTAGCTCGATCGGGGCTAGGTCGCCGTTTCAATCTCCGCTTGCACCACTGAGTTTAAAAAGTATCTATAGTGAGTTTGATAAGTAATGCAATCGGGAACAGACCCGAACAGTCGCTCCCTACTTGCTTACGGACTAAAAATATTATTGTAACGAATTGTGAGTTTATAAAATTACCACAGTATGTGAGAGCAATTCGGCCGGTTACCAAAATGTCACAACCTTTTGTATTCTGTTTTATTACTCGTCACCTCGTCAGCTACCTACCTAGATAGGTACCTTTCTTCTCAAGTCCTTTAGCATGACCATCGAAGCACGATACAATTACATAAAAAATCAATATAAATAATAAATAGCTTGGATAAAGCCGCTATCTACTTATATATTTTTTCTTTGCCTTTATCAGCTTGTATCTATAAACCTACTGGCCTACTGGTCGTGTTTTCTGTCAATCGATTCTTTGGCCTTCGTCTCAAAGTCTAAAATAAACTTGTTCCATTCAAAAATGTCTCTAGATTAAATTTTTTATTATTAACATGAAAGGCATTGCTACATAAATTAACAGAAGCTTTTGAGAAAGCCGCTGACGAAAATGCGGCGTGTCGGCGGATGTTACTAAATGCAGAATCGAATAACGAATATATAAATAACATATAATAATAAATTCATAGAATTATAATTTATTAAAGATTTTTATATATTCGATTCCACTTTCAATACTACACACATATTCAAACATACATATAATCACGACTATTATCCCCTAAGGGTTAGTCAGAGACTAGGCTAAAGCACCGCAAAAGCAGTCCATTGCCATAGTCTGCGCTTCACCAAGCAGCACTCACTTGGCTCGGCTTCACTTTCAATACTGCTCTTCTAATAATAATGAAGGGATGTTTTATTAAAGTACCATAACGAAAATATAATCACAGCTCAGAATAAAAGTCACTTCTATGCATTGATGGATTCACCGAGCTGGTATAGTTTGTAGCGCAGCACTACGTTCCAAATTTAAAAATGCCGGCTAGCCAAAAAAATATATAATATGTTTTTAATACCACTATCATTCCGCATTTCTGTCTGCAATTCAAAGCCGTCCCGCAGTTGAGGTCTTCGAGTGCCTGTCCGAGCTTATTCTGAGGCTTGGACCATCTGCTGTTTGCAAGGATTGCTGCCTAGTAAATGTTCTCCACTGCTTATAACTTTGGACATCCGTTCATTATACGGCTATGACCACAGCATAGATAACGCAAGTATATAGCGATAAGTGTTGAAACCAAGCGTGTCTACTTCTTAACGTCTACTGTGACGTCACAGTTGTAGCTTTGAGACGGGAGATCCAAACAGATTGAAAGATGCCGATGCCGCCGATGCCCCTCCGCCAATTATCAGTAATCACGCAACGAGGCACTTTTTTAGTTTTTGCAGCTCCCGAAAAAAATCCCAAAAAAAGAAAGAAGAATTTCCCGGGAGTGTGAACACCCCGAAATAGTAGTAGGAACACTAAACTGGTGGATGCAAGCTGCGACAGGGTGGAACCAGCCTTCGTATTCGACAAGAAGTACTTACAAGACAAGATATACAACAACAACAAGACAAGATATACTTGTCGAAATATGAGGGTGAGGGAATTCACTATAGATCGTTGATCATCTACACAGATGGATCCAAAACAGGCACGGGAACGGGCACTGGTGTCTTTTCTGATGACCTCAACATAAACTTGTCCGTTCCGCTGGGAAACACGACAACCGTATACTTACCAGAATGTGCCGGCATACTACTGGCCGCCAAAGCCATTCTTACAAAGAGAGTACAGAACACAACATCACTATCCTCTCAGATAGCAGGTCGAGCTTGGAGCAAGGTGACAGTCTCCAGCCTCATTAAGGAATCCATGAAATTCTTAACAAGGTAGGAGACAATAACGATTTAAATCTTGCATGGATCATGGACCACAGTGGGGATAGAGGTAATGATGCGGCAGACGAGCTAGCACGAAGGGGCTCGGCGATGCCACCCATGGGTCCGGAACCGATCATACCCATTCCCATGAGTTGGTTTAAAGGTAGAATCGAACAATATACATCATTCTTACACAATGAATACTGGAACAACCTGGACGACTGCAGGCAGGCTAGACTTGCACTACCACGAGTTGAGCCACGCCTATCCAGGGAATTAATGCGGCTGGATAAATGTAAGCTGCGCCTTGTAAAAGGTGCAATCACAGGACACAGCTTTTTTAACATAGGTGTCACGGACAGTCCGCTGTGCAGGGCGTGCATGGCGACAGAAGAAACAGCTTCCCACGTCATGGAGTGTGACGGGGTTGCAGAATGCCGGGCTAAGTACATGGGCACACCGGGTACTCTCCGGGAGGCCATCAGCGACGTGAAGGCGCTTGGTGACTTCCTGGCGGAGCTTGGAAGGCTGGAGTAATCCAGCATTCACCCTCCGACGCAAAACAGGCGCAAACTAGACGTCGAGTTGCGGAAACCGCTCGTATCGAAAAGAAGAAGAAGTAGTAGCAGGAAAAAGGACAGGAAATGTGTTAGACCAGTAACGTTAGAAGTCACAATCACAGTATACATTTACATACATGACGCAAATGCATGACGCAAATGCATGTCCGAAAACCCTGACCTTACGTCGGGCATTACGTACGTCGGGGTTGGCCTCCGCTAATTAGTCTGCATGCGTCCGAATGCCTGCTAAAACTAAAAAAGTGCCTCGTTGCGTGATTGATAATTGGCGGTAGGGCATCAGCGGCATCGGTATCTTTCAGTCAGTTCGGATCTACCGTCTCAAAGTTACGGCTGTGACGTCACAGTACGCGTTAAAAAGTTGACACGCTTGGTTTTAACACCAGTTTTCTTCCAGTCAACTCATGAATGTTTGTAGCAGTATTACCTCATTACCGTTCACTGGTATTACGTTGTGGTATAACGATAAAATGAAAATTTTTAATAATATTTTAGAAACCAAGTGAAAACCTGTGTAATAGTAGACGACAGGTTATTGTCAAGTAGATTTAAATAAATAATGGGTATGTTTTGTGAAGCGTGTCATAAGTACATAAATAACATTACGTATGTTTTCCCAGGCACGTTCCCAGGGCGTGGCGGTGTGGCCACCAAAGGCCTGGCACGTGTGTGTCTGTCTATACCAACACGAAGATCTTATCAGTTTTTTTCCGACATTGGAAACAAAGCTACTTTTGCCATGGTCACCCCTTGAATGGGTGACCAGAACTTGTGAGCTCGAGTACCTGCAAGCTTCGGAAGGTAGGTTTAGCCTTTAGTCCTGGTCACATTTGAGCGACCCACCTTGGACGAGTGTGGGGTTTTACAGTCCACTCACGTGTTTCTCTAATAGGAATGCCTAGTGTGCCTAGCAGCGTATTACCGGTCTTAGGCTTGTGACGATCAGCAACTGTCGCTTGAAACTGAAATCGATCCGGAATGTCTCGTCCCGTCTCGCTTTGATACGCATCAATAAAAAGTGACGGATATAGAGACTCCATGATTCATTGTTTTCCGTCAATTGTGATGGGGTTTGGTACGAATTCTTCTAAATCGACGATGGATCGAGATCACGTTCATGGCAGTTACGTGAAACGAAATCTTTTATAAGGAATTATTTAAAAAAAAAAACTCTAGGCAATAGAAGAAGAAATGACAAAAAAATAGGTAGGTCCTTACTTTAAGTAATTATTACATATTTCTTTAAATAATAATTACATAATTATAAGGCCTCAACTATTTCATTATGCCTTTTTTGCTTGGTTATAATTTTTATTGAATATTTTCGAAGATTATACCAACAATACACTTATCAGTTTGCATACATTGTGTATCATGAGCAGGGATTGCGAAAATTTGCGTCAGTAATCGTCATAATGTGGATATGACTTCAAAATTAATCAAAAAATTAATCATTTAATTTATTCATTTTAACTTGAGATTACATTTTGATTCTTAGTCGTAAATATTGTGTTGTGGGGTGTGATCATATTATTTTTTATAAGTTAAATAAATGTTAAGACTTAGTTTTATATAAAATATTCATTTTTTTGTCCCAATTTTCTTTTATTAAATTTTTTTAAATGAATAATTAATATACTTAAATGTTAAGTTAGAAATTAATTAAATGATTATTTTAGAGTCATATCCCGATTATATCGAGTAATGACAAATTTTTTTGCGATCCCTGATCATGAGTAATAGTGGTGAGGTCATAATTTTGTATGAATGGTTGTTGCCCCTGAACTTTTCTCCAAGCATTTTGTTTTCACGGTGATCTGCCGCAAGCTGACTAGCTGTCCTTTCCGAGAGATAGATATTGCTATTCACGAAGGCGACGAAATCATTCGACTTTAGACTCTATCTGAAGGCGTTAAGAGCGAACCTACTCGCCATCATAAAATGCAACAACTATACTTCTAGTATGTTGTATGTGGAGTCGAAGTTCCCGTTCAACTAGAAGAGATTTTTAGTGAGCGATATTTAATTATACGGGTCGGTGGCGTAGTGGTTAGTACGCTTTGGCTTTTGATATCGAAAACAAAGCTACCTTCGCCATGGTCAGGCCTTGGATGGGTCCGTGTGCGTAGTACCGCCATCGGACGCGTCCCCGGGTTGCGGATAGGGGGATGCCTTCTTCGGGGGGTAGCGGCTTCGGCCGTCGCGGACAGCCACTAGCAACGGCAGCACGTGGCCGCTGAAAGGTCGACTCGCTTCGGCGACCAGTCCCCGTGAGGTAAGGGGCAAGGCCTAGTACCTGTGCCATCGCTGAGGCTGCGTGCTGTGGCACGTCGGGGCATCTGCCCGGTGCCGGCCGCGTCGGGGCGTTTGCCTGGTGGTGGTGGAGGAGTCACGTCGGGGCGCTTGCCCGGTGACTGGCCTCGTCGGGGCTTTTGTCCGGCGGCGGGCTGCGTCGGGGTTTTTGCCCGGCAGTCGAGGGTCGCGTCGGGGCGATTGCCCGGCGACCCGGTCATCCGACAGGGCAATGATGGTGGCGCCTCTCGGGGCGTCGCCGGAGCCCAGGGCCACGCGGGTGACGGGACGAGGGTCCTTGGTCATGGAGGCAGTCAACCGCATTGCACGGCTTGTCGGCAGTAGCTCCCGTGGCACGGAGCGGCCGGTCCCCCTCCAGGGACAGGCCTGAGGCGGCCGAAAGGCCATGTGGCGGTGGCTGGTGCATACGCGAGAGAACGGCGCCGCACCAACGCGGCTGTGGATACGCCCCCGGGGGGTTTGGCGGGTTCGAGCCCCGCATAACCAGGTCTTCCCCCGAAGCCTGGTACGGGTCAGCCATTACCCCGAAAAAAAGGCCTTGGATGGGTGACCGAAACTTTGTGATCTCGAACTCCTCCGTGCTTCGAAAGCATTGGTGCCGGTTGCTATTGCAGCCGTTGCTTTTTACCCACCAACCCGCTTTGGGCCAGCGTGGTGGTGTGACGGCCCATACGCCTCATGTGTTTGTTTCCATGAGGATGGCCTGTTCCCAGTAGTGGGACGTATATAGGCTGAGGAAGACGATTTTATACTATAAAAATAAGTCAGTCATTATATTTTATTTAAATTAAGTATAAATGACTGATTTAACATTATTACTAATTAAATATCTCTTCACAAAAAACATCTGCTGGTCGACCCGAACTTTCTAGACTGTACCATACCATTTACCACCATCACTTGTGTTAATTGTTACAATAAATACTCTTTCAGTTTGCTATTCCCTTTACTTATATCTATTCCCGAAGCATGCTGCCACGGTCAAGGATAATGAGGCCCGCACACCACGCCAGCGGTAGACACAGTCTGTAAGATTTCACCCGCTAAAAAAAGTTATGCAATGCGATAGTGGTCCATTGAAGTGACTAACCTAAAGGTATTTCTACTGAGATCGTCCTGAATGTTATCCAATGTCCGCGGTGTCGCAATGGCCGCAGCGCGCCGACCGGTCCGTCACGTAACTCCCGATTCTGGACCATTGTTTCGGAAGCAATGTGCGAATTTATAAATAGTTTATATGCAACCTTTATAGATGATGAACTGGTTTAAATAAATAAACAAACATCTTCAGATATAAACACTTATAAACTAGCCCCATTTTAAGCAACTAATGCTGCTTGTGTTACGGATACTAGATGACGGATAAATATATTTATTAGATAAATATATATAAATATTCACATTTTATATACTACATATATATACATCCAAGACTGAAGAACAAACGCCTGTATTCATTACACAAACATCTTACCCCACCGGGATCGAACCCAGAACCTCTCGAGATGGCGACGCCTTGAGACCGGCGTACGGACCACTTGACCACGGAGATCGTCGTGGTATAAAGGACGCCTTCCCCGATAGTGGGCAGAGGCAGAGGTTCCTCTATTCCGCTTAAAATTTGCTTGATCAGAAGGTTAAAAAATCCAATCCAAGCCAAGGTCGAACAAGTCAGTGGGAAGACATGCTGGTTCATACTGACATAGAAGACAAGGTCTTCCAGTGGCGGCTACTGCGCCTGCGTATTTCGAACAAAAATTGACACATTTGACGGGGATTGTTAATTACAACGTGCAACGGTTACGCATCTTTAGACTTTGCTCAGTTTATAGCGACAGGCTCGACCCCGTAATTCTGTCTACCCCTTCGGTAATTGCAGCGGTTGGCGTAATGTTGTATGACAGATCCTTTAAGCAACCAATTTTATATATATCGATTGGTTGCTCCATAGACCATAAAAACATTTTTAGTTCAGAAAACAGCTTAGTATAAAGTAACATATAAAACTTATCGTCTCATAAAAACACCAGTGTTCGAAAGAGATGGGTGTAGTATCCCAGTTATGTAGGGAAAGGACTCTGTTACGCAAGTCAGCGTCGACTGTCGACCGCGGCTGCGCCCGCGCACGCCAGTCGCTATGTTATCGCGCGCGCTATACCTCGCCGCGGCTGCGCTGCTCGCCGGCGCGGGCGCTACCGAGACATACGAGCTCAGTGGTCTGTGTCAACTGTGAATTTAATAAGTATTTTAATACTTATTTTAAATAACTGTAGTACCAGTTATAATTATATATGACAAGTATTTATCTTATTAATATCTAGTACTAATAACTTTCCGTCTTTAATAGTGGTTAAATAATACTAGTCCTGTGAGGTTTTGCAATTATTTAGGATTAGTAGGTACTACAGTTAGTAAAAGACGTTTCGAAGTTTTTGAAGATTGTGTTTTGTAGGATTTTTTTACCCTCGGTGCTCTATCCAAATTACCTAACAAGTGTGTTAAAAGTAAAAAAAAATGTAATGTGAAGTTATGTGATTTAATTTATAAGCATAATAAAAACAATTAGATTTCTGATACAAAAAACAAAACAAAACACACGTAGGTATCTTAAAAAACTGAACTAAAGCCAAAGCAATAATTGAATAGTTATCACTATAAGTACTTGTACGCGCAGCACGCAAACTACCGTATATATTGCAGTTTTCACCGTTAATTGTTCGAAAATTAGAATATAATCACTATTTTAAGTTTTAATGCAAACTAGTTGATTTTGAATATAGTTGCTTACAACAATTTACAAAAGACACTCGTGCAACGGTTTCAACCAATAACTGCCGGCTTAAACCCAATATAATTTTAAGTAAATAACGCTCACACATATATAATCGTTACAAATTTCGTCTGATAAATTTAAGTCCCCATGTAAAAGGGGGCGAACCAGTTGCTATGCACCAGGCAAAGTGATAAACAGATGTGGGTAGGTACTTAAGCTTTATTCAGAATGATTCAAATATTTTAATAAAAAGGGTGTGTTGATTTTAATAATTTGTGCCCGCGCCGCTAAAAATTCACCCACTCTCCTTCCTCCTATTGCAAAAGGCCGCTATTTTAAACACGTACCGAATAGTCCGCAAATTCCTATCAATTGATTAGCTACAGTTTGAACCAAAATTTTCGTTTTGACCACAAGTCTGCGAAATGACAAACACCCCAGAAATGGGTCAAATATGTTAATATATAATTTCTCATAATAATAATAATAATAAAATAGAAAAAAAAAACTCACTACACCTACTTCAACAGCCCGTAAGTGTAGTTGGAACCAACATTTTAGCCGAGGCAAATACATAATCCATTCGGAAATAAATTTGTAATACAGTATTATAATAATAGTCTCTGGAATTGAAACAGAAACAATATAAAATTTTACAGTACATATACAAACAAACAAACTCTTCAGCTTTACAGTATTAGTGTGTCTCTTATTTACAAAAAGGATCACGCTTGTATACCCGAAGGGCAAGCAGCTTGTTGATTGAGAACCAGGGATATTTAGAGCAAATGATACTCACTATAAACTGTTCATAGCGTCACCGCATTATACATACATACATATAATCACGACCGCTATCCCCTAAGGGTAAAAAAAATAGTCGAAGACTAGGCAAAAGCACCGCAAAAGCAAGCAAAAACCAACCAGTGACTGTACGTGCTCAGCGTGACAGGCGATGGTGGTGGCACCACCACCTGTCACATATCGTCGCTAAGCGACGGATATTTTAAAACAAGATCTTTGTATCAGTGCTTTAAACCAGGATTATCATTTCTTGTGATTGTTAGGATTATCATTTCTTGTGATTGTTAGGATTATCATTTCTTGTCTCCTTTTGTCTCCCTTATAGCAAGCCGTCGTCCATCCCCGGACGCTCTCTGGTTTTACGGACCTTACCACCGCTCTACATAATATCGTCGTAATTCGGAATCCCGTCTTGTCCCAGGACCAAACCACACTACGTTTTGCGAGTCGCGAGTCCCTACTCAAGAACTTTATAAGTCTAATGGGCCTACCAGCCCATTGCCATTAAAGTTTGATATGTCGGTGGGCTATGATTTTCCCCTTTCTGATCACATCATTTCTGACACCCTCCTTTATGAATAGCAAGCATAGCCCATTCCACAGCTCGCTAAGAAACTGGTAGATTTGTCAAGCCGGTGTTTGCGCGTTAGTGTTTATGTAATAGTGGTTTTTATGTTAAACAAATATTATTTTACTATATTTCTATCATGCTGTGTATACTACTTTACAATATTGTTTATGAAAATGGTCAGCTTATTGATGATTTTAAAAGGTACTCGTACGTCGTATTTTTAGCGGAATTTTTAGAGTTATACCCAGATAGTTAAATAGCTGATAACCTCATTAAATTCCATGCAGCTGTATATTCGTGAGATTATAATTAAAGTTAGATTGTGAGTTTGTATATCTAACTATACGAGAAAATAAAACAGAAAAGTAACTAATATACCAATTTTATTTGTATAAATATCATCTCACATCCTTTATTAAACATTATTAATCATCCAATGAGAACATGTGCCACAAATAAATTGCCCCCATTGAGAATCGAACCTTGGAACCGGCGTACAAAGACAACCACGGACGTCTTTGTGTAAACACCGTAACGCAGTTGAAGTTTTTTGAGGGCTGTTAATGACCTCAAAGTGAATACCTATTTTTGAGGGCGTCTGCTGGCCACAGCATGACAACTACTGCGACAGTTTATTACAAATCAATTTGGTCGAATAAATTAACTGTAATTTAGTAGCAGAGTAATATAGGTGAAAAGAAGAAAAGAGACTAAATATGAACTTTTACAGGATTATTTCCGTTTTGCAATATTCAATGTTACGTCTATAATTTATATTAACGTCCCTAAATAATATTTTCGAAATCACAAATCAGTAAATTACCAAATAACATGTATTTATAACAATGAAACGCAAAAATTGCGAATATATGTTTTCAGGTCAAAAATACTATATACATTTTTATACTAACATAGTAGAAACAAACAACTTTTGTTGAGTCACCGTACCGTGACATTCGCATGTTTTAACCACACACGTAGCGGCGCGCGCGCAGATGGTAGGGCTTCTTTTGTAATGTCACCAATTTACAAGATCACGGATTAGTCAACCTATTAATAGGTTGTGCAGGCGTGTTGTGAGACGTGACATAATATCGGAGTAGGCTCGCCACTTTCTATCTAGATAACGTAATAGCTCTAGGGTTCACGTAAAAAAAAATATAAATATCTTTAAACATTCACACCTATCAACTAGCCCCATTTTAGGCAACTAATGCTGTATTACGAACACTAGATGACGGATAAATATATTTTATAGCTAAGTACATATCAAATATAATGAATGTATATAAACATCCAAGACTGGAGAACATTTGCCCCCACCGGGGGTCTAACCGAACCTCTAACAGAACCTCTAGAGATGGCTACGCCTTGATACCGGCATACAGAACCACTCGACCACGGAGGTCGTTATCTGTAATTATTTACTCTTAGGTACTGATTTTTTTTTTTTTGTGAATTTTAAACTCAATGTGCGATAGCCAAGCTAGCAAAACTGCAATATTCTAGAAAGTGGTGGCCAGTTCAATTCCCACCCGGTACTCATCAGTAGGAATAAAGCGAAAGTACTATTATTTATTGAATATCACTTGCTCTACACTGTGTATTGTGCAAGGCAACATGTTCACCCCCTTTCACGAAAGGGCTTAAAAAATTAGTAGACAAATAATAGAATAAACGATAACTTTGCTGAGAGAGAAATCATAGATTTTAAATATTATTTACCTAAATATTTTTGGTATTTTTTTTGCACCCTGGGTTACATTATTGGAGTTTCAGTAAGGATCCCTAATTGTTTTGAAAATATAATGCAGCTTATGTTACTCAGGGATATTGTTGTTTTTCAACAGTGAAAGACTTTTTCTAATCAGTTCAGTAGATCCCTACAACGTGACATACCTACTCACAAACTTTCATTCTATAATAATAAATATATAATCTATATAATAAAGCATAGAGGTAGATTACGTTTTGCTTATTTACTGCTAATATTTTTGGAGATTGGGGACCTTGGTCTTTTAATAAAGTTGCTCCATACTCCGAAAGGCACGTTATGCCGTTACTCTTTGCTTTAAACGTTTTCTATCTACCTGTACTTTCAAGTTTACTACCCAACTGGATCAATACGAGTGTGGTGTACTGGCACATATTCCTCATAATAATAATAATAAATGTATCTGTCGCAGGATGGTAGATATTAGGTCCTTACCTATGAAATTGGTGTTTTGTATGGAGATTTAGGAGAATTCTGCATTTTCCATACTAAAATTTTTTCAGTTTTCTTCACAACGACAAATCCAAAGATAATAATATTTGGCATGTATCATTAGACAAGCTTTAGTAATATGTGTAATATCACACTTCATAAAAATTATTTATCGTTTTTAAGTGAATGCAAATAAAATGATGTATTCGGGAGGCACTTAAAAAGAGTTGTCTCCGTGTCCAATTTAAACACAATTAAACTTACAACAAATTTTCAAAACAAATCAAAAGAGCTCAAAAATATAGTCTATTTTTAGACGAGGTAATTATTTTTTAGGAATACTCTGAATCTTAATAGTTACAGACAAAATACTAAGAGAGAAAAAAAACACCAATTTCATAGGTAAGGACCCAATATATCCGTATTATAGTTTTATCCCTAGGAATGTTGTACTATAGATATCTTACAAGGAATATGTACTTTGATTAGATTTTATGATATTTTGTATGGTGGTGCTGCACAGTAAAATAAGTAAGTATACCGAGCCGGGAACCAGTTTCCAATGTGTATTGACCTACCGAACAATTTTGTACTTACCCACAATTTTCTCATGTAAGTGACTGTATGGTTTTTTATGAGAAATAAATATTCTTTAAACACAAACACAATATCATTTTCTAAGCGACCCTTTTTCTTTGCAGTTCCATGCAGATGAACCCGCATTACACTCCTACAATTATGATTATACTAAAAACACTGAGCATGAACTGTAATGTAGCTATAGTATAACTGTGTTCCGGTACATAATTATATTCCAAGTGATATAGCTATATTACGGCTATAACTATCTTACTGCGACATATCTACCGTCTAGGAATACCTTGCCCCGTTATTCTAAACTGTCGGAAACTAAACGAATCATGGAATCTATATTCCTGTCACCTTTTATTGCGGCAGATTAGAGCGAGACGATACGTGACATTCCGAATCAAATCCGTGAACCGACAGTTTAGAATATAGTGGCTGTGCGTATCTCCGTAGAAGTTTCTTATTACAATGAAAAAATATATTTAATTAATTTGAGTGTGGCCTACAAATTATATATTACAACAATGCGATATTTAAATGTATGTTAATTTTAATTGAAGTCTGCTTTTATTTTTCCTTTATACTTTTGGACATAAACATTTTAATCGTTTAGTAGTACGATTACGCTAGCAAATTAAGGCACTTAACGTACCTGTTCAACAGTTTAATAATAGGTAATAACTTAAGTATTACTTGTATGTGAACTAACATATTTGGTGTCAACACCTCTTCTTACCCCTTCGGGGAAAAAGGCGTGATGATACATTATGTTGTTTATGTGTGTGTGTATTAAATAATGTTCAAATATAAGTCAGAAATTATACAATAAATCTAATAGTCTATAAAAAGTCCTCTAGCATAAAACAATTTTATGCTCTTTGTCTACATACACTTTAAGTAACATCATATCCCCGAAGGGGAAGGCAGGTGTATAATAACACCACATGCTGTTTATGGATACCGCATTTCGTATAGCACACTGCTTCGGGCCTATAGAGGCATGGTGATAATTTTATGTATATTGCAATACATCAGTCAGTGTGCAGTCACTGCTTGGTGCAGCGCGGACTTTGGCAGTGGACTGCTTTTGCGGTACTTTTGCCTAGTCTCTGACTTACCCTTGGGATAATAGTCATGATTTTATGTATGTGCATATACAATACATCGGTGAAACTGCATTTTTCATGTACAACTATTAACCTGTTGCACTTACAAATACAAAACTTAGAACCCAAAGCTAAAAAATTGCATTTGTGTATAAAAAAAATTCAATTTTTATAATAGGTTCTAGAACACCCGTTACAATTTCATTGTATGAATATCCTGTAGAAATAATTAAATATCTCATTGATTTTGTCGCGTAGCAGCCCTGCGTAACAGAGTGAATGTTTTCCTCGACATAAATAATCGTCGCGGCTGTAGCACGCTGTAGTTTCCTGCCACATAATCTGCTAGGGTTGGCGCGCGGAAAAATTTACAGCTTGATCCATTATTATTGATGTAAGATCGGGTATAGTTCAGTTCACGAAAGATGAATACAAATAGTGGCCGTCTTTTTAGGTCTCTTTGGAGATGTGGGGTGAGCCGCGGGCGGTGTGCGTCAATATATTAAAATATTATTATGTCTTAGGTCTTTTCTTTTCTTGAATGAATAAGCATGCGCTGACAGTCGTCATTTGTGGTCATTTCGTGAACTGAACTATTTAGTAAAATTTGTTCATTGAAAACTATGTGAAAATTATCAAAAAACACCGTTTTATTTGTGATTTTCACCACAGTGATCGCATAAAAACTGTAACATATAACTATATTTAACGCCAAACACTTTTGATTTGAAGTTAAAATAACATTTAAGAAGTAAAATCGACGAGATGAGCATAAAAAATTTGCTACCTGCAGCTTCAAAAGATGCAAGCAGCGCTAATATTCGAATGGTGCTGTCTTTAAACATTGAAATTCAAGAAAAATGTTGAAGGTACACTCAACAATTTCTCATTTAAGAGAATTAGTTAAGATCTGCAATAAGCTCGACTATTGAGAAAGTTACAATTTTGCAGGAAATTAATTTTCCTATCTTGAGTGGCAGCCCTACGCCTGTGACATAACACCGTGTACAGCATACTAGTATAAATAAATGATATAAGGTTGGTGCACTGGCTGATAAACTTGTCTTACGATCTTTGAAACTATATTTGTATTCTTTCTCGATAAGTTCTTAAAAAGAGAGACGTAGTTTTTTTGTAGCGTTCAGAGAATTAGTTGCCTAAGTTCTATACATATAATATATCAAACACATATTCCTCAGTTTTAGTGTTATCTCTTCATTTAGGAAGAAAAAAAAATTAAGAGGGGCCAACGTAACCAAAAACCAGTTAGGAGTATAATGGAGAGTATTAGAGAGCAACCAGACGCTATAAACGATATTGATGGCTTTTCTATCACTGGATTATACCAGCTCTTCCTCGTACCCTTGAAGGATAAGTTGCCTTCCTAGATGCCAAATATCATAACCCAGTGCCATAATCGCGTACAACACGTACCCAACCAAAGGCTTACATACATACATGTAATCACGACTATTATCCCCTAAGGGTTAGCCAGAGACTAGGCAAAAGCACAGCAAATGCAGTTAATGCCGCGAATCACCAAGCAATAACTGCGTGACAGTCTTTGTCCATTAGTTGTCCAAAGACTTTGAAATTATAAATTGTTTATGGAACCAATAGTGTGGATATATTTTATCAAAATCTTACAACTTTACCATTCTGTGTATGTGCAGATGAGGAGTTCTACCAGATGCCGCCTCTGTTCCACCTGGACCAGTATGAGGCATGCCTGGCGCGGCGCGGCGTGTACTGCCTCGGGTCCTTCGACCTGGCGCCGGGCGAAGGCGGCCAGGACCTCTTCGCGATGATGCAGGTGAGTCGCGGGCCTCCTGCAGCACACGAGCGTGCCTGGCACTGGGCGTGCGCTGCCTTGGGTTCTTCGACCTGGCGCTGGGCGACGGCGGCCGGGCCTGTTTGCGATAATGTAGGTGAGTCACGGGTCTCCGGCAGCACACGAGCGAAACGAAATCCATGATTTTGGATTCCCCCCCGCTTTTGTCACAGCTTATAACTTATAAGAATCCCTCGTCACGTATTTCGCCATATAAAATTTTGAAATTATTGAAGCTAGTTTTATCTCCATTTAAATTTTTTTTTAAACGTGACGTCACGACTTTAAAAACACCTCCCGCCCCTTATCACAACAATTGGTCGACCCCCTTCTTCCTCCATAATAATATAACATAACGTGTTAAACAACCACATTTCACCAGATATATTAGGTCCCCATGTAACAGGCGAGCCTGTTGCCATGCACCGGGCACAATGCCGGGCTCCTCCATACATGAAGTAATTTATGGATGGCCTCTTATACTGAAAATTATACTAACCTTCGTTATCCATTTATGTGGCCACTATTTCAAACGCACTTAGTAATAAATCATCCATTCATTCACTTGTCGGTTTAAGTAAACTCTGTTTACTTAGGGCGAATTCGACCAAATTGAGATTAGTAACACGGGAATAGTAATACCAAATTGAGTTCACACGATTGGTCGAATCTGTCCTAAGGGCGAAGCCGATTAGCTATCCTAGTTTATTCAAGTTTGGCTACACGCAAGTAATATTATTTTAGCCGAGTACGCAGTTTTTCGCGCACGAATGTGTCAATGTCTCGTTTGAAACAGGGCAGATTCGACCAATCGTTTCAGCTCAGTTTGGTATTACTATTCCCGTGTTACTAATCTCAATTTGGTCGAATTCGCCCTAAAACCGACAAGTGAGGGAGACTGACGCTCGCGTCGTTTACATGCCGCTTAAAGGAGCAAGGGGTATACTTTATAGGATACAAAAATTATGTGTAAAAGAAGAAAAATGTACTTGGAATCGTAACTTATTATCCTACCAACTTATTACACTTCTATCCTTATTATCCTTTCGTAGTGCGAATACTCACTACAAAAGACATCAACGAGGTCCATATGATTTAACCGCCTCTCTGGTCTAGTGGTTCACACTACCGGATGTTGATCGGAGGAAGGTCCGGGTTCGATTCCCCGTGGGGGCAGAAGTTTTTCTGCTCGGTTTGATTAGTGGTAGGGCTTCTAAGCCCGCCTGGCTAGTAACCACCGTCTCACCTAAGATTTGTCACCATAAGGACAATGTTTTAAGCATTGGTGTTTTCCGGCAATCAGAGGTAAGATAGCTAGTTCCTTGGTTGTTGAGGATTACAGGTGAAGCTCGCTTCAAGCCTTATCGTCATTACCATCAGGTGAGATGAAGGCCAAGAGCTTACCTGTCATATATAAAAAAGTGTCTTATGTCCATTCGTTCATTCATTCGTCTTACGGCCAAACCCGCATTGGGCCGTCGTCGTGGCGGTGTTACGGCCCATACTCCTGTCAGCCTGTGCCCAACAGAGGGACGTATATGAACTGAGGACGATAGCAATTAAACGGCAATAGTGTCTATGTTAAAATTTTTGACATTTCCCAGCCTGCTATCTATTTGCTTTAGCATTAGACTACGAAACGTCAAAAATTTTACCAATAAAACACTATTCCAATAGTTGCTATACCTAGTAGAAGATTAGCAGACTCGGGGCCCTGGTCTTTTAAACTGTCACTTACCTACTATAAAAGTGTGCTGGATGGAATTGCCACATAAACATTTTAAACACCACTAATATTACGAGGGTATCAAGATGACACTGACTGATCATTAACATAAAATATATGCCTTTGTATGTATTATTGTGTAATATTGCTAAAAGGCTATGGAAGTTAAGTTAAGTGTAAAAATTTGCATTGTGTACAGTATTTTTCCTTTAGCTTCGGCTTGCACTCAGCCAATGTCATAATGAATATATTTGACATTGTACATTTCAACATCTTTCAAAATGTTGTTGTTGTTGTTTTTGTTTTCGGAGGAAAAGTGCTTATTTATATAAGTTATTTACTTGCTTGATTTTAAGCATTTTTTTGTCTATGTCTAAAATCTGCGGTAGCCGAGGACGGGGCATTACTGGTTCTAGGCCGCGGGAAGCGCGGGTTCGATCCCACCGCCTGTACCACTGACTTTGAATTAAACTTATATACAGCTCATTGTGAATATCGCTTGCCTCACATTGTACCCGGTGCATGGCTACAGGCTCGCCACCTGTTATGTGGGGACCTAACATATCTGGCGAAATGTGGGTCTTTACCACCGCTGCCTACCTCTTCGGAGAAAGAGGCGTGATGGTATGTTTTATGTTATGTTTTTCTTTGTACAGACATTCGACCTCTACAGTATTATTATATGTATAGATTATTTTAACAAACTATGAAACTAGCGACCTTTTGTTTAAGATATTATCCCAACTCTACTTTTATTGCCTTTTTAAAATCACCAGAATATAAATAATATGACTAAGACTTAACCTTGTTACGAAACCGTGACATATAGCGAACTAAGGCGAACTGCAGATCTAACAACAAAATGCCTAATAGGACAAAGCTTACAGCGCTTTAGCGTTCAGCTAAAGCTGCCTTGAGGACGCGTCCTCGACCCGTTTGCGGGCCGAACTAGGTACAGTCACGAGCATAAACATGTGCTAATTAATTACGACCTCCGTGGCCGAGTGGTCTGTACGCCGCCGGCGCAAGGCGTCGCCATCTCGAGAGGTTCTGGGTTCTGTGCAATTGTTTGTGTGAAGAATACAGGCATTTGTTCTCCAGTCTTGGATGTTTATGTAGGAATGTATTGTATATTTTCTGAATATTTATATGTATGTAATAGGTTGGGGAAAAAGTTTCTTCGCATTTTTTAAGAAAATTCAAAACATTTTTTAATATAGTTTATTTACATTTAACTAAAGTATGTAGGTACCATTTTGTTCGATAACTTTTTGCCATCTTGTTGGTAGTCTTGGATGTTTATGTAGGAATGTATTGTATATTTTCTGAATATTTATATGTATGTAATAGGTTGGGGAAAAAGTTTCTTCGCATTTTTTAAGAAAATTCAAAACATTTTTTAATATAGTTTATTTACATTTAACTAAAGTATGTAGGTACCATTTTGTTCGATAACTTTTTGCCATCTTGTTGGTAGGGGACATGATCCCATTGCTATATAAATTTTGGGACTTCTGGTCAAAATACCGCGACAAGTGGTTTTGGCAGTCCTCTCGTGATGTTAACCTGACACTGCCTAAAGAATTCTGAAGAGACCGAAACAGGTGGAAATCTGAAGGTGCAAGGTCAGGACTATACGGCGGATGCATTAACACCTCCCAGCCAAACTCTCTTAATTTTTGCTGAGTGGCTAAAGATGTGTGAGGTCTAGCGTAATCATGATGAAAAACCCCTTCTGTTGATTAATTCCGGCCGCTTTCTCTCAACTTCTTGCTTTAATCTCATCAGTTGTTCGCAGTAGAGTTCAGAATCGATGGTCCTGCCTGGTGGTAACAGCTCATAATGAATAATGCCCTTCCAATCCCACCACACACACAGCATCACCTTGTTGCGAGTTAACCCGGGTTTCGCCACAGTCTGTGAAGCCTGACCGGCCTTTGACCACGACCTTTTTCGCACGTTCTTGTCGTACGTGATCCACTTTTCATCACCAGTTATCAGCTTCTTCAAAAATGGTTCGGTTTCATTACGTCGTAATACAGAATCACAAATGAGTACACGGTTCATTAGGTTTCTTTCAGTGAGCTCGTGAGGTACCCAAATGTCGAGCTTATTTGTGTACCCAGTTTTTTTCAAATGCGCTAAAACTGTTTTGTGGTCAATTCCCAGTTCTTCAGCTACGTCGTAACTACTGACATGCCGATCTTGCTCCACTTTTTCAAAAATGGCATCCATTTTATCTGTAATAGGGCGACCAGAGCGACGTGCATCTTTGACATCAAAATTTCCGGATTGAAAACGCTTAAACCAAATTGGTGCTACTCTCACAGACACTGCACTAGGTCCATAAACATCGCAAATTTTTAAGTATGTTTATTCGTCATCTAGTATCCGCAACACAAGTAGCATTAGTAGCTTAAAATGGGGCTAGTTGATAGCTGTGAATTTTTGAAAATATTTATTAATTATTATTCATTGATTCAATAATAAAAAAAAATTGCACTGTTTAAGGTTTTGCTACAGATTTGCTATTTTGCACAACACTAACAACATATTATTATCACGCCCTTATCCCCAAAGAGGAAGGTAGAGGTGTTAAAACACACTTTTGGCCAGATATGTTAAGTCTCTACGTAACTGGGGGCGAGCCTGTTGCCATGCACCAGGGACAAGTGGGGCAAGCGATATTGTCAATCAACTGTACCTACACACGTGCAAAAATTTGTAAACATTTTTGCACGTGACTGTACTGGCGGTGGGTATGATCTGATGACATCTAACACCAGTGTGCTGTCCGTCCCAACTCGGCTGCCGCTGCCTTTAGCTACTAAACACTCGTGGTGACAAAATGACATAGTACAAAAATAGTAACATATTGTTGCTCGTGACTGTACGGTCACAACACGCGCAAGCGCATCTAATCTGCTGCGTCTGCGCACGTGCTAACAGAGCACGTCAACAAGATCGGATGTTAGGGACTAATGGTGACTTAAGCAATGACTATTATGAATTAAATTGCTGTTTAAAATCAGACTTTGGTAGGAAATTTGTAAAATTTCATAAAATTGAATTGCTTAATTTGCTTATCGCGGCTATTTCGGGGCGCAAGCAATTCCTGCGCGCACTTTAAGAAATGTTGTAGGGAGACTGTGTGAAATGTGAAATATTTTTTCTTTATGGGGGTTAAATGGGGGTAAATGCATCATAAAAGGCACCATTTCTGTTCACTTCTCTACTAACCACAAAAAAGATGTTAATATTAGGTCCTTACTTATGTAATTTGTGTTTTGTATGGAGATTTTGGGGATGTCTGCATTTTACATGCTAACATTTTATCAGTTTTCTTCACAACGACAAATCCAGAGATAATAATATTTGGCATGTATCATTAGACAAGCTTTAGCAATAAGTGTGTGAACACGCTTGATAAAAATTATTCATCGTTTTTATGTTAATGCAAATCAAATGATGTATTCGGGAGGCAGTTAAAATTAATTGTCTTTGTGTCTAATTTTAACGAAATTAAACTTACAAAAAATTATCAAATTAAATAATACGAGCTCAAATATATGGTCTATTTTTAGAAGAGGCAATTATTTTATAAGAATGTTCTGAAACTTAATAGTTACGGACAAATTGCTAAGGCAGGATAAAAACACCAATTTCATAGGTATGGACCCAATATTCTAACCCGATGTACAGTAGACAAACAAGTTGTGTGAACTAGTTATTGTTGATCACTTTTTCGGATTTTGATAATTTATAGCAGACAGTTCATTTCGTAACCTCATTGAAATACATATAAAAAAAAATATTGAGTGTTCCAAGGATATCTTGTGCTGTAGGATCTAGAAGGTTGCTCCCTTCACCGTGTACAGCCTAATGCCTAAGCATTTGACTCAACTTAACCTTACAGGTCAGCTTAGATACGGTAATTATAAATGGTGTAATTACTCTATGGTAATAGTCTAATTACTCTATGGTGGAGCTTATGGCGTAGTGTTTTGGTACACTTTGGCTTTCGATCGAAATCAAAGTTAATTTTGCCAATGTCAGGTCGTGGATGGGTGTCCATAACTTTGTGATCTCGAACTCCTCCGTGCTTCGGAAGGCAGGTTAAGACTTTAGTCCCGGTCGCTATTGTAACTGTTTCTACCCACCAACACATGTTTGGGGCAGCGTGGTGGTGTTGCGGCCCATACTCCTAATGTGCGTCTCCAACAGTGGGACGTATTGATAAAGAATATTCGACGACCTCCGAAGCCGAATAACTTGTATGCAGGTTGACTTGTATGCTGGCATCGAGGTGTTACGTACAGGTTCGGCTTCCGATTGAGGCAGATGTTTTACATGTCGATTACGAACATTGACGCCGGAGTAAGGGCTGATAAAATATATGGTCCTTACCTATGAAATTGCAGTTTTGTATGGAGATCTACAATTTCCATACTAAAATTTTTCAGTTTTCTTCACAACGAGAAATCCAAACAAATCCAAAATTTGAAATGTATCATTAGACAAGCTTTAGCAATTTTTATGAAGTGTGATATCACTCTTCATAAAAATTATTTATCGTTTTTAAGTGAATGCAAATCGAATTATGCATTCGGGAGGCACTTAAAAAGAGTTGTCTCCGTGTCCAATTTTTACATATTTAAACTTACAACAAATTATCAAAACAAATCAAAAGAGCTCAAAAATATGGTCTATTTTTAGAGGAAGTAATTATTTTTTAGGGATACTCTGAATCTTAATACTTACAGACAAAATACTTAGAGGGAAAAAAACGGCCATTTCTTAGGTAAAGACGATATATTAAAATAATATATTAAAATGTATTGCCCTCAAAAATATATATATCAGTGTATCGTAGCCTGTCGATGGCCAGAAAACCAGACACATTAAAAACATCTAAAGTTTGCGAACACCGGTGATCGTCAAGGGGTTGCGGTATGTGTAGTTAAACAAAATTACTAAAACATCTTGTTCTCTGAGAAGAATGGGCAAGAAATTCTGCAAGTTCCCACTCTTTACGTTACCAAGTAATTTGATGTTATTTTTATCAATGAAAGTAAACTCCGTAGCTTACTTTCCCTTTGCATTACGAAAAAAAGTTGACAATGTTTTTTACAACAAGTAAGTACACAAGACTAATAAAAAATAAAGTTAAAAAAGTAATAGTCCACATTCAAACTGTGCAATCAATTGTTGCCAGCTGGAAAGATTCTGGAAAGATACGCTACCTGTTCGTAAAAGGCCAGTAGCACATCTGCAGTTCCTCAAGTGCGGCAGATGTCTCTGGGCGACGGTGATCACTTTCCATAATGTGAACCGTCTGCCCCTATCATCTTATCTATACATATAATAAAACTATAGAGGTTGAATGTCTGTACATAGAAAAACATTTGCTAAACTAAGTCAAAGGGATGTAAAAAGAGGGAAAAATAAAAATTAAAAAATTTTTTTTTTGTCTGTCTGTTTCTAATCTTCGATTCTTTTGATTCCGGCCAATTAAAGGGTTCCCGTGGAATAGTTAAAAAGCCGTAGTAACCGCGGAAGAAGTCGCGGGCAACAGCTAGTAACATATAAAAAAGTAATGATTTAGATCACATTTATACATGTTATACAGAGTAAATGTCATCGACCAGAACACGAACCTATACTAACCTAGTACCTAGGTCCTGACTAATACGTATTGGGCCAGCGTGGTGGTGTTTAGGCCCAAACTCTTAATGTGATTCTCCATGTAGGAAGGCCTGCGCCAAGCAGTGGGACGTAATAGGCTCGTAACGATGTGTCAAATTGAGTATTTTCGGCCCAGTAATCGAATTATGTGCGTTCGAAGTAGGCGCATATTTGCATGCCCTTGTTGGCGACCGGTTCACCGGACTAATATATTCATCCAATGCACCGATTACGGACTAGTTGTAATGTTTGGGTTTTTGTGTAATCTTCAATAGGTTAATCCGACTTTGTAAATAGCTAACAAACAAACAAACAAAAATAACCTTATTTCATAGGCTAACCTGGCACTTTAAAGCGTCAATATTTTACAGTTTAGAAATTTAACAATTTATATAATTAAATAAAAAAAGTATATTATATATTAAGGTTCATTACCGCGAGCGCTTGTAGCAAGTACAGCCACAGAGCTTTGACGGCGTTGTAATCGATACTAGGTTTGTCTTAATATTTGTATTTATCAGAATACGGCGAGAACCATTTTTTAAGCAGTACTTCAATCAATTTTGCGAGGACTTAACCATTGCTATTAAACCAACAGTTATATCGGTAAACTGAGATATGTAGTATATATCAAGCAGTCTCTTTTCCTTGTTATCTGACTCACATCTCTCCAAGCTACAGGAAGTTTCTTCCGTAGAGACAAATTTGGATTTTTTGGGCAAGTCCATAATTACCTGCGACCTTATTTAGCGACGACTAAACCAAAAGTTCACCGAGGTCACCAACATAGCCCACAGAATTGCGGACCATAAGTGGCGATGGGCAGCGCACATTGTTCGTAGAACTGACGGCCGTTGGGGCGGAAAGGTTCTCGAGTGGCGACCGCGTACTGGGAAGCGCAACGTAGGGAGGCCCCCAACAAGGTGGACCCACGATCTGACGAAGGTCGCAGGAAGTCGCTGGATGCAGGCGGCTCAGGACCACGAGGTGTGGCGATCATTGAGGGAGGCCTATGTCCAGCAATTGGCTGATAGATAGATAGAAACCAAAAGTTTAACTCTCTTTCAGGGTCAAAGCTTTGATGTTAAATAAGTGAAGACCTCCGTGGTCGAGTGGTCTGTGCGCCGGTCTCAAGGCGTCGCCATCTCGAGAGGTTCTGGATTCGATCCCCAGTTGGGCAAATGTTTGTGTGATGAATACAGAGGCATTTGTTCTCTAGTATAGGATGTTTATTGTACACTTTCTGAATATTTATATATATTTATCTATTAAATATATTTATGCGTCATCTAGTGTCCGTAACACAAGCAGTATTAGTAGCTTAATACAGGCTATGATAGGTGCGGTTTATTTGTTTATAATAAGTTATGTTGTTATTATTGTATCTGCATTGATCTTCTAGAAAACTTAACCTTAGCAGGTTCGTATAAGCGACTAATCCATCACTTGATGATAAAGGAGGGTACTTACCAAACGTTTTAATTTGCTTTTAAATAAGCCATACCATCGTCTACAACATTGCTTTCAATATTCTCTAAAGTAGAATTTCGCCTATAATGCATCATCAATACGGTTCATTGAAGTTTATTGTTGAATATAATCTCGATTTATTGAGGAACACAATAATAATAGTACATTATGGTACAAGTGTGTAATGTTGGTGATTACCGCTGAGGCGCATTGAGGCCCGAGCCGTCAGGCGAGGGTCTTAAGGAGCCGAGGACGGTAATCATCAATACACACGTGTATCATACAACGTTTTTCAACACACTTGTGAATAATAGATATTTTTCCTTTGAGTTTTCTGGTAGTAAACTTTCCATAACGTTCTGGGCTTCACATCTTATATCGGGCGGTGTACAACATAAATCATTTTCTTCATAAATTGTATTTGCAGACATCTTAATTAATAACTAACTAAATAACTTCAAAAGAGAAAACGAGACGAGTTGTGAAAAATGTTTCGTAATGGCGGGAAAAATTAATCAGTTTTCCTATGCGCGCGCATCGGCCATAGACTAAAAAATGAGGTTTCTTTTTTTTGGGCTTTTCGCGGATAGCTTTTTAGCGCAAATGTAACCGTAACTCAACCAAAAAATTAAAAAAAAAAACTATTACTCACTCGTGAATAATAGTAATGAAAAAGTCACAGTTTGATTATAGGTGTCATTATGTGCCTAATTGCCATGGGATTAGAGCCACTTTATAAGGAAGTGTGTTGAAAAAATATTTTATAAATTTTTCCGTGTAGGCACGATATTGGCAGTGCGCGGGAGTGGCTGATAGGCGGTTGCTCTATTATCTACGAGTAGTAATGATATTTGGTCGTTTTTGACGCACCGACTTCTTGAATCCACTCGTAAAAAATACTTAGAATGTCACCGTATAATTACGAGAGCTAACTACTCGGAAAAATTTGCGATTTGTTTATTCTTTATCAAAAGTAGTTTTTTTTATCTACGCAACGAAGTTCTGGCTATGATCGGGACGTTTTCGGTTTGCGAAAGAAACATTCCGTGGTAGACCCACAGTATAGTCTTCTACATTGTGGTATTATAATTAGAACTTCTTTGTCTTCAGAGGTACTCCGCGAACGAGTTGGCGAACTTCAACCACACGAAGTTGCACCGCGGATTGTGCGTGTCGCGCCGCTGCCCACGCGAACAGCAGGAGCCGCTCGACGCGTGGTTAGTACGCTCATCAATTATCCACACTCACCTACTACACCAGGTTGACAGCACCAGGAGTAGCAGTGTTTAGATATTCTAAATATGAAGATATTACTTTTACCGAAGTATAGTAATTTTTTTTTCTTCATCGACTCGAAGTTATTTGCAACACCTGTCCGATAGCAATGCGTCGAGGGTCTTAATGCATGCTTTTTCAATGCATGCGATTTCGACGGATATAATATATGATATAATAGAAGAAGAAAAAACAATATTTTGAATCCACCTCGAACTAAGACTGTGTTTGCCAAACGTCAATTTTCAGCACAATCTGCCTATTTATATAACCGAATAGTTAATTTATTGGCAATTGCTCATAATATTATCACTCATCGGGACTATAAAGCGTTTGTTATGAAATGGTTGAAGGCGCTTTATTATGAAGATACTGAGACACTTCTGTTAAATACTCTTTAATAGAGAGAGACACACACACACACACGCACACACGCACACACACACACACACACACACACACACACACACACACACACACACACACACACACGCACACACACGCACACACACACACACACACACACACACACACACAATCATTTATCACAGTTATTATGTATTTTATTAAACGTTGTGCTTATAAAAAGTAAAATAGTTGATAAGAAGGAGCGGGTCCATAGGAAGGAGGACTCCTGACACAAGTTTTTTCTTAAACTTCCTAGGAATACTCAAAACGTTTTTGATATTGAAATAAATATATTTTTTATTTTTTTATTTATTTTTATGATAGCGTGTCCTGCCTGAGTAGCATGAACACCGCGATATGATTTACCACGCTCTTCGCACATCAGGCCCAACTACCCAAATGTGGGTAGGATTTTGACAGTCAAATGTGATAAAAAACAATGATACTTAAGTCATATTGCGGTGTTCATGATAAGGAGGCTGGCCTTTACACGTGACGTGACGCGATGCCTCAGACTCTCCGTCCGTCCCTTACCCCCCGGCGTGCCGCAGGTTCGCGTCGTGCGTGAACGCCAGCTCGGCGGCGTCGTACAACCTGACGGCGCGGCTGTCGCAGCTGCAGTACTGCGAGCGCGGCGGGCGCGCGGGCGACGCGCCGCTGTCGGCGTCGGAGCGCGCGTTCGCGGCCGCGCTCGCCACGCTCGTCGCGCTCGCGGCGCTCAGCACCGGCCTTGACCTCATACTCTCCGACCAGGCGAAGAAGAGTGAGTTTTTTTATATTTTGCTTGGCTTATTTAGCAGTCTTGTTAAGTTTAAATTAATACTAACTACCATTCTGAGACCGGGCATATGCTGAGGCCGGGTCCTAATTAACCGTTATTGTGTAGTCTCTTAAAATTATTCACTGTACTCTGTGTTTGTCTGTTCTTTCTTTGTTTTTTATTCTTATTGTGTGTTTGTAGGTTAATAAATGTTTTTCTTTCTTTCTTCTTTCTTTCATACTCTGAAAGAATACACACAATGTAAAGTGATGGTGCATGAGAAATTATGCGACCATGGGCCATGTGACGCCCTGCAAACCCTTGTATGGCTACATTCAAGGGCAATTGAATTCAATTGATTGATTGATTTTTTTATTTTTATATATATTTCTATATATTCAGGTTATTTATATGTATTTCTCTATTAAATATATTTATCCGTCATCTAGTGTCCATAACACAAGCAGCATTAGTTGCTTACAATGGGGCTAGTTGATAGGTGTGAATGTCTGAGGATATTATTATTAATTGAAGGGCAAAGTCCCCGGTTCGATCTCCTCCTGCACCATTGAGATATTATTATAATAAAACTGAAACGGTACTGTTTACTAAATAAAAATACAGTTGAATTGATAACCTCGTCCTTTTTGAAGTCGAATAAAAAAAATGATTTCTTGTCTAAGACTGTGCCAAGAGCCTGGAAACAGTCGCTCTGTAATGATATCTCTACCTGTCTACTCCTTTGGAGAGATAAAAAACTCTTATGTTTTACTTGTTAAGTTTCAGCGGTACATGTGGGGGTTGAACCAGTGACCTTTTGAACCAATAGTCCGTATTTCCCATTCACTTAGGCCCGGAATCCACCAATGCAGGGATGTGCGGAATAGTTCAAAGAAACGTTTTTCAGTGTGAAATTGTGAATACGGAAATTGAAAATCTATTGGTTCTTTAAAAATCTCTCTCCGCTCGTATCGTACCTTATCGTCGCAGTAATGCGCTTACAAAGTTACTGAATAAAATAAACATGACTTTGACACTAACATTGATAATTAATTTGGACGATAACCTTTGCGACTTTCTTCATAAGCATCTCACAAACCGGTCTCAAAATTACACTAATAAGTAGGTTGGGTAAATAACCAGATCGCCGCTCGCGAATTTTGATTTCAGTTACATAAGGTAACTTTACAATGTGTTAAGTAAATGATGTCAACAGTATTTGAACAAATAGATTGAGTTGCGTCATTATTTATGACACGACCCGGCGACCCGTGCCCACGGTTTTCCTGATATTATTAGAAAGCGCTGTTGCGAGAATTTTATTATTTTTTATGACGCCTGGGGAACGACACGGGGGTGTATGGGTTCTAGTTCTTCTCTGTACAATTCTTTTATTTCTCGTGTTTTTAGGCGATTTAACCACGTACCACCAGCTGAACAGTTTGGCAACATCTATACATATAATAAAACTGTAGAGGTCGAATGTCTGTACATAGAAAAAAAAAATTAAAACCAAGTCAGAGGGATGTAAAAAGAGGGAAAATATCAAAAACATGATTTTTTTTTTTTTTGTTTCTCTGTCCGTTTGTCTGTTTATCTGTTTGTTCGGGCTCCGAAACCGGCTGGAGTGATTTCAATGAAATTTTGCATGGTGATACCTTATATCCCTGGTGAACATCTTAGATACTTTTTATTCCGGAAAATTAAAGGGTCCCCGTGGAATACTTAAAAAACCATAGTAACCGCGGACGAAGCTAACTAAACAAAAACAATGTTAATAATCTTTTCAAGATTTTTCTTTCTGACTTGCACCTTAATATTGCCTGTTATAAGTAACAATGCGATCGAAATAAGTATTGTTGAAGTAAACATCTGATTGATAAGCGTGGATGTGTTGTGAAAGCAGCCAGCGACCCGCGCCGACCGGGCGCCGGCATTCCTGAATACGGATACGCGCTCTTTCACGCGCCTTCATTTCGCCGCTAAACTGAAATCTAATAAAAAATAACGTTATTTCGGTTGAAGTTACAACAACATAACAAAAAATCGCCTGCTTAAATCCTTCAAGGAGTACGGAGAGTTGTTAACATAAACACATAAACTTACATAACATAATATCAGCAGAAACTGTCAACCAATTTAAAAACAGACTAGATAAACACGCAAAAGAATAACAGGATACAGGCGCCTATCAATGTCTGTCATTTAATAATCAGCTCAGTAAATACACAGATCTAGCAATAGAGTTAAAAACACAATGGCACGTAGATACAGTAAAAACTATCCCAATTACTCTTTCTTCTACGGGCGTCATTCCAATAACCCTTCACAGTAGCTTGAACACCCTAAAAATTCACCCACTCACCTTCCTTCTATTGCAAAAAGCCGCTATTTTAAACACATGCCGGATAGTCCGTAAATTCCTATCAATCGATTAGCCATAGTTTGAACTAAAATTTTCGTTTTGATCACAAGTCTGCGAAATGAAAAACACCCCAGAAATGGGAGAAAACATAATTTCTCATAATAATAGTAATAATATCACGCCGCTTTCCCCGAAGGGGTAGACAGTAGGTATTAAACACCCACATTTTGCCAGATATGTTAGGTCCCCATGTAACAGGTGGCGAACCGATTGCCATGCACCGGGTACAATGTGAGGCATGCGATATTCACATCGAACTGTACATAAGTTGTATTCAAACTCAGTGGTGGCGGCGGGGGGATCGAACCCGCGAGTCCCGCGGCCTCCAACGAATAGTGCCCCGTCCGTCCCAACTCGGCTACCGATGCTAGAGTTATTAACATTTATAATCCGGATTATGTCTCTATATCCACACTAGACTTTGTTATTGACAGGGCCCCAATGGCGCAAAAGAAAAACGTATTTACCACAACCAAATTTCAGTCGAAAACGTTACGGCCCATCCCCACTCCATACTCTCGTACTCGCGTTCCCTCGCGTCGCCTCGTGGTGAATCGGCCATACGCCTAACGTATTGGACTTGTCATTTGGTTACTTTCTTATTTAGGGCGAACGGGGCCCAGATCTTTTAGTACTTTAGCTTATTGTTATTACAAGCGTGTTAATACTGACTGAAGCATCAGGCAACAACAGTCTACTGCACTGAACTGACTGTATTTTTCTTATGTTCTCCCCACCTCGGCTTAACCCTAATATTGGGTCCTTACCTATGAAATTGGTGTTTTTATTCTGTCTTAGCAATTTGTCCGTAACTATTAAGTTTCAGAACATTCTTATAAAATAATTGCCTCTCCTAAAAATAGACCATATATTTCAGCTCGTATTATTTAATTTGATAATTTTTTGTAAGTTTAATTGTGTTAAAATTAGACACAAAGACAATTATTTTTAACTGCCTTCCGAATACATCATTTGATTTGCATTAACATAAAAAAGATGAATAATTATATCAAGCGTGTTCACACACATATTGCTAAAGCTTGTCTAATGATACATGCCAAATATTATTATCTCTGGATTTGTCGTTGTGAAGAAAACTGATAAAATGTTAGTATGTAAAATGCAGACATCCCCAAAATCTCCTTACAAAACACCAATTTAATTGGTAAGGACCTAATATTTTCTGGTCTCATTATACATTTCTTAAATTAAGATCCTTTTTGGATTTTCATTAAAAATATCAAAAAATCAAATCAAAATCAAAAATAATTTTATTTCATAGGTTTAACATAGCACTTAAAATCGTCAACTTTATGACGATTTTAAGTGCTATGTTAATAATAAAATAATAAAATTTAATTTTAATAATAAAATTGACAAAAAATACTTAAAATTCACTGCCGTATTTGACTATCAAATACTATCAATGATGTTTTTATTGATCAAATAGTTTTATAAGATTTATTTTATCGAAGTGTTTTCACTAGGAAGTCAATAATGACTTCATATTAAACCAGCAATTTTAAATAAAAGTCAGAGAGCTACCAGCAGCAGCAGGGGATCAAATAACTGTTGATTGTGTACCTTTATTAAATATTAGTTGAGGATTTTAAGGATTTGAGAATGTTTACTCGTAATAGTCCCGTTACCTTGGAAGAAGTTTTATAAGTTCATCCTTAGATCAATTAAGTATTGGAAAAAAAAACTTTTTAAAACAAGCTTTTATTACTTTAATTTATTGTTGTCGCTCTAACTTCCTACTCATATTAACTCACGTACTGCTCATCGCTGTGCTTTTTATAAAAAAAAAATGTGAACTTCAAAGTGTAAAGTGTGGCCAGCTACACTAGTAACGTGATGTCTAGTAGTAACATCCAAATACTATAAGTAGTAGTGACCGAATAAGTCACTTCTGCATATCCGATTATCCGTTCCCTTCGTGGTCGTGTCGAAACGCGATCGTTTAGGCCCGCAAGGCGAAGGGAGGCGGCCTTGCGGCGCCTGCGCTACATCCGGACACAGCAGATTCGATTCTATTTAGTTAACAAAGACGGTATACAAGATGGTAATTTATGGATCAAGACATGTAAACATAGATAAAGCAAATGACTGTATTCGTCACAGCACACAAACATCTGACATCTGTGGGTCAAGTGCTAGGTCCGTGCCAGAACTTACCTCAAACGTCTCTTCTTGAGCACAGCTAGAAAGGGATGGCGTTATGTAGGGATGAATAGCGCCTTTTCCTTCTAACGGTACCCAAGCAAAGATGTATGCTTGATTAAAGATCAGATCAGAAAACCAGCGAAGTTATTAACAATTGACTTAAGCTTTTAAGTCTAGCTAAAATCTAGCTTGAATGATGTGGCTGATATGAAAACATCTGTATGGTTTTCTCATTTTCTTTTTTTTCTGTCTGTTCATCTGAGAAAATTTCATATAGTCGAGTAAACAAACGCATGACCGAGCAACTTCTCTTTAATGAATTTTATGGTGACATTCATAATCTTTCAAACGCTTAGTGAATGTAAAATATAATAAAATTGTTATACATAATTATTATGTAATCTAAGTAGGTGATGAGAATCTATTTTGTGTAATTGTATTTTTGTTATTATTTTAAATTAAAGTTAATCTTTTTCTTTTAATTTTGTCTCTGGTATCCACGGAATACCAGCGTCGTGGCTAACGCCTCATGCTGAATGGAGACCAATTTTATCAATTTAATAATAGTACATTATGATATAAGTACGGTAAGTTGAAAATTACAGCCGAGGCGATATTGCTAGCCCGAGGCGTAGGTGAGGGCTATGAGAAGGCAGAGGCTGTATTTATCAAACCGCACGTATGTCATACGACGTTTTATAACACATTTGCGAGGAAATAAATAAAACTCAAACATTATTTAACTAATAAATCTTTAATCACTTCTTAAAGCAGTTATAAATGAAATTAAAGAATTAAATGCTTATTTATTATATTTCATCTCCTAAGGGTAATTTTATGAAGAAAATGTTGACTACCCTTCTGACATAAAAACTTTGCTAAGATTTAAAAACGTATCGTTCGTTTTTAGACGGAACATCATAAACTGTGCGTTTTACTTTCCATTATCGCGCAAGTACGTAATGTGATAGATTATGATATTGAAATTGGTGAAATAAGAGACCCTTTACGAGCAATTGTGTTATAAAGTAATTTATATAACTGGGGTGCGCATTGTCTTACATAACTTTTAAACTGATAACAGTGGAAGTCCGGAAATATTTATCATACCATTCGAAATCATAATGATTATTCTTCTTAAAAATTTAAAAAATCACCGTCCATCTGCGACGACGAATTCGCGTGGGGCCGCTAGAGCCCCGCAGCGCTGAATGCTGGCAAGATACGTGGAGCACATTATTACTAACACAACATAATATATATATATAATTACGACTATTATCTCCTAACAGTTAGTCAGAGACTAGGCAAAATCACCACGAAAGCAGCTAAATATTTTTTTTTCTTTCTTTCTACATATCTATACATATAATAATAAAGCTGAAGTTAAGTATCAATTCGGGGGGATGTAAAAAGAGGGTAACTATCAAAAAACATTTTTTTCTTAATTTTTTGTTTCTCTGTCTGTTCCTTTGATTGCACGGGCTAATCTCCGAAATGGCCGGACCGATTTTAATGAAATTTTGCATGGTGATACCTTATATCCCTGGTCAACATCTTAGATACTTTTTGTTCCGGAAAAATAAACGGTTCCCGTGGGATAGTTAAAACCATAGTAACTGCTTACGCGCGAAAGCGCAGGCAACAGCTAGTTGTTTCTTAAATTAAATTGTGTAGAAACTCTATTAGGCTACTCTTTATAAACAGTAGTTGGTTAATAAAATCTAGAATTTATGTGTTCTTAACAAATATGGGGGGTGCAGTGTAGCAACGACGATTACCAGCGTTACACACGCCGCGCAACCGCATTATTACTGTTGGCTAGATACAATTGTTTGTTGAATTATTTCCTCTTGTGTGCAATTGTATTTCTATAATGCATTTTCTGTGGAAACAATTTGTAATTAATCTATGATATTAATGTGAAGTTTTTTTTTGTTTAAAATACACCGAATAGATTTTCGAAAAAATATTGCGTGCTTGTTACGGTGCATCATGATTAGTTTTGCATTTTTCTTGCGCTAGCCAAAAATGAGCACTGCACTAAAATTTAAAAAAAAGTTTTTTAGTATTTTCCTTCTTTTTACATCCCCCTGACTTGGTTTTAAGCATTTTTTTTCTATATTCGACCTCTACAGTTTTATTATATGTACTTGTAAAAATCATTGTAATGAAATTAACGTGTTAAATTTGCTAATTTATTGGAAGTAAAAAGATACGTGTACGAATATGACAACGGTTTATTTTGAAGTAAATAGTTAATAGACAATTCTTTGTTTGAACAAGTAAAAAAATAATATTTAGAACTTACATATTTGATTACTACAAAGGAGATTGTATAAGCAAATCCCAACAATAGCAATATATAATTTACGACCTAGTTACAAAAATATACTGCCTAATCGTTTATCTTGAACATATTGGGTCCTTACCTATGAAATTGGTGTTTTTTTCTCTCTTAGTATTTTGTCTGTAACTATTAAGATTCAGAGTATTCCGAAAAAATAATTACCTCGTCTAAAAATAGACTATATTTTTGAGCTCTTTTGATTTGTTTTGATAATTTGTTGTAAGTTTAATTGTGTTAAAATTGGACACGGAGACAACTCTTTTTAAGTGCCTCCCGAATACATCATTTTATTTGCATTTACTTAAAAACGAAAAATAATTTTTATGAAGTGTGATATTACACATATTACTCAAGCTTGTCTTATGATAGATGCCAAATATTATTATCTTTGGATTAGTCGTTGTGAAGAAAACTGAAAAAATTGAAGTATGGAAAATGCAGAATTCCCCATAATCTCCATACAAAACACCAATTTCATAGGTAAGGAACTAATATTATTATGTAAAGTTTATTGTTAATATCTTGCTTTACACTGTGATCGGTGTGACGACAGGCTCGCCCCCGTCACATGGACATAATGAACATCTTCTTTCTTTTGGCCTGTTCGTAATTCTGTTTGTTTTTAGCCATATCACTACTCACTCCCTTCTTCGAGATATCAGGCGATATTTTAGTGCTGCAGACGTCGACAATATTAGCATGTCGGCGACGACATGCTATTGAAGTTGTTATTTTTTTATAAAATATCACATCAGGAAATTCATAGTAACCATTATCTAGACCAGAACATTTCTGCTGAGTCTGCAACCGCCTTGGCACCAATCATGAATAGATACAATGAATTACACTTAATTTAATGAAAACGTGACTAAAGCGAATTACATTAAAACACTGTCAATGAGTTATTCGAGAACGTCGATCGTCGCGTTCGTAATGCTAATTATAAATTACACAAATTTATGTTTAATAATGGTAATTATTTAGTTATTTATTTATGTGTAATTGTATTCTAATACGGTTTACAAAAAACCGAAAACAAGGTGAAAATAAATACTTTTACTAAGATATTGCTTTGGGCGATTGGCACTTAATTACGCAACAGTTCACTTACTATTTATAATAGTGGTTTGCTTGTTTCTCCATAAATAGATTTAAGACAGAAGGATGTCCATGGATCAATGTGAAAAAATAATGTTAAAAAATACACTGAATAAAATAAAATAGTACATTTTTGCCTATAAAACAAATACAAATTAAAAAAAGAATAGGTTGTACAAAGTGTCGCCTTATCGTTAAAGCGATCTCTTTCAGGCAACCTAAGGGTATCTTTTGGATTGTATGCTCTCCATATAATCCAAAGAATACTGAGAAGAGAAGATAAGATGGTGGTGCATTTAACAGAGAATAGGATAAATGGAACGAAATTATAAAGTACTTATGTATATATAAGTGAAGTTTATTTAGGTAATCTTCAGTATGTTTTAGAAGATTCGGAAACCCACTTATTATTACTAAAGTTAGAAATATTTTAAAAACCTTTAATTGATAAAAAAAACCGCCTTCTTGACGAACGTCCGAGTTATTACAATGTGCCTATAAAATTTGAAGAGCTCCCTCTACTTAAATTTCTCCTGGATTCTATCCTCAGATCCTAATCTGATGATAAGTTTGGGGAGACCCTTAAACTTCTTTAAGGGTTTCCCCAAACTTAACGACACGTAATCGTCTTAAGCCGGTCAAAAAAAGGCTTTATGTCTACAAAATAAGGATGTAAATGCCATCATTCGCATCGGCTTGGTTCGGACGACGCCACGCGACGTCGTCAGCAGACTGCGAAACGAGCAGTTTGTCGATTAGCTGATCAAATCCGTGATATGCACTCGGCTGAAGCTGATTCCGCGTCGCTAAGTTTGGGGAGACTCCACAGATATACATTAACATAGATGACGCAAATGCATGTACGCGTGTCCGCAAACCCCGACTAAACGTCGGGGTTGGCCGCAGCTAACTAGTCTGCGCACGTCCAAATGGCTGCAAAAAAAAATGCCTCGTTGTGTGATAATTGGCGAAGGGGCATCGACTGCACCTGCATCAGTATCTATCAATTCAAATCTTCCGTCTCAAAATTACGGATGCGACGTCACAGTAGACGTTAAAAAGTTGACACGCTTGGTTTCAATACAAATCGTTATACCTGTGTTATCTATATCCCCGTCACAAATGTATGTTATATATGTCACTGTGGGAGACCCTAAATCTTACGAATCGGTTCAGGCGTCTTGGAGTAATCGTGGACATAAAAAAAGATCGACGAATTAAGAACTTCCTCCTTTTTTGAAGGGGGCAAAAAATTCAATACCTATACATTTTCGAGTATGTACAAGTAAGATACCGATATCAACATTCACGGATTGAATTACAAGTACAGTAAAATTTTTATTATTTTGTGTGATAAAAATTATTGGACCAGTTTTTTGAGATAACACCACTAATTATGTGACCAGAGTGTTTCATTTTTTTTTATAGACTCGTCGATTCGCTAATTGGTGAAATCAGGAAGGAGGTTTTATTTTATGATTTAATAATAATAAAACTTTGATTAAAAGAAAATTCTTTATGCATTCATTTATAAGTATTTCGAAGCGGACGGCTCTCCGGGACACGGAGCATTATAATAATAATAATATCCTCAGACATGCACACCTATCAACTAGTCCCATTTTAAGCAACTAAATGCTGCATTATTGGAGCATTATTGTATGAACCCGAGTGCGGCCATCCGTTTAACTCAGTTTCGGCCCTAACACATAGATCGTGCACCATGTCTACAGCGTAAAAGGGGTAGTTTTGCCAATTGCCATAAACCGAGCATAAATATCGAACTCGATATTTTTCCGGCGGCCTTTGCTAGTCGACTCGTCAGGTTTACTTGTGCATACCGGGTTTGAGTCCCTCCACCTCGCTAAATAACAATGTACAGTCAAGTGCATAAATATGTATCTTGAAAACCATTACAATATCATGTATGTATTTAAGGATTCACGAAATATGTGACACTTTTCTCATCGTTATTATGTCTTCGCTTTTGTTCCATAAATATGTAAGTAACTAAGTGTGCAATAATATATATCTATCTTTATTATGGTATCATGATATATGTGACACTTTTCTCTTCGTATTATGTTGGTATTATGCCTTTGGTTTTGTTCCAAAAATATGTAAACTAAGTGAGCAATAATATGTCGCTAAAAAAGGTTTGTATAGATAGATGAGCCAATAAAAAATAAAAGTAAATATTCTTTGTATTTTTTGACACTATTGACATCAATTTAAATTTTGAATTTCTTTTCTATTAAATGTTGACAATTGTTTCTTGCTATGAAACAGAGAAAGTAAATACTGCAAAATTTCTCGAACAAACGAAAAAACTCGATACAAAACAAATTGTCCTTTAATGAATACATGTTTTTGATCAATTTCTGCAAACATATTTACGACAATTAGATTGGATACTTTCTTAATAATCTTTCATTGATATATACTTTTGACACGTTTGTTTAGATACATATTTATGCACTTGACTGTACCACAACCAAATCTCAGTTGAAATCGTTACGGCCCATCCACACTCCACGACACGAGGCGACACGAGGGACCGCGAGTACGAGAGTATGGAGTACTAGTGACTTTACGCGGTACCCGTTCCCATGGGAATTTAGGGATAAAAAGTAGCCTATGTCCTTTCTCAAATTTCGATTAAATCCACCCACTGTGGCTCAGTGGGTTTTTTAACACGCTTATATTCACTTCACTTGTAACTATGTATGTAAGAAAATCTTAGAATCTTAATTTGAGTTCTAATGACAATACATGACTAGCTAAGAAATGTCATTCATTACAAATCCAATATGGCGGCCTCCCCAAGATGGTGGACGCGGATAGGCTATTTTAAATGCACCTCCATGACATGTGTATCAAATGAAAGAGTTTGCTGCCAGGAATACGAAAAAAGTATAAAATAAAAATAATAGTTTAAAAAACACGCTTTTAGCACGCATTTTTATGAAAGAAAGCGTGGAGCGTTTTTGCTTTTTGGACAAAACGCTCCACGCTTTCTTTCATAAAAATGCGTGCTAAAAGCGTGTTTATTAGGTTTTTAAACTATTATTTTTTTATTTATATTTACTAACACTTGCTCTGTCTGCCTAGCCAGACCAGGGAATGCCGTTACAAGATATAAAATACAAATTTCAGATAAAAACCAGCCAGCGTGGCCGGTGGCCAGTCATGTCGCCAACATAAGTATTATAAATATTACGAAACTGTGAACGGCTTGAGCATTTACTGTCATCGAGTAAAATAAGAGCCATCATAATCCAGCGTTTGTTCAAGAGAGGCCGGAAATTTCAAAGTAAATATTGCAACGCTTGCATTGTCAAAAGTAGGTTATTATCTTTTTATATGTATAATGTATTTTAAAATATAGTGATTTTCGCAAGGCATCCTGTTCACGGTCCCTGCGCTTCCCGCATCTAGTACTTCCTACGGCCTTCGCTCGATCGTCCGTCCCCCTTGCGCCTAACAATAGACGTTGGCAGACGAATACACGCACAATTAGAGGAATTATTATTGATTGAACTTCTTTTCGCAAATGATTCGGTGACACTCGAGTCGACTTGGTGTTTACCTCTTTTTAAGAATAAATAATTAAGTGTTAAATTTTAATGAATGGTTTTATTTTCCCCTGCCCCTCCGATGACATGGCACTGGTTGTTGGCAGGCATGCCGTGGGCGCTGGCGTGGTCGCTGCCGGGCGGCTGGCGGCAGCTGACGGCGGCGGCGGGCGCGGGGCCGCTGGCCGCGCTCGACGGCCTGCGCGTGCTGGGCATGGCCTGCTTCATCGTCGAGCACGTCTGCTGGCTCAACACGCTCGCCTACCTCGCCGACACCAGGCAGATCGAGCTGGTACTACACGCACACACGCACAGGTCACCGAGCATGACCGGCTTCATCATGGAGCGCGTCTACCAGATATAAAAAGACAAAGACTATACTCACCGAAGCTAATGGAAATCTTGGGGAGGCTTATGGCTTCTGGTATGATGATATGAGCTGTCGCAACGATTTCCAGATGCGTAACGAGATGGACGGCATGCTAGTGTCGAACAGCACGCTGATGGTGCAGGCGTTCTTCCTGATGTCGTCGTTCCTGCTGGCGCACAAGCTGCTGCGCGAGCCGCGCCGCCCCGCGCTGGCCGTCGCCGCTGACACCATCCTCAACAGGATCGTGAGGTGAGCCGGTCAGGTCGAATGCGCCTTCAATAGACGGACTTGAAGATATTAATGTGAGTAGATGAAACTACAGATGTGTGCCAAGATTGAAGGACTGTTATATCTGCGGAATAATGGGAACGTGAAAAAAAATTGTACTCGTTAAATAGCAGGCCGAGAGTTATTTCTTCCACAAAAGAGGATGACTTCGGACGACTTTCTTTCCTATTATTACTCGTATTTCTTTCATTCTAACATCCAAATTATCTTGGGGAAAGCACCTTGGGAAAAACGCGTAACTTATATTTACAGGTTTTAACTAATATACAAAATACTCGTATGCGTTCATTGATGTAATGTATGTGTTATCGTATTGAAAACATTATATTGAATAATAACAGAACGGTTGCAACCTCATAGACAATGGTATATAACACGCCTCGTCGGTCATTCCTGGCTACCGCACCGCCCTCTTTAAATTGTCTCCTTGGCTGTGCTTGACAAGCTGTACTTCGGGCGTTACATTCGGCTGGAAGTTCAAAATAGTTGACAACGTGTCGTGGTTGCGTGTTGCAGGATGTCGCCGTCGCACCTGGCGGTGGTGTGGTTCGCGGGCAGCGTGTGGGCGCGCGCGGGCCGCGGGCCGCAGTGGGCGCCGCTGGTGCGGGCGGAGGCGGACGTGTGCGCGCGCCGCGCCTGGCTGCACGCGCTCTACCTGCACAACGTGCTGGCGCCGCAGGACAAGTGCCTCATCCAGACCTGGTGCGCGCCCACTACTGAACACCACCTTCATACCCAATAAATGAACTAGTCATTTTCTAAACTCGGACCGAAATAATAATGTTTCCAATATGGATTCCAATATGATTCAAAATATTGTTATTTCATTGTCCGAGTCTGCAATAATAGTTGTTTACTTCGGTAGGTACCTGGCGGCGGACATGCAGCTGTACGTGGTGGCGCTGGCGCTGACGCTTTGGCTGCGTGGGCGGCGCTGGGGACCGGCGCTGCTGGCCGTGCTGCTGGCCGCCGCGCTGCTGCCGCCGCTGCTGCTGCGGGGGCTGCTGCCCACCTACCTGCTGCACCGGCCCGAGTCAGTGTCCGGTGACCGCCCCCCCACCTGCTGCACCGGCCCGAGTCAGTGTCCGGTGACCGCCCCCCCACCTGCTGCACCGGCCCGAGTCAGTGTCCGGTGACCGCCCCCCCACCTGCTGCACCGGCCCGAGTCAGTGTCCGGTGACCGCCCCCCCACCTGCTGCACCGGCCCGAGTCAGTGTCCGGTGACCGCCCCCCACCTGCTGCACCGGCTCGAGTCAGTGTCCGGTGACCGCCCCCCCACCTGCTGCACCGGCCCGAGTCAGTGTCCGGTGACCGCCCCCCCACCTGCTGCACCGGCCCGAGTCAGTGTCCGGTGACCGCCCCCCCACCTGCTGCACCGGCCCGAGTCAGTGTCCGGTGACCGCCCCCCCACCTGCTGCACCGGCCCGAGTCAGTGTCCGGTGACCGCCCCCCCACCTGCTGCACCGGCCCGAGTCAGTGTCCGGTGACCGCCCCCCCACCTGCTGCACCGGCCCGAGTCAGTGTCCGGTGACCGCCCCCCCACCTGCTGCACCGGCCCGAGTCAGTGTCCGGTGACCGCCCCCCACCTGCTGCACCGGCTCGAGTCAGTGTCCGGTGACCGCCCCCCCCCCTGCTGCACCGGCCCGAGTCAGTGTCCGGTGACCGCCCCCCCCACCTGCTGCACCGGCCCGAGTCAGTGTCCGGTGACCGCCCCCCCACCTGCTGCACCGGCCCGAGTCAGTGTCCGGTGACCGCCCCCCCACCTGCTGCACCGGCCCGAGTCAGTGTCCGGTGACCGCCCCCCCACCTGCTGCACCGGCCCGAGTCAGTGTCCGGTGACCTTGTTCAAAGGCAGACTATTGAATTCTTCAAATTTTACATCGGTTGCATTAATTCTGCAAAGAGACGGAGACATAAATTGATAAATGAAACAAAAGAACTATAAAAAAAATTGTTATGAGATAGAATATGACTAACATTTCTTCGTTGCAGGGCGGTGCGGTCGCTGTACCGGTCAGAGCCAACGTTTGACCTGGTGTACCAGTCGCCGATCGGCAACGCGCCCGGCGCGCTGGCCGGCCTGCTGCTGGCGCACGCGCACCACGCGCTGGGCCACGCGCGCCTGAACCAGCACCGGGTACACACACACCTCGCGCTGGGTGGCATAAGAGCGTACCATATCGATAATCTCTATCAACGGCAATGTTCCTCTCCGCTCCGCAGTGGTTCCGCTGGTCGGCGTGGGCGGCGCCGTGGCTGGCGGTGGGCTGGGTGGCGTGGGCGCCGCTGCTGGCGCCGTACACGCCGGGCGCTCCGCCCGCGGCCGCCACCGCCGCTCTCGTGGCCAGCGAGCGCGCCGTCTTCGCGCTGCTCGTGGCGCTCGCGCTGCTGGGAGCGCTGCATGGCGTCGAATGTGAGTATCATTAGCTGGGTAGTGTGGGAGCCCTTTTGGGACCGACAGCTCACATATTTAACAAGGTAATAAATACATTGGTACGGGGGTCAGTCTGATATGAGGATCGAAATATTTTAAATTACACTGAATTTTGAGGGCCTATGTGCAGCGTTTTAAAAGAATGGAGAACATTGAGCAACGTGCGATCATCAAATACCTGTTTAAAAAAACTAACTCCAAAAGAGATTCACGAAGGTATGTCAACAACATTGGGGGAATCTGCTCCGTCGTATACGTTTGTGAAAAAGTGGGTTGGAGAATTTATTCTCAATTTAACCTAGAGTATTGAAGATGACCCGACCCTCGGTCCGGCCGGCCTACGACTTTTACGACTGAAGAAAACATCGAGAAAATCTGTGATCTGATATTGGCAGATCGGAGATTGACCATCAGGGAGATTGCAGACACTACTTGGTTGAACAAAAACGAAGACGGCTCACAATTTCTCGAGACTGTTTGGAAATGTTAGAGGCTGATCCACAAGAGTTTTTGACCAGATTTGTGACAATGGATGAAATACATTATATGATTACCTAGATGTAGATGGCGAGATTTTTTTCTTTAAGTTTGTTGACGTTGTCATAACTCAAACAAACAAACAAATAAAAATACACAATTAATCAATGCAAACAAATACACTTTGAATGTGAATACTTTTATTGCACGTCACTGCTTCAAATACGTGGTTTGTTTGACGTAATAGATTCACGGCGATAGACATGTCGACACGTCCGTTACAATACAGAACAATTAGTCCAGGTGTTTATAATCTGATCGTATGTTCCAGCGCCAGTCCGCCGCGTGCTGTCGTGGCCGGGCTGGGCGGTGCCGGCGCGGCTGTCGTTCGGGGCGCTGCTTCTACACATGCTCATCAACAAGTCTCTGCTGGCGGCCCGCGCCGCGCCCGCCGCCATCGACCGCCAGGCCGTGGTCAGTCACACACACACACACACACACACACACACACACACACACACACACACACACACACACACTACTGACACACAACATGCTCATGCGGTGCTTTTGCCTAGTTTCTGACTAAGCCTTAGGGGATAATATAGTCGTGATTAATAATGATAAGGTATGTATACCTATATGTAATACAGACGATATATATATAATTTTAGTACATTTATTCCACTTCCCCTAGATCCTGGAGTGGTTCGGCGTGTGCGTTGCGTCGTACCTGGCAGCGCTGCCGCTGGCGCTGCTCGTGGAGCTGCCGGCGCTGCGGCTGTACCGCGCGCTGCGACACCCGCCTAAGCACCAGCGCCAGCACCAGCACGCGCCAGCACGCGTGGACGCGCACGAGCAGGAGCAGAAGCCCGGCCTCTGACTGCAAGCCCAGCTCCTGATGACGGACTCGAGGACTGGGAAATTGCACTGGACGTGGGAGACCTGCACTGGACAATTAAAGAACTCAATGTGAGGCTAGGACTACGAGTTTTTCGGAATCTCATACACCCGAAAATGACGGTCCTGGACCAGCTTTCTCAATCTCGACTGTTGGTATAGGTTGAATTCACGAACGCAACTTAGTCATTTGACTTTAGACTCTATCTTAAGGCGTTAAGCTACTCGCCATCATAAAATACAAACACTACATTAGGATTTGACTCCGCAAGTCACGACATCGTGTTGCCCTGATTTGCCGCCATAGAAACTGACAGGTACCTAAATATAGAAATTCGTTTTTTCCCCGATAGTTGAGATAGGAGGACAACTCGGATTCGATTGGTTTCTCATCTGCTAATATTAGATAGGAACTCAGGCCATCACATCCGGACACTATTCCGATAACAACTGGACCATGCTCTGGATTTTTTTGGCAAATTCCGCCCGTTAGTTCTGGGCAAAAAAACTGTTTATCAATATTTCAGACAAGTTCCGCGCTTCGGGATGAATGAGGCGGCATCGTGCTACGATAGCTATCAGTACAAGGAAATTTCTTCCCGAATTCCAACATACAGTCAGCGACAAATAGTAATGGCACTCAGGGTGTTCATATAAGTAGGGGCTATGAAAAATTCACTAATACTCGTATCGGTACGTACTTACAACAAATTTTTCATATTGTTGTCACTGTCGCTGACTGTACCTATTTGAAACCTACACATGATGTCCTAATACTCAGTCCCCCTTTATAACCATGTTGGGTATAATTTTGCTTATTTTAAACCTACACTTATGTGTTTTAGCAGTTCTATCAAAGCTAACACACGTTGACATCCTTCTCAACTTTCACTTCAAAACGCAGGATATCAATAAATAATTGTTTTGGTCAACAGAAACCGGTTAGCGACGCGCCTACTCCTTTTGATTTTATTTATCTTGCCGAATTTAACTTTACGTAACCAATATGAGTTTTATTACGTAATAAAATAAAATGTCTTGGATGTTTTGTACGACAAAACTGATCGTCATCCAAAAGACTGCTAAAATGTTGATATTCATTTATCAAAACTTTGTGAATATCTAAAGTTTATAGAGTATGAAAAATGGACTAAATAGATTATATTTGCCTGAAACGCTAATAATATTGATGAACTCGTTTGAATTAAAATAAGTGTTTGTTACTTCTCTTATTGTGTAAAAACTCCAGTAAGTAGGTAATAAAAAATTAATTAGACAAAATATAATTAAAATACTTGCAATACGGCTACAAGATTTTGCCAGTCAAGTGTATGTTTTTAATAATTACAGAATGTATTCAGTGACCAGTTGGAACATATTCTTATATTCTTCATATTGACTTACTGAATATAGAGTAACGTAGATATATTAAGTATTATTACTGGAAGTACAAACTCAACCTGATCGCATGAATAATTTGTGATAATTCAATTGTATGTAGGGAATTTACTTCTAAGTACCGTATTTACAACACCTGCTGCTAATATGAGCGGCAATTTAAGAAAGTCGGCTTACTTAACATCTGCAATAGTTTTAAAACAACGGAACTACTTTTCAAAAGTGCATACGAACTGTTTTTGGACTTTGTTGAACTGATAATTTTTCCGGAAAAAATTGTAATTGATTTATCAATTTCATACAAGGAAATAGGCAGAGAGAATTAAAAAATAGAGAGAGTATGTAGGTACCAATTGAGGACTTTTTGGACTATATTTAGGTAGGTAGGTAGGTATATTTTTAATAACTTAAGGTGAATCAAGCCAGGATTTAAGTGTGGATGCTTGGTGATGAGTAGGTTATGATAAAAGTGAGTTTATTTTGACTGAATGACTATGATGGTTTCCAACCTGATGCTGAGGTTGGACGGAATTTGTACAGCGAAAAAATAAGTTGATAAATTGGCACAAAGGGCGACAGGGATATCGTTATCTAAAAACTTTACAAAGAACATTCGAAAGAAACCCATTGTAATAATGTGCTTTAAAATTTTGTAACATTTGGCTGAAACTAAATGTTTATCAAAATTCTAGTCTGGCAGAAACGACAAGGTATAACAGATAGCAGGAATGTCTACATCAAAATATTGCACATTACGAACATTTTTGTGCAGTAATTACATTTAAATACATAGCATATGTATGTTGAATGTGATAGTGTGATATATTTAGTTTAAGAATTATGGTGAAAGAGATGGGTGGTTAGGTCCGCTTCGTAGAGTATGTAAATTTTTGGTACTTCATCTACTGAGACGATAAGCTTTTTATACTGTACTGTACTGAGATAGGTATATCGAGGGTTCCGTGCTAAAACCCGATAAGTGACAAAATTTACGATTTTAGGCTTATGATGCAGTTTAGTCTGACTTTTGCAGCTTTTTCTTGTGATATTATCAGATTAGTCGACTTAAGAAGAAAAGACTGAAAACTGACTGTTATAATCAAATACGTAAGCTTTTTAAGTTTTATTTTTTATTTGTATCAAAAATATCTACGATAAATTATTTTAAAGCCTTTACCTACCTAGGTACTAATTTTCTTACAGTGCTAAAGGTAAAATCCAACAATCGCGCTATCTACAAATGTATTTATCACAACCGAATCTCAATTTATAACGTTACGGCCCAGCCACACTCCACGAGGCGACGCGAGGGAACGCGATATCGAGTGTAGCTTAGCCGTAACGTTTTCGACTGAAATTTGGTTGTGGTATATGATTTGATTTAGGGCCTGTTTCACAATCGACGAGTAAGTTCTGAATAGCTTACTTGGCAGTTCAATTGTCATAAATTTCATATTACAACTGTCAAATGATCTGCCTAGTAAGCTACTCAGAGCTTACTCGTCGATTGTGAAACAGACCCTTATAAAAATCATTTTATTTATCAGCAAACTTTCAACTATGAATCACCGAAATAAGTTGTAAGTACTTATCAGATTTGAGCATGGAACCCTCAATATGTCATTATGTTATGTTTAAGAAATATAACACTGTAAATATTATGTGCTTGGTTTTTATTTCTAACAATAATGTTTACCTATACTATGTAGTAAGGAAAATAAAACCTAAGGCAATATTGTAATAAAAAACATTTTTGTCAATATTTGACTTTATTTGTGTCCATTCACACCACTCACAATACTTTATCACAAGGTACTTATTTAATATTTGTAGTTACTTCTCATTAGTCTCATTCTTGACCATATTTTAGTCTGGAACATTAGCTAAAAAATGTATAAAGTAACCACATTGTAGATGTTTACTAAAATACATCAGTACTTTTAAGTTTTTATCAATTAAAATGATATTTCTGGTGTAAATGTAATAAAAAGATCAGTTAAGTAAAAGGGAAGCTTATATCATTATTAGGTTGATCCTAAATGAGGTAATGATATTGTTTAATATCTCATGTTACTCACATTCACATGCCCAAAAAATGTTTAATAAATGTTCAGTCAATCTATAGTGTTTGAATATTCGAGGGGATACATTTTACGAATTCAAGTATGCCAACTAGGCAAATGGCCTAATTAGAAGGCTCAAAGTCACCCAGTCAAAAATACCACCAATAAAATATAATTCCCATCAGCCATACAGTCTCTGGCTATGTATCTCAAACAACACAACTTCCCGTTATCACTTTGTATTACATTTACATCTTATTATTTACTTCATTTGAAACAAAACCATAATTATTTCAGGATAATTACAGACTAATTTGCTTTACTAGTTTGAGAGTAAGTAAGCTTAGAACTAAGTTATCAGTGAAATGCATTAACGTCTTGAAGGACCAGAGCCGCCTTGCCATCCGCCACGGTGCCCCCCGCCTCTCCCCCCTGCTCTTCCTCGGCCTGCAGCTGTAATTATAAAAATAACATTAGATTCGCTTCACTGCTATCACATACTCCTTGAAAACACAATGTTAGTAAATAAAATCTAATAAAGATGGTTAGGATATTTCCACAAATTTATTATTGCATGATATTTTATCATTTTGTAATGAATTTAACTTATTCTTAGAATTATCGACTGGTTTTATCAAGAGTAAACTTCATCCATGGCATATAAGTCTTGTTCAAAAGATGCTTCATCACTGAATTATTGTTTGTAAACAACGATTGTTTGTGTATTGTAATCTCTATCATTAGACAAAAAAATATCACTGAAATAAAAAACGAATAGTCTACCTTGAGCTCGTAATATAGCGCTTTTTCCTCGACCAGCGGTCGGCTTATTTCCTTGTCGTTTAAACATAGGAGCATTCTTCAACATATCCGGCAAAATCAGAAATCTAATCTTTGAACCTCTGATGTAAACATTCTCAAGCTGGGCCACTCTTCCATCCCGGTATGTTACAGTAACCATTGTCATTTGACAATTCATATTATCTTCAGCTTCTATTAGCTTTCCGCGGTAAACTTCGCCGGTGTTAGTTTCACAGGTCACTACATGGCCTTCCGCTTCGTGAAGTACTTTAATAGGCACACCAATAGACATTTTGGTTATAGTAATTTAACACAATTATGAGTTAAAAAGAGATTATATGAGTTGCAATCCGATGTAACCCGATTGGAGAGGCTTTATTGAAATTGTAGCACAAACAAAAACAATGGAGACATAAATCAAAATGTCAATTTGACAATAAATGACACGCATAAGTAAGTTTTAAATTCTTAGATAAGACAAAGGGATCTAATACATGCGATTTTTTTCTTGTCTTTATAAGGTATATACCGTGACAGTTATTTTTCCATTTAATATCTACAACAAGGCTGAGACAACAAGGCCATATGATCAGAAGCTTCTGCTTCATCTTCTTCTATTATCTATAGCTAAGGTCAAAAACCTTAAATACGTCTATGTCAAAAACAAACGCTTTATTAGGCTTATGAGGTTCTGGGTTCGATCCCCGGTGGGGGCAAATGTTCGGGTGATGAATTTTCAGGCATTTGTTCTCCAGTCTTGGATGTTTATATATATTTATATATATTCAGGATATTTATTTATTATGTATTTATCTATCAAATATATCTATCCGTCTTGTCTGTAACACAAGCAGCATTAGTTGCTTAAAATGGGCTACGCTAACGCTAACGCTAGTAGATAGGTGGAATGTTTGAAGATATTTATTTTATTTATTTATTGCTCTGGGGGGGTTTTGGCGCCAATCAACTATGGCGGCAGTCATAGTAGTATTGTTTCAGAGTGGATCTTGTTGTTTACAGTGTAGTTTTGTGCAATAAGTGTGAATAATGATGTGCATTGTGAAGTATCATTGAAATAAGCATCAAGTGGTGTGAAAAACGATGAGATTTTTATCATGGTTATCCACCTCATCGAAGTAACACCACAGCGTCTGCCATCGATTGTTTGACGCCAAACTCTCCCAAGACGCATTGAAATGAATTACACTTGCATTTCAATGAAAATACTGAAGACAAAAGTACCGAAGACATGGCTGTATGGGCTTTATTCCTTCTGCCTTCCCTACATGATTGTTGTTGTTATAAAACTCTCCCATGAAGGGAAGACAAAGGAAACAAAGCTTATACGGCCAAGTCTTCAGTATTTAATTTCTTCAGAAGCATGATGAAGCATCTTGAGAGAGTTTGGCGTCAAACGTCCTATGGCAGATACTGTGGTGCTACTTGGATGAGGTGGATTACCACGTTAAAAAACACATAACTTTTCACACCACTTGACGGACGCTTATTTCGATAATCCACCACATTGCACATCATCACAGACACTTATTACACAAAATTACACTGATTTTACGTAACAATATCCACTCCGAAACAATATTACAATCATCGAAATAAAAATCACGTCCGCCATTAGTCAAATGCCGCCAAAAACTCCCCTTCCCTACATGGGAGAATTTTACAACAAAAGATGACATTGACAAGTGACGCCACTGGCTACCTACTGACTTTTGGATTTTATTATTTTTAAGTTTGTCTTAGTTGGTTTTTTTTAGCTCTAACTGAATTAAACTCCTACCAAACTATAGAAAGCGTAGTTCCCTGTGAAATATGCCAAAGGTGGAGAACGATCTCGATCTGGGCGTGCTAAAGGTGGAGAACCATCTCGAAGTGGAGGTGTGTGCGGTGTGCGGCGACGGGCGCGGCGGCGAGCTGCTGACGCCGGAGGAGCACGACGATGGCGCGCCGCCCATGCAGATGCCGCTGCGGGCCATGCTGCTGCACCTCAACAACAACAAGGTCTGTGGACGAATGATAACCTACAAATATAATAACAACTGTGTTTTCTGAAGAGGGCTTTATCTTGTTACTACTGCTCAGTTTTATTATCAAACAAAACTTTATTATGCGGTTTTAATTAGAAAACATGTTAAACTTACAAACCTTTGAGAAAAATAAGTATTTGCCATCCATTTTCTTATGTTTACAACAAAAAATTCCAACTTTTAGGTGGTTCCTGATGGTCGAATGTGTACAGACTGCATCCGGCGTGCGATAGAAGCCTATGAGTTCAGTAGCAGCTTATCCTCCAAAGGAGCACCTCCACTCAGTGAAAAAATCCGTGCACTACGACGAAGACTACATGAGCTCACACAGAAAATTGATGTGTTCATAGTGGTGGGAGGGCCCGGAGTGAATTCTGGGGGTGTGTACAATGAGGATGACATCATCATGGTGGAGAGAGATGCTTTGGCAGCAGCTGCTGCGGCCGATGATGAAGACATGGAACGTGCAAAGAATATAAGGGGTGACACGGTGTACCAGTGCTCTGTGTGCCCACAGACATTCCAGGTGAGTGTTGCCCGCAATCTAAATTATGTTTTTCTCTTTGGTTCCCCTTTATTTTTAAGAAAATTTTCCAATTGTTAATACAAAAAAATGTTGTGTACAGAATATACAGATGGAAAAATCTTATTAAATCGCTAATGTCTAAACTCAAGTAATTTTATTCATGTAAAGGGGTCTACCCATGTCCCTTAAATGGGCCCTAAAATTCTAAAAATCTTAACAATTGGCCTACACTTGAGGCAATCTAGGAGGCAATTTAGGGCACTCCCCTCCACTGGGCCGATGTTGGTCTGATTTAAGGGCCTCTAAGCCTTTAGTATACCTCTATACATTTATGCAAATTAAGAATATATTACTATGATATTCATTCATAAATTGCCTGGAGGATCTGTTCTGAGATGACTTCTAAAGTATTTTTGATTTTTTGATGAATTTCTAAAGTATAGGAAACCTTTACTGTCTCTATAAATTAACATATTTTTCAAACAACAATGCTTTTCCTACAGTGTCCCTATTTTATTATTTATCTCAAGGAAACCCCTTAATTTTCTGGAATAAAAAGTATCTAAGATACTGACCAGGGACATAAGGTATCACCATACAAAGCACAGATAAACAGACAACTAGACAGAGATACAAAAAATCTTTTTAAATACCCCTCAGATTTGGTTTTAACAATTTTTTTTCTATGTACAGACATTCCATCTCTACGGTTTTATTATATGTATACATCCTGGGGTTCCTGGATAACCCTTATAATAATCTCCAATCTTTTATAGGTTTTCTTTGTCTCTAGAGCTTGACCTTTTCCCCTATAGTATTTTCTTACAACCGTTTCATATCACTCATCAGCTAAACTCATTCAATCAAATCATCACTTGTGGTTTTCCTTTCATTCTAGGTCCATTCACATCTATACTTTGCATTCCTTTTCGTGACATGTTTGCACCAATTCATTATTTTCTTTGCATACAAACACGTCATGACTATCCTCAATGGGGTAGGTTCAGGTGACAAGCCATCCATTTCGCCCGAGTTTCTCGTGGCCCCTCACTGCCTTAGGGCTTAAACTTAAGAAGAAACTAAAGTATAATTAGTTGTGAGCATGTTAAGAGTAACTGTAATGGGGATTGTCTAATATTTTCGACATGCTGTTTTTATAGTTGAAATGGATAAAATAGATCAATTTGAGAAACTAATTTCAATATTTTCGTTATTTTTAAAGTATTAACTTTTATACGGAATTTTGAAAAAACGTGATCGTTTTATTACGATGACGTCACTGTTGGCGTAACATTGTGTAAGGCCTTTGCTTCAAGGGAAAAAAAATGCCGTCAAAAAAATGTCAACACTCATGTGTCACTCATTCTTTTATTTTTTTTACTGTTTAAATACCACAAGCGACGCGAATTAACAGTTTTCTTATTATTTCGTGAAAAAACTACTATATCGTGAAATAATTTTGTCAAAGCGGACTCACGGAATCTGCCGAAAGTAGAGAATGTTATGATTTTGGAATATATGTCTACAAATAACCAACATAACCTTGCTGAAATAAGAGGAGCCAAAAACTTGAAGTGAACAGTACAGAATAGCTTCAGAGAAAGTTGTTAGCACATACATGAAAAATGAGGAAATAACGGATAAATTAGAACACAAGTCATGTGTTAAATGATGACTTGTATTAAAAATGAGGGGTTATTTTGTGTTTCTGATCCTTTATTTGAAACCACCAAGAACATCCATATTGTTTGGGTGGATTACAATGAAGCCTACATATTATTATTTATTTTTTGAATAAATTGATAGTGTTAAAAAATAAACATCTTTTAAAATATTTTCTATCTAGAAAGATAAAAAAAGAAAGTGTGTTAATAAAAAACTTTTTACTCAATAACTTTTTATTATTTCTCCTTGTAAAATGATTAGTCCACTTACTATCATGACTATTTCGTCCAAATATGGTACAAACTGATAGTTCACTACAGAGCGAGGTTTAAATAAAACATACTCTCTTACACGCCTAATAACTCTCTACATGAACATCCTAAATACATTTTTGGTTTCTTAAATACTGTGTCTAACATAATTTTTCTAGACAGGAAGATACTCTTAGTTGATTCATGCACTGTAGATAGATTCCTCAGTCTCTGTTGTACATCCAAACAAAGGAGTGGTCACCGATGATGTGTCTTGTGAAGATGT